>OY987271.1:21538797-21883223 GCA_963920665.1 Straminergon stramineum
AACAATGCAATGAAAAAAAAATTGAGGGTCTAAATTGGGAACCCAAAGGCTTCTAAAAATCCAAGTGCCGTAAAGTCCTAAACCTTTTTGAAAAAACACTAAAAGTGAATCACTCTCTTTGTTTTTTTGATTTCACTTCATGAATCACGTTAGAATTTTGTTTGAATTGATAAAATCATTTGCTACTGGAAAATTCTCTTAAAAAAAACCATATAACAATTTAATCTCAAAATTACATGCCAACAAAAATACGGACATACGGTCACATGCTTCATGTTTGTTTCCAAAGATTTCAAGTGAATAAGATACAACTTCCTTTTTCAAACAAATCATTTATGTAAATTACTTTAAAATCCTTTATTGTAAATTTGTGATGAATTTACTAATTATGTCTCTTCATAGTTGATTCATTATAAGTATACACACTAAAACAATAAAACCACAATTGCTTTAACGGGTCGTCATGATAATTCAAATATCAATGAAATTGTTGGAACACAACTTCTAATAAGGTCCAAGTAATTCCATATCATAAATGAAATGGTCTTCTTCCAAGACTTATTCCAAATGAAATTGAACGGGCTCAGAAACTTTTGCACCCACACATCATACATCATGCAATTTGTCATACAAGCTTGTCAACTAAATAGCCATCTATATTCAAGAAGAAATATTGCACTTTGCACTCAAACAAGAGATATTTCTAATTTGTCAAAAATTGATATTCATTCAAAAATAATTCAAATACATTGAAAAATTCAAAATGTATGTCTAATTTCACATATATTGACATACTTTAGGGGTGCATATATACTAAGCAATCTACATGCATAAATCTGAAGTTCTACATTTATTAAATATTTATAAAACTCTATATAGTGCACTCTTGCACTATATTACTAATATGAATGTTGGAAGTGTTCATCCGGCATAGGCCAATTGAATTGGCTAGTGAACTGATTGATGATGTGGGCCAAACCACCCCGATGACCATCACCTCTTTCACAAAGCCGGTCCAAGTATTGGTGAAACACAATTCCCAATTGGTGGTGGCTAAACATGGTCGTTGCATTTGTTTCCCGTTGCAATCTGTTGTAGTTCTCTAACATGCATTGTTTATTGATCCTCTGAGCTATTTTACCAATCGCATATTCCTCCGATGCACATGATAAATGTGGAATGATTTCCACATTTGCATCTCTTCTATGCAAATATGCAACGCTTGGATCCATCCACCACCTCCTTGTTAAAATATCGTTCATGTCACTTGCAGATGTGAACGTATACAAGGATTTCATTGGTTCGGTAGCTATAGTAGTCATGCCCCAATCACAAATGCCAATGTAAACACGTGATTCATCATCAGGAAAATGAAACATGATGTTGTCTGGAGAAATATCATTGTGTAGATGTCCAGACACATGTACCGCATTCATGATATGCACCAATGCCCAAGCAAGCTCGGTGCGCTTCTTCCGAAACCGAGCGAGATGAAAAGCTTTAGTCACATCTGACTCTGTTGGGTTCAAATATTGTAACCGAACATATATGTTGTCTAGATAATTGTTATCCAGGTTCAACATTTGCCGAAGTGTTCCACCATTCCACCAATATGAGTACCCTTCATTTGTTCTTGCATGAATTGCAACAAACCGTATGACTCCTGAATGTGGAATCCTCACTACCATTGATTCATTTTGATGTTCCAATTTTACAAGCTGAGGCTGTATACCGTGGTGGTTGGATATCTTTGCTACAAACTCCCAAGATGGAGCTATCCCTAGACATCCTTCAATTCTCACCCTCCAAATTGTTGTATATCTTCCCTTCATGATTAAGCCATCTTGGGGAATCACCCGTGCAGTGTCCAGAAGCGCTACAAGATGACGTCTACCCATATCCAATTCAGCAAGACCCTCATGGCTAGTCCACCAACCCAATGACCCTCATCTATTACGCCTCTTCGCATATGGGGCGCAATGCCCAATAAACAATTGAGCTTTGAGAATGACTTGCTCAAAGCCTTCATCATTTGCATGGTGTTGTTTGCCATATTTTGCGAGAACCACATCAGCGTTCCACAATGCATCATGCACCTTGTTCTCCAAACATTTGTTGAAGCCCCTCTTCTCCATCTCATGTTGCCATTGCGGAACATATAAGGCATCCAACATTCTCTGCGTCATGTCTGCCTTGAATTTGGATGGACACTCCTCTCTATATCTTACATATTTTGTGTCAAGAGACACAATGATTTCCGATTCATAGAATTTTGCAATGCATTCGGTCATGAATGCTTTGCATGCATCGAATGGAATTTCCTTACTTGCCACCTCTTGTACCACTTGTTTTTCCTTCGCCGCCTTCTTCGAACTTAGCATCGTGATAAATTTTTAATACCCAAAATTTGTAACTAAAACTTAGAAGTTTGCTACAAAAAATGGCAATAATGGGGCCCCCAAATAAGACTTCCACCTTCCCGAGGAGAAGAACCAATGGAGGACGAACCACCAAGCTCTCCAGTCCACACTTGCAAAATGCAAGGGGCAAGGCAAAAGTGATTGTGGATGGGCCGTCCACCCCTCTTATACAGGGCGGACGGCTTGTCCCCGTCCGCCTCCTCGTGGCCATCTGATCATGTGGACGGCCTTCCATCCGCCTCGTCGCGATCGTCCAATCGTCCACCTCATCCACCTCGTTGTAGCCGTCCAATCGTTTGGCCACATTCCGACCACCTCGAGATGGCTGTCCGCCTTGTCATGGCCGTTTGATTCCGCGAACGGTCTTCCGTCCGCCCCGAGCCAACCGTCTGACCTAGGGTTGACAAAAGTGAGCGTCCCTGTCACGACCCTCATCACAAAGCGTGCCCGTGCCACCTTGATGAGCAAGGGGGACATTGGGGGTGACGCCCCAAGCCTTGCAAGAGATGAGGTGAGGGGGACTAGGAGTCCCGAGCGATCAAAGCGAGGTAGCGCTCTAATCCGGACGAATTTGGGTGTGTGTGATACATGCTTGGAAAGGTCTTGAGAAGACGCTTCCAGCCGTCCAAAGAACGCGTGATTTGGACTTGCGAGTCAAAAGTTATGGGCGTTCAAAGTTGGGGTGTCCCGGTCGCGCCGCGAGTGCCCTGGCCGCGCTGGGAGTGTCCCGGCCGCGGTGGGAGTGTCCCGAATCTTTGGAGGGCGATATCTTTGCGAGTACTTGTCCGAATGGAGCAAGTGAATAGTCCATCGGCATCTACGCGTCGCCTAGATGTCGAAAATGGGGTCGCATGTGCGATTTGGACCCCGGACCGCAAAGTTATGCCGGGTGGAAGTTCGGGAGTCCCAAAGTAGTGCGAATCGGGAGAAATGGGTGGTCTTCCAAGATGGGGTGCATCTGGGGGGTTCCCGGTGACCTCTAGTATGGGGGGGGCTGCCGAATCCCACAGAGAGTACTATGAGGAGGGGTGGTCTCCCTCCTCACTCCCGGATGGTGCCATGGTGAGCCTAAGTGGCCCCGGGTGGTGAGGCTAGTGTTGGAGCCTCACCACCACTTGTATGTTACCATGGAGTGCTTGTGCACTCCTTGATACCGGTTGGGTGGTGTCCCACTCCACACTAGGCCATGGTGTGAGTCCCATTTGGTGAGTCCCGAAATGAGTTGGGTTGGGCCTAGTGGGGAGTTGGGTCCCATTCAAGGGCGGTTAGCACCGGTGGGAGTAGTGCCTCACCGAGTGCTTGAACATCAATGGAAGTTCCGCCCCATGTCATCAAATGACATGCCCGGTGTCTTGTGGGAGTTAAGTATTGGAAGGAAAGGATTGGGAGTCACGGAGGAATGGGGAACCCCGTGACTTGAGTTGGAACCTAACATTGTGGGTGCGTGGCATGTGCAGTGTTAGGAGAGCGTGAACCTTAGTGGCACTAAGGTGTTAAGTGTTTGGGAAGTGTTTCTAAGGGGCGCGACAGTCCCAGGCAAAATCGCGTTCCAAAATCGGCCGTCTGGCCATCTGGACTCTGCAGATGCTGTGTCTCTGATGGGTAAAAAATGTCGTCTGCAAATTTACCCTAAGTAAATGCGGTCGGGCAGACGCACGGTCGGGTAGACAAGCGGGCGGGCGGTTAGGCGGATGGGCGATTGGGTAGACGGATAATCAGGCGGATGGGCGGTTAGGCGGTCGAGCGAACAGACGGACGGTCGGGTAGACGGGTAGTCACGCGGACAGGCGGTTAGGCAAACGGGCAGATGGGCAGTCGGGCGATCAGGCAGTCGGGCGGACGGGGAATCAACTAGGCGGACGCTAACTATGTAGTCACAGCAACTTTCAAATGCAATTTCCGAATTCATTTTTTACAATTTTGGGGCGCATAATATACTGTTGGAAAGGTCCTGGAAATACCTTTCCAATGGTATATCACGCGCCCTCAAACACCAAAATCTCCAACCGGAACTGCCAAGAGAAGTATGATGCTTCAAAAAGTGAGTGTCCACCTTCCCATCCGCCCTCCCGTCTGCCCCCCCCCCCCGTCCGTTGGGCGGACGCTCACTATGTAGTCACAACAACTTTCAAATGCAATTTCCAAATTCAGTTTTTACAATTTTGGGGCGTGTAATATACCGTTGGAAAGGTCTTTCCAAGACCTTTCCAACAGTATATCACACGCCCTAAAACACCAAAATCTCCAACCGGAAATGAGAAGAGAAGTTTGTTGCTTCAAAAAGTGAGTGTCCGCCTTGGTGTTTGCCCGTCCGCCCTCCCGTCCCCCACGAGCCTTTTCCGTCCGCCATTGCCGACCGCCCCGACCTTCCGAGCCAACATAATGCCGTCCGCCTCCTTATATAACCTACTTGACCTCTGTCTGCCGGTAGTTTTATTACATTTAATTCTGAAAAGTGCAGAACTGCTGCTTCATTTCCAAAAAAAGACTCTTCAATGCGACAAGTATCCAATGCAATATTAATGTAAGAAAAGAATAATTCCAAGTTTTCCACCCCACATTTAAACATGCTTTCCAAACCCTATACCCTAAACCCTAAACCCTATACCCTACAAAAAAAATTTGAATTGTAGAACCCTCAATTGTACATATTAACTTATAACGTTGTAGGAGTTTTCAAAAGTAGTGGTGTGATGTGTGAAATATGTTTTATTTTTTAATATTTGAAGTTTAGAATGCAATCATGACAATGTGATGCATATGTAGATCTTACTATCTTTGTCATTTAGGTTTCAATTGTTCTTAAGATTTACTTTATTATGGGCTACTACACAATTGTGGATCATTGGATTATAACCTAGAGTATTTCTTCAATTTTTGTTATAGAATGCGTTGATAGTACAAAACACCAACGTAAATATTCTAAAAGAATTTATATTATCTCATTATTCTATTACAACATTTATGAGATGATGCTCAAAATGATTTAAGTACTTTAATGTAATTTTATATGATATGATGTGGACTACATTAAAGTAAGCATTTATACCATAAAAATGAAATGGAGGTTCTTATCATACATGCTTATACTTATGTATACATGTGTGCACCCTAAATTGTAAACCATCAATAAATTTATCACAACCCTAAAATATTAGGGCTTAGGTAGTGTAAAATGTGATTGACCTTCAAATATGATGAGCTTTCAAAATTCAAATACAACAATTGAGATAAGTAGGTCATACTCCAATGATTACAAGTCTGTTTCATCTCAAGACTTTTTCGCAAATGATTTTATGAGAAGGTTCATAATATCATATCTTGTAGATTATAAATTTACAATATTGATTTAATTGCTTATGTAGTTGTGTAGGCCTAGGATTTTTTTAAATCTTGAACCCGCAAAGTCCTAAGCCTTTTTTTCTATCGAATATCATTCAAAATTGTCATTTCTATTGTGAAGAGCAAAAAACTTTATAAATTAACTTTATATCTAACCATAGGAATTTGTACTAGATTAGTATAAAAATGTATGGGAGTAATGTTATCATCTTGATAACATTAAGTGCATACATTGCATTATATTTGTATTTAAAGAAAAAAATCTTTTCTTTTGTCTTGCTATACTTGATTCTCGGGCTTTTCATTTTCTTCACTTTAAATTTTGGCACTAACAATTTTAATTTTATAATATTTTCTATTGAAAAATCTAGCTAATAAGCGAAGAATCTTGGATAAAAATTCAAAAATAAATCATTTCATTGAGATCATATTTCACAAGAGTCCTCTATAAGAGTGTAGGGCCTTTGAGACTTTAGGAATTAATTACTTTCCTTCAAAGGCATAGAAATCAATTAGAAATTGAATCTAATTAAATTGTTACAATTTTGACTTTGAATATCTCTTGCTATTAGCCAAAAAGTATTGTTGATATGGCAAACTTGTAAAAAACCACCAATGTAAAACTAAATTCCTTTTAATTACACATCCATTTGAATTTTTTGTTTACAAATCAAATGATTTTCCAAAGAAGAGGCTACTTGGTGACACTTTTCATAGTTGTATTGATTTAGTGCCTCACTATATAACATATTAAAGACATAATTTCTATAGCTTTCTTCATTCACCATACATTGCATGCTCTACCCGTCCGCTCATCCGCCTACCTCTACAAAGTTAAAAACACCTCTCCCTCTCACCCTCTCCCTTGTCCACCCATCCGCCGTGGGCCGACCTCCACCAAATTGAAAACACTTCACTCTCGCGCCCAACTCTCGCTCCCGCCTTCCTCCCCGTCCGATTGTTCGCCCGTCTGCCTATCTACCTGTCCACCAGTCCACCATAGGTTGAATTCCACCAACTTGAAAACACATCACCCCTGGCCCCTTGTGCCCGCCTCTCCCTCCTGCCTTTCCTCACCGTCCTCATTCACCGTTTGCTCGTCCGCCCGTCTGCATTCACCGTCCGTCCATCCGCCCGTCCTCATTCATCGTTCGCCCGTCCGCCCGTCCTCCTAGCAAACAAGAGGGCGAACAACAAGGCAGACGCGCATGTTTTGAAGTAACAAACTTCTTTTGACATTTCCGATTTTTGATTTTTGGACCGTGTGATATACCATTGGAAAGGTATTTCCAAGACCTTTCCAATGGTATATTACACGCTCCAAAATTCTAAAAAACAAATTCGGAAATTGCAAGTGAAAGTTGTTGTGACTCCATAGTGAGCATTTGCCCAGCTGATCGCCCGTCCGCCCATCCGCTTGGCGGACGGGGGGGGGGCGGACGGCTAGGCAGACGGGCGGGCACCAAGGCGGATGCCCATGTTTTAAAGCAACAAACTTCTTTTGACATTTCCGATTGGAGATTTTTGATTTTTGGGGCGTGTAATATACCATTGGAAAGGTATTTTCAAGACCTTTCCAACAGCGTATTACACGCTCCAAAATTCTAAAAGACGAATTTGGAAATTGCAAGTGAAAGTTGCTGCGAGTACATAGTGAGCGTCCGCCCATCCGCTTGGCGGACAGCGGAGGGGGGGGGGCGGACGGGAGGGCGGATGGCTAGGCGGACGGGCGGACACCAAGGCGGACGCCCATTTTTTTAAGCAACAAACTTCTTTTGACATTTCCGATTGGAGATTTTTTATTTTTGGGGTGTGTAATATACCAATTGGAAAGGTATTTGCAAGACCTTTCCAACGGCATATTACACGCTCCAAAATTCTAAAAAACGAATTCGGAAATTGCAAGTGAAAGTTGCTGCGACTACATAGTGAGCGTCCACCCGTCCGCTTGGCAGACGGCGGGGGGGGGGGGACGCGGTCACAAACTGGCGAATGGGGTCGCAGATAGGCGGATGGGATGGCGGACAGGGTCGCGGAGGGGAAATTACCCCAGGGTAAAAAACAAATTTTCCGAATGTTACAGGACATTCGGGGGGGTCGTGGACACGGATGCCGGACATCCAGACATTGGTGGCTGCATCAAGACGCCCTGTCAACCCTGGTCCGACCGTGCGGACGTTCATCCATTCGCCTCCAGTCGGCCGTCCGATCTGTAGGACGATCAGCGTCCACCAGATCCAATGGTCGGCTTGTCGCGGACATCGCGAGCTCGTCCAATCGGACGGATGGCAGGTTGTCCGAAGGATTGGACGGTGTGGATGGTGTGGATGCGGCAGCCCGTCCGGCGACGACAGACGGATGAAACGAGGTAGACGAAAGAGATGAATTGCACGATCGGAGATTTTAATTTCTCTTGAACATCTCTGAGTCAAACATAGGTATCATATTCAACATTTTAGTTTCAAACAAAAGTAAGAATCAAGTAAATCATCTATCATGGAAATGAAAAAAAATTATAAAGGGATAGCTGGTGAGGTTTGCTTGTTGAAATACTCTCACCGTTGAGATTCTCATGTTTACATAATTTTATCTTAGAATTATTAATGTTCTAGTATCTATCTTGAATATACTCAACTTATCAATTCTCTTATGAATAAAAACTAAACATCTTTTGGGGGAATTTTTCTTCCTACATTCTCATGCTCTCATCTAAATTCTTCAAGTCTTCAACATACAAAATTATAAAATAGTACTCACAAGTGGAAATAATTATTGTTTCAATAATTAGAAGCCAAATATCTAGTCAAGCTAATAGCAAAATCATTTGTTTCAGTCACCTTGAATGCAAATAGCCAAATATCTTACAATCTATGTGGGTTAAGTTTTTGAAATTACTTCTACACATTCATAAATTGCTATAGTACAAAATCGTACAATTTGATATGCCAAAAACATTGTTCCTACATTTTCTAGTTCTTTGTAATTGAAATGGCAATTCTAAATCACTAAATGGTCTTGGATGGAAAAAAGCCTTCGGACTTCTAGGGTTTACAATTCAATTTCTAATAGCAAATGAAACTAAAATGGTGGTTCTCACTATTCTACAAACCTCTATTGTATATTTGGGACATCCTTTGCATTTGCAATTCACCTATTCACATTGAATGATTGAAATGAGAAAATTATAGAAAGTGGTCCAATACATTTTCCATTTTCACAAATACCCATTAACCCATAGTCATACATCAATGGTATTAAATCCTACAAATTACGTGACATAAATATCGCTTTATTAAAATATAAAAATACAATGTATTTGTATCAAAATCACAAAAAGGTGATTACAACTCGTCAAGAGCATTGTGCTATATTTGCCGCACTCTACCGTCTATGTACATTACAATGAGTGATCTATACAGTAAAACAAACATAAGATGACTAGAATACCATACTCTACTTAACTACTTTACTCTGAATCAAAATCCAAATCGGAATCCTTGTTATCATTTGGGCCTCAAGGATGTACCCCAATATATGGTCCACCCCCATAGTTGTAACCATATCCACTTGATGCACCTCCTTGTCCATATTCATTTCCAAAAGAAGGACCTCCAAAAGTTGGAGGAGGAATTGGAGCACTCTCCCAGGACCCTCTTTCACTTGATCCACCATAATAAGAGCCTCCCTGATGCCTATATGAACCATGTATAGTCGATCCAGAGTAGTATTGAGAGCCTCCTTGGCTAGAACCACCATAGTGTGTCGTTCCATGGCTTCCTCCTATACTTTGAGAGCCAACTTGGGGGGGGTGGGGGGGGTGGGGGGTTACCATAATCTGAACCACCTAACCCATCTCGTGATCCATGTGCATTATAGTCATGGTAGTAGGACCCATCATGTTGCCGACCCCGGTCTTCCACACTTCGGCATATGGCCTCTTGCATTTGTTGTTGGTACTCAATGTCTTCCCGATCTTCTCGACGTTCGTTTCTCTCACCAAATGTCACGGGTGTTGGATCATCATCAACATCATCTTCATCTGACCAATCATCTTCAGCATCCTTCAAGACGACCAAAGGAAGTCCTCCATAGCCTCGATTGGACCACACGAGCATGCAATTGCTTGGTCCAACCCAGTTAGTAGGAATTATGGCTTCCTTGCGAGTGAAATTCTTGACATTGTGCCCTACAACCGTGTGCCAATCTACTTCTTTATGGAGTACTATCTCCGACCAAATCATAGCCATGTTTGAATAGTTCATGACGTTTGGTTTGGAGGTTGGTAAACTTGATGCAGATGTTATCTCCTCGTATTGGTGAACAAAGTGTTCGCTCTTACATGTGGACATTTGTCCTTCCCAATGACGAACTTGCACCTCTACGTGATCACGTGACCATAGTTTGGAGAGGTGCGTCATTTTTACGTACTTCTTGCATGTTGTGTAGTCCCATACTTTCTTGGGCTCCTTTTCCCATCCCTTCTTCACAATGCAAGTTACGTCTGCTCACTCTTTCCAATCCATCTCTTGTGATTTCCCCTTCTTACTTCCTCCACCACTTCCGCGTGATATGATAACCTCCAAACCTCAATTAATAATGAACCGAAAGGATTACAAAGTTTAAATGCAATTTCCGCTCGCTCTGGCTAAATGTACCAAATAAAAAGTAAGAATTTGGATTAAAACAAAGTGCACCTACTGTTACTAACAACCTAATCAACCGTAAAAGTGAACACCTTGAGTTTTTGACAACCCAATCAACTCGAACATAGTTCAAGTAATTAAGAACACTCAAATGAACTCCGTAAAATTCAAGACTTATAAGTTGGGGCAGCCCCTAATCACTCAAACCAATCCGATTAAAAAAAGGTAATATGAACACAATCATTCACGCACCAAGTCGGAAGGGGTGCGGAGATTTCCGAAGGCACTGGATCACCCACTCTCGAAGGGAAACGATTGTGAAGAAATGAGTGGTCCGCACCGCCATCTATGCGGTCAGCGCTTTAGGGTATGCGGACACTGCCGTCCGCATCGGACGGCACGAAGGCAGACGGGCAGATCGGGCGGTCTAAAATCGCTGTCTGCTGGATCGCATGGTCACCGACAAGCAGCGGACGGAGCAGCGCAGACGCGGACGGGAAATGTGGACAGACTCCGAACAGGTGGATAGAAAATGCGGATGGGGATTGTGGATGGGTGGACGGAGAGAAGCGTGGGAGGAAGCGTGGGACTGAGGGAGGGAGGGAGGGGATTTTTAGTTCGCGAGTTCGTGTTTGGTTTAGTATTTACAACGGGCGAGCGGGCAAATGGAGAGGAGCGTGAGAGGGGAGAGGTGGGCGGGACTACGGGAGGGAGGTGTTTTTCAATTTCTGAATTGTTACTTGGGCGGACGGGCGAACGGAGAGGAGCGTGGGAGGGAGAGGTAGGACCATGGGAGGAAGAGGTGGGCGAGAGGGAGGGAGGGAGAGAGGCGTTTCTGAGTTTGGGAGTTGGTATTTTGTTTACGGCGGACAAGCGGTCGGGCGGACGGAGAGGAGTGTGGGAGGGGAGAGGTGGGCAGGAGGGAGGGAGGAGTTTTTCAATTTCTGAATTGGTGGACGGGCGGGAGAGGTGTTTTGAACTATGTGGAGATGGGTGGACGGATAGTTTAGCAGGCAGAGCTTGCATTACATGGGGAATTAACAAAAGTAGAGAAATTATTTTTAATATATTATGTCATGAGGTCTTAAATTGATACAACTATCAAAAGTGACATCCCAAAGTCTCTTGTTTGAAAAATCATTTGATTTGTAAATAAAGAATTCAAATAAGTGTGTAAAGAAATTTTGTTTTACATTGGTGCTTTTATACAAGTTTGTGATGTCAACAATACTTTTTGACTTATAGCAAAAGAAATTCAATGTTAAGATTGTAACAAAAGCCTTCGTGGTTTAATTTATAATATTTATTATTCTTTTTCATGTCTTTCAAGGAAAATCATGAATCCCTAAACTCCCAAAGGCCCTACACGGCTACACTCTTATACGGGACTCTTATGATATGTGATCTCAATTAAATGATTTATTTCTAAATTTTTGGTTCAAGATTCTTCACTCAAGAGTTAAATTTTTCAACATGAGATATTCTAAAATGAAATTCATTAGTGTCAAAAATCTAAAGTGAAAAAAATGAGAAGCCCAACAATCTAGTATAGCAAGATGGAAGAAAAGATTTCTTGGGCTTACTTTAAATGCAAATACCATGCGCAATGTATGTACTCAAAGTTTTCAAGATGACAAGATAACTCAATTAACTTTTATACTAGTCTAGTATAAATTCCTATGGTTAAATATGCCCAAAAATCAATTTTTAAGATTTTTGTCTCTTTGCATTCAAAATGGCAGTTTTGAGTGATGTTTGATGGGAAAAAAAGCATGAAGGCTTTAGGGGTTCCAGATTTTAGAAAACCCTAGGCCTACATAACTACAAAAATAACATAAGCAATTCAATCAATATTGTAAATTTATAATTTAAAAGATATGATATTATGAACCTTTCTATATAATCATTTGCACAAAAGTTTTGAGATGAAACACACTTGTAATCATTGAAGTATGACCATTTCTAATTTCTTGTAATTGAAAACTCATCATATTAGAAGGTCAATCACATTGTACATTACCTAAGCTCTAATATTTTGGGGTTGTGATAAATTTATGATCAGTTTACAATTTAGGATGCACACAAGTATACTTAGGTATAAGTGTCAAAGTGTGTATGATATGAATTTTCAATTCATTTTGTTGTATAAATGTTTACTTTAATCTTGTCTACAACATTTCACATTACATTAAAATGCTTGAATCATTTTAGCACCATCCTATACATTTGATAAATGTTATAATAGAATAATGAGATAATATAATTTCTTTTAGTATATTCATAATTTCATATCGGTGTTCTAAACTATGAATACATTCGATATCAAAAATTGAAGACACACTCCAAGTTATAATTGAATGTTTCACATTTATTTAATGGCTCATAATAAAGTGATAATTGAGGTGCTAAATCTTAAGAAAAATTGAAACCTACATGAGTAACATACTAACATGAGTACATGACAAAGTAAGAAAGGTCTACATTTGCATTATATTGTCATGATTGCATTCCAAACTACAAAGGAATCATAGTCTCATAGGTAAAACATATTCCACACATCACATCAATAATTTTGAAAATTCATGCAATGTTATAAATTCAATATGTACAATTGAGGGTTGTATAATTTTGATTTTTTTTGGAGAGTTAGGGTTTAGGGTTTAGGGTATAGGGTTTGGACTTTGGAGAGCATGTTTAAAATTGGGAAGGAATATCTGGAATTACCTTTTTTACATTAATACTACATAGGATACTTCTAGCATTCAAGAGTATTTTTTGTACATGAATCTATCCTTCTCAGAATTCAATGCTTTAGGATTGCCGGCGGATTGCCGTTAGGTGGGGTACCCAACGAGGTGAAGAGTACTGTGTATGGTTGGTCCACGACGACAAACAATGTGAGCGGATGGCCAGATGTGGGGGCGGTCGGCGATGGCGGACGACCTGAGCGGACGGCCAGGTCCGCCATTTATGCGGATGGGGATGGCGAACGGCTTAAGTGGATGGGATGGTTAGGGAGTGGCTGGCGGTTGGGATTGGTGGACGGGAGGTCCGATCGCATTCCGAAGTGGGCGGACAGCTGCCCGTCCACCACCGAAGCAGTTGCTCGGCGTCTACTGCAGCAGACTGCAGGTCTGGGTTTGCTTCGGGGCGGACGTTTTTTAGGTTTGGTGGCGGACAGGTATATGGGGGGATGGCCTCCTCATTTGCTCTCACTTCTACTCTCTTTCGGCGCCAAGTTGGATGTGCTATTGTTGCTTTATGTGTTAGTTGCTCCTACAGGGTGGAGAGTGGGGGTCCTTGAGTTTTTGTTACTATTGCTGATTTACGTTGTTACTTATTTACACACATCTCACGGTACTCACGTGTCGTGGTACTATTTTTCGAAGGGCTCAAAAATTCAAATCATCTATAATGGCGGATCAAGGTGTTCCTACCAACGACGGAAGGACTTCAGGAGGTGAAAAAAAGAAAGGGACTAAAGCGAAGGGGGCCCCTCATGGGCTTGACTATGAGATTTTAGATGACCCGACCATCAAAGCAGAGAGCGGTTGGGAGGAGGAAGGGGAATATTGGACCTTCAAAACATGCAAGAAGTATGTTAAAATGTACCACATTGACAAGTTGTGGCCTCGGGATTGCCACGTGGTGCATACACATGGTTTTTGTTGTAAGCCACGTAATTGCAACAATAAGCATTTTGTGCATTGATCGGAGGAGGTGTGGCGGGCGCTATTTGGGGACAAGCCAAGGAGTAAGGGATGCATAAATTATAGTGTAGCGTCCATAGTGTATGCAGAACTCATTTTAAACCGCAAGGTAGATTGGAGCACTTATCCATCCAAGGTGGATTCTCCACTTTTACTACTATGCAATCAAAAAGACATTCCCGATTTGTACAATTCTCAGAAAGAACCAAGTGAACCAACGAAGACCCCAAAAGTATTAAAAAATACTACAGCACTTACAACAAATGTCTCCGAGGTTTTAGATGATGCAGTACAATTAAGGCCCACAGAAGTGGCACAACCTTGCACGGAAGTGAGCAATGTCTCCTCGGGAGGTGTGGACGGAGAGGTTTTTGTAACTCCTCCAACGTGCTTCACATCCACATCGAATGTGATAACATTGGGTGAACAAAGCATGGCTCCAAGCAAGGAAACTACAACGAATGAAACAACCTTGGGCGGTCTAGACATGGCTTCAAACAAAGAAACATTGGTTGAAGAACGTAGGTCACCTTTTTTGCCAAATGGAGAGGTCAATGAGGACCAACTTGTAAGGACCAATGCTAGAATTCAAGGTTAGATAGATAGTAAAGCATATGAGAGCTTGATGGAATATGCAACTCTGATTTCTCAACTGCCAACGACGCCAAGGCAAAGCCAAACCTTGAGCCCAATTCGAATGTTGAGTCTGCATCAAAAAGTAAGCTCGAGTTGAAGGTTGAGCCCAAGACAAATACTAAGCGCAAGACCTGTCGGGCATCCACATTTGGCAACTTTAAGCTCGGCTCAATTGGAGATTCTTTGTTCCATACCCATCGCCAATCAATTGGAAAAGCTGTTAGAATGTTGTAGTCATTGGCGAGTACTAGCAGAACAACATCTTGATTCTAATCCTGAAAATGAGGCAGGGAGCTCTAGTCAGCCCTCAGGAAAAGGTGGCTAGGGTACTATTTCGCAAACCGCATACACATTGAGATCTTTAGCTCAAATGGTAGCTGAAATTACTCCTTGGGTTAGGGACATGGTTGAGGAATTTTCCAGAATGGCACCTGAATTGTTGACTGGTGCCTTGGCTTTTTGCAATTTCACCAAGAAAGTAGCACCAATTCTTGAAGGTGGCGTGATGAACTTAAAAATTTTGATGGCCTTAGAGGAAGACATTCATTAGCTGAAGATGAAGTGTGAGGACTTGGAAATGAAGTTGCAATTGTCGCAGAAAAACATGGAGCACGAACGTTGTAACAAGGTTATTCAAAGAAAGCGCATCGAAGAATTGGAGCTCAAAGTACAAGAGTTGAAGAGGGGTAGGCCAACCATGGACTCCGTGATCATTCCATTTGTGCAAGAAAGTCAAGAGAGCGATCAACTCTCTCTTCCTTTTGAGAAGGCAAAAACGGTGGAGACGTCCATCACCTTGAATTTGGATGAGGTTGGGAATGACAAGAAATGTGAAGAAACAGTACGGACCATCATTCCTAATGTTTCCCATACATTGCAGGATGCTTCAACGCAAACGAAAGGCAGTGAGGTGGAGGAACTATAGTTGAAATTAGATGAAGCAATTCAAGAGAAAATCCTTGTTGAGGTGGAGTTGGACCAATTTCAAAAAATCATGGGCATGGAGGAATGCATGCCGAAGAGCGGATTAGAGTCTCGATGGTTGGCATGGCTATAGAAACTCCAAGACAAACCCTCTGTAGTATCTCGAGTAATGAAAGGGCTTATGAAATTGGCAATGAAGTCGGATGAAGAATGCAATGCCATAGAGACCTCTTTGCTTCGGTTCAAGAAAGTGTTTGATGAACATCCAAGGGGTTCCACCAAAATTACATGTTGGGGGGACATGGATGACATGTTTGAGCAGTTGAACCACGCAAAGAAGGACAATGTTGCACACATCGATTGGGCCTTGGAAGTAGAGGAAGGGTAGGTCCCTTACAACATGCTTTCAACGCACATCAAGGAGAAAGACAAGACAGTAGTGCATGCTTGCGATCCAGCCCTAGGAATCTTGAAGAGTCATTGTAGCCTTTGCCAAGGTCCTTTTGGCCCTAAAGGAGTCCTAACCATGGGCCAATGTCGCCACACTTTTCACGTGACATGCATCGTGAAAGCATCACTCATTCGTTCGGTTAGTGCCAAGTGTCGTTCTCCTCTGAGCCCTCAATTTTACGAAATGCTTGGGATCTTAGAAGATATGCCCCTCAACCACGAATACAACCGATGGACCCTTCCTCTTGATTAAGGGCCATACCACTTCCAGAATTTCTTGCATTGGAGGCGACCTCTCATGTGGGATTCAATTTATTGTCAACATAGATTGTATAAGGAGTCTGGAGAGCCAATGGATCCTTTCATGTGGATGACCGTTAATAGAGAGGTGGAGTTGCAGGCCCAGGATATTGAAGATGGCGAGGCTCGTGAATTGTTTTGTCGCAACATGGGGGGCCATTGGAGTGTGCAACACAAGAAGTTTTTTCGGTTTCTCGACAAAGAAGTGCAAAAAGGGCCAAACAATACTTAGGTAGAGGTGGAGCATGCTCAAGAGTTCAATGAGCAATACGGGGCTTATAATCACACTTTGATTGGTAGGGCCCTTTTCTTGTCAAAGTTGGAAGAAGCTACAAAAGCTCATGCTCTTGTTGAAATAGATGGGGAAACAACCACATGGCATTCATTTGTGGAGGTAGCTGGGGATTTGACAAGAGGATAAATGACATCATAGCTGAATAGAGGGAGTTTCTATTGGCCGATTTTCGACCAATAGGGTTACCCATCAAAGGTGATGACGAGCAGGTCAATGTGTTCGTAGATCGAGTGGATGCTGCTTTGAGGGCCTTGAAGGTTGAAGAAGTAGATTTGTCTCGAAAGCGAAGCTCAAAATAGAAGAGAGGATGACGATGACGATGACCACTCTCCAGAAACCAAACGACAGTTTACAGCAGTGGACATGGAGGTTAGATCCGGAAGATGTGTCTACAGTCTTGGGCCAAATACTTGACGAATGAGTGCAAGACTTTTGGCTAAGGAGGGCCATCTCACGATTTAGGAGAGGGTAATGGTTCTTAAATATAAGAGAGGCTTTCCTTATTTTATTATGTTTAAATGTTTAATAGTATAGAAGTATACTGGTGAGTGTGGCTTGAATGTTATAAGGGTTGAGTACTACTAGTAATTCATTGTACTCATGATGAATTTTGATTTGTTTTGAAGTTCTTTATATATCCAAATATGAAATATCAATATATATATCTTTGAATTAATCATTTGTTTTGCTTTCTTTTAAGTTCATGCTATGGTGATTTATGAAGGACAGCTTTTTGTGAAGTATGTTTTTTTCATGCTCATCTAGAAATTTTAAATTATAAGACCCTTTGACAAAACCATAATTTTCTGAAATCTCCTCATTGGCTCATTCCATCCATAAATCCATATTTTGTCCCACATCTCTTGAAGCATTGAACATTTGAGCACGACCTACCCCGCCCGTCCATCCGTTCGCCCGTCCACTCGTCTGCAATATCCGTCCGCCCATCCGCCTATCTTTGTGTCACTCCATCCGCTTGTCCACATTGTCCGTTCACCTGTCTCCGCGTCACTCCATCCACTTGTCTGCATTGTCCGTCCGCCCGACCTCCACATGCCCAACCGCCTGTCTTCGCGTCACTCCATCCGCTTGTCCGCATTGTCCATCCGCCTGACCTCTGCATGCCCGACCGCCTGTCTTCGCGTCACTCCATCGGCTTGTCCGCATTGTCCGTCCACCCGACCTCCACATGCCCGACCGCCCGTCTAGTGGACCGTCCGTCCGCCGCAGAATCAGTTGACGTCGGATTGCATGTTCTATGGATTCAAAAATGGTCTCCAATGGTTAGGCCAGTTTGGGAGACTATAACTTTAGGAAAGAATTCATTTGAGAGCACTCTTGAAAACTGAACGCTAAGATTTCCAAGGGCTAGGAGCTGCAATTTTTGTGTCCTTTGCTTGGTAATGTATAGTTCAGTGGACAAGAGGGCCTTGATTTTCAAGGCTTTGTGCACTCATTTTTTTATTATATTTGGACATTGTTCATCCAGTCTTCACATTTTGAATTTGATTCCAATATACAGAATTAAAATTTGTGCCTTGCCACTATGAGTAAGGATTGGTCTGGTTGGTATGGTATCCCATAAACCGGTAAAGTAAAGTGCAAGGCTTGCAACTCAGTGTTTGCAAAGAAGATAAACTGTATATTGAGCCATTTAGGATATGAAGGCCCATCAAGTCTTCGTGATACAGGAGTGAGTCTTTGTTTGCAATTGACGCCGGATGTTCGAATCCTATTTCTTCGATCTAATGGGGCATTCCCGCAGAGACCGATCATCAAGGTTGACAGGGCATCCTAACGCAACCGCCAGCGTCCGAACGTCCGGTGTTCGCATTTGTGACCCCCCCGGACGTCCTATGACATTCGGAAAATTTGGTTTTTACCCTGGGGCAATTTCCCCTCCGCGACCCTGTCCGCCATCCCGTCCGCCCACTCCGTCCGCTAAGCAGCCAGGCGGACGCTCACTATGTAGTCGCAACAACTTTCACTTGCAATTTCCGAATTCGTTTTTTAGAATTTTGGAGCGTGTAATGTACCGTTGGAAAGGTCTTGGAAAGACCTTTCCAATGGTATATCACACGCCCCAAAAATCAAAAATCTCCAATCGGAAATGTCAAAAGAAGTTTGTTACTTCAAAACATGCGTGTCCGCCTTGTTGTTCGCCCTCTTGTTCGCTAGGCAGACGGGCGGACGAGCAAACGGTGAATGAGGACGGTGAGGAAAGGCAGGAGGGAGAGGCGGGCACAAGGGGCCATGGGTGATGTGTTTTCAAGTTGGTGGAATTCAACCTATGGTGGACTGGTGGACAGGTAGATAGGCAGACGGGCGAACAATCGGACGGGGAGGAAGGCGGGAGCGAGAGTTGGGCGCGAGAGTGAAGTGTTTTCAATTTGGTGGAGGTCGGCCCACGGCGGACGGGTGGACAAGGGAGAGGGTGAGAGGGAGAGGTGTTTTTAACTTTGTAGAGGTAGGCGGATGAGCGGACGGGTAGAGCATGCAATGTATGGTGAATGAAGAAAGCTATAGAAATTATGTCTTTAATATGTTATATAGTGAGGCACTAAATCAATACAACTATGAAAAGTGTCACCAAGTAGCCTCTTCTTTGGAAAATCATTTGATTTGTAAACAAAAAATTCAAATGGATGTGTAATTAAAAGGAATTTAGTTTTACATTGGTGGTTTTTTACAAGTTTGCCATATCAACAATACTTTTTGGCTAATAGCAAGAGATATTCAAAGTCAAAATTGTAACAATTTAATTAGATTCAATTTCTAATTGATTTCTATGCCTTTGAAGGAAAGTAATTAATTCCTAAAGTCTCAAAGGCCCTACACTCTTATAGAGGACTCTTGTGAAATATGATCTCAATGAAATGATTTATTTTTGAATTTTTATCCAAGATTCTTCACTTATTAGCTAGATTTTTCAATAGAAAATATTATAAAATTAAAATTGTTAGTGCCAAAATTTAAAGTGAAGAAAATGAAAAGCCCGAGAATCAAGTATAGCAAGACAAAAGAAAAGATTTTTTTCTTTAAATACAAATATAATGCAATGTATGCACTTAATGTTATCAAGATGATAACATTACTCCCATACATTTTTATACTAATCTAGTACAAATTCCTATGGTTAGATATAAAGTTAATTTATAAAGTTTTTTGCTCTTCACAATAGAAATGACAATTTTGAATGATATTCGATAGAAAAAAAGGCTTAGGACTTTGCGGGTTCAAGATTTAAAAAAATCCTAGGCCTACACAACTACATAAGCAATTAAATCAATATTGTAAATTTATAATCTACAAGATATGATATTATGAACCTTCTCATAAAATCATTTGCGAAAAAGTCTTGAGATGAAACAGACTTGTAATCATTGGAGTATGACCTACTTATCTCAATTGTTGTATTTGAATTTTGAAAGCTCATCATATTTGAAGGTCAATCACATTTTACACTACCTAAGCCCTAATATTTTAGGGTTGTGATAAATTTATTGATGGTTTACAATTTAGGGTGCACACATGTATACATAAGTATAAGCATGTATGATAAGAACCTCCATTTCATTTTTATGGTATAAATGCTTACTTTAATGTAGTCCACATCATATCATATAAAATTACATTAAAGTACTTAAATCATTTTGAGCATCATCTCATAAATGTTGTAATAGAATAATGAGATAATATAAATTCTTTTAGAATATTTACGTTGGTGTTTTGTACTATCAACGCATTCTATAACAAAAATTGAAGAAATACTCTAGGTTATAATCCAATGATCCACAATTGTGTAGTAGCCCATAATAAAGTAAATCTTAAGAACAATTGAAACCTAAATGACAAAGATAGTAAGATCTACATATGCATCACATTGTCATGATTGCATTCTAAACTTCAAATATTAAAAAATAAAACATATTTCACACATCACACCACTACTTTTGAAAACTCCTACAACGTTATAAGTTAATATGTACAATTGAGGGTTCTACAATTCAAATTTTTTTTGTAGGGTATAGGGTTTAGGATTTAGGGTATAGGGTTTGGAAAGCATGTTTAAATGTGGGGTGGAAAACTTGGAATTATTCTTTTCTTACATTAATATTGCATTGGATACTTGTCGCATTGAAGAGTCTTTTTTTGGAAATGAAGCAGCAGTTCTGCACTTTTCAGAATTAAATGTAATAAAACTACCGGCAGACAGAGGTCAAGTAGGTTATATAAGGAGGCGGACGGCATTATGTTGGCTCGGAAGGTCAGGGCGGTCGGCAATGGCGGACGGAAAAGGCTCGTGGGGGACGGGAGGGCGGACGGGCAAACACCAAGGCGGACACTCACTTTTTGAAGCAACAAACTTCTCTTCTCATTTCCGGTTGGAGATTTTGGTGTTTTAGGGCGTGTGATATACTGTTGGAAAGGTCTTGGAAAGACCTTTCCAACGGTATATTACACGCCCCAAAATTGTAAAAACTGAATTTGGAAATTGCATTTGAAAGTTGTTGTGACTACATAGTGAGCGTCCGCCCAACGGACAGGGGGGGGGGGGGGGGGGCGGACAGGAGGGCGGATGGAAGGCGGTGTCGTATTGGAAATGTGTTCATTATGTGAAAATGCATAATTGTTTGTTAAATTGGAGGGGTTTTTTTTGTAGAGTTTCAAGAAACAAATGGGGTTATGCTCCACTTGAACTCTTTTTTTTTACCTCTATTTGACAAACACTTAGTTCTTTGATTTCTATACTAGAGATATTTTAATATGTTAGTTAGTTAAGTTGAAGTTGTAAAAACAAAAGATAAATCTTGTTTTACCTTTTTCCTTATTTTTATTTTTATTTTAATGGATTAGAAATCCACATAGATGATATGGATAGACTTATCGAGAAGAGGAAGTGGCCTATGTGGGTATTATGGCCCATGTGGCATCTTAGTGGCCAAAATCCACTAACTTGAGTGGATGGCATGGAGGTTGAGGTGGCGGATGAGGTTGAGGATCATCTTCTTCCTCCTCCTTGTTTTGCTTAAGGAAGCCGTCACTTTGGGAGGGGAGAGCACTTTGTACATGGAGATTTTGGTAATGAGATTTTGGTAATGAGATTTTGAGAGCTTGTGTATCTTGTTTTTTTGTTTCTGAAAAGCTATCACTCATGAAATTTGGAGTTTGTATGTGTAAGTTATGAGTTTGGGAGTGAAGTGTTGTGAAGCTGCCTCAAACTTTCAAGAGAGTGAACTTTGAAAGGGTATGAAATGTGGACAGTACTTTTTATTTGAGTGAAATTTGGGGAGCTTGTAGATGTTCATGTTAGCTTTCCAAAATAGGTTTATTTTCTTGATTTGAAGGTAGTATAAGAAAGTTATGGGCTTGAGAGTGAAAGGGTGAAGGGATACTTTCGGGTTTTCAAGCGAGTGAGTTTTGAAAGGCTATGAAATGTGGAAAGTAATTTTCATTTGAGTGAAACTTGGGGAGCTTGTAGATGTTCATGTTAGCTTTCCAAGATGGGTTTATTTTCTTGATTTGGAGGTAGTATGAGAAAGTTATGGGCTTGAGAGTGAAGTATAGGTGAGCTGCCTTTGAGTTGGGAAGGGTGAACTTTGACCGACCATAAAAGTCGGACAGTATCTTAATTTTGAGTGAATTTTGGAGAGGTTGTAGAAATTTTTGTTATCTTTCTAGAGGCATATTACACTCTTAGTTTGGAGTTGTATAGCGAACGTGGCACTCAATCAATCATCAGATACTTCTTCGAGGGGAGTTCATGAAGGATATGACTTTGTTTCTACAATTTTTTACCATACATGGGGTATATTGAGACTCCATGACATCTTTGGAAGGGTGTATGGAAGGGTGATAGTAATTTTGGTTCATATGGCATTATGGAGGGGGAATTTTATACTTATGTTTGTGACTTTGACCACGAAATCTTCCATTATTTGAACCACATCTAGTTGCAGCTAGAAGCCCCGCATTTTCCTAAGGCAAGGCCTCTCTACTCGACAGCGGACACTCACTTTTTGAAGCATCATACTTCTCTTGGCATTTCCAGTTGGAGATTTTGGTGTTTGAGGGCACGTGATATACCATTGGAAAGGTATTTCCAAGGCCTTTCCAACGGTATATTATGCACCCCAAAATTGTAAAAAATGAATTCGGAAATTGCATTTGAAAGTTGTTGTGACTACATAGTGAGCGTCCGCCCAATTGATTCCCCGTCTGTCCGCCTATCCGCTCGACCGCCCGTCCACCTGATCGCCCGCCCGCCCGCCCATCTGTCCGCCCGTCCGCTTGACCACCCATCTGCCCGTCCGCCTGACTGCATTTACCTAGGGTAAATTTGCGGACGACATTTTTTATCCACCGGAGACGCAGCGTCCGCGGAGTCTGGACGTTTGATTTTTGGACGCGATTTTGCCTGGGTTGCTCACTTTTGTCAACCCTGCCGATCATTGACAATATAGATGTTGGTAGCATGCATATGGTTGATATGGCACGTTCTACTCAAGAGGACTCATGTGCAACACCGGAAGAATTTGTTGGTGTAGAATCCAAAGTAAACTGAACTACAAAAACATTCAGTGATCGTGACACTCCAAGGGCATTAGGCAATAGACCTCAAAGATAGAGTAGTCTAGTGGATGGCTTTGATTCCGCAGCAAAATGCAATTTGAATACAGTGTGGGCCAATTTCTTCTATGCAGCAAACATACCATTTGTTGTAGCTCGAAATTCAGCATTTAAAGAAGCAGTGAAAAAAACAACCAAGTACCGTGGGCCCTACGCTTCACCATCATATCATGATTTACGCCATAAATTACTTGATCAAGCGAAGACTGACATCAAGACAAAGCTTCATAGTCGGACCGAAGATAGCATTCGGAAGTTTGGAGCAACATTGTTTATTGATGGATGGAGCTCGGTTACCAATTGACCATTGATAAATGCCATGCTTGTATCTTCTACAGGTGAGCAATTTCTAGGATTGGTGGATACAAGTGGAATCGAAAAGAATGCTCCTTTTTTGGCCTCTATCTTGGAAAAGTTTATAGAACAAGTAGGCCCCACAAATGTTGTGTAAGTAACTGCAGACAACGCTCCTATAAATCCGGTAGCATGGAATATGGTGTCGAATAAATATCCGCACATTTTATTTCAAGGTTGTGTGGTGCATACCTTGAATTTGTTGCTTCAAGATTGGGGGAAGCAAGAATGGTTGAAGGACCTCATGGAAAAGGCCCTAATCGTTGTGAAGTTCTTCAGATTGTGGCATATGTCGCTAGCTATATTTTAAAAGCATGAAACGAAGAATAGCTTATTGATGTCGGTGAAAACAAGATTTGCCTCAAATTTCTTCATGATTTCTCATTTGTTGAAGGTCAAGACTGGATTGCAACAAAGTATGGTGGATCCATAATGGGTAGAATATTTCTTCAAGTTACGGGACACGAAGAACGCAAAATCTCGTACGGAGTCTCAGGAGGTGAAGAAGACAATTTTAGATGAGCATTTTTGGGCCCGTGCCACTAATTTTCGAGAATTGATGGCTCTTGTGGTGTTTGGTCTATGTGATTTGGATGTGAAGACACCATGCATGGGCAAAGTGTTGCACATTATGAGGAATTTAGAGAAGCATGTCTTCTGTTTACAAAAAGAGCCCTTAGGTTTGTCCTTGGACTTAGCCATTTCTATCGAAAAGTCGTTTGGTAAGTGACGGGAAATGGTAGAGACCGATCTACATTATACAGGAGCTCTTTTGAACCCTTACCTTCTTCACAATAAAAGAACTAGTTGACGATCAAGATGCAACAGACGCATGCAAGCACGTTATTAGGAAAATATGTCAACCGGGAACTTATCCTCACGTAGTGAAGGAGTTTGTAGCATTTCAACACCAAGATCCTCTGTTCCACGACATGTTGGATCCGGCCGAGCAGAAATTGTTGGCACATGCTTGGTGGGATTTTGAGGGTGCATGTGGTAAGCTCATTGCTCCAATTGCAAAGAGGATTTTGGCCCAACCGATGTCATCATCTTCATGTGAACAAAATTGGAGTAGGTACTCTTTTGTTCACAACAAATCTCGAAACAAGTTGAAGCCACAGAGAGCAATCGATTTGGTGTATGTATACACCAATTCCAAAGTCATAGCCTCATCGAAGGAGAAGGATGAAAAGAAGTGGTACCATGACAACGTGGAGTCCATAGATTCGGAAGGGCCTATCTCGGAAAACGAGGATGATGAATCTATATCTAATGATAGAGATGCTGTGAATCATGATATGCACAATTCTGATGAAGAAATGTTTAAGACTCCTAATCAAAACAATGAAGACTTCGGAGTCAAGGATGGAGACATATATGAGTTTCGATCAGATGAGGACGATTGCGGGCTTGATGATGATGTACCTTCAATAGCTAGATTTGTGGATGGAACCGGATTGATGAATAGCAAAAATCTTCTACCAAACATGGAGGATACGTATGTAGAGATAAGGGCAACCAATAGGACAACGATTGCGAATGATGGGAGTCTTGAAAAGGATGAAGTGATTCCCATTTCCAATACTCCATCTCCGATAATGGCAGTAAAAAAAAATGACCAACATGAAGACAAAGGAGGATGTGAGGTGAACGATGAAATGAATGTGTCTAATGCAATTGTTGCGTCAATAGTGATATCGGCAAGCAAGAAATGTGGGGAAGCAAATATTGGAAATGCCAAACCACACGAAGTACAAGACAATGTTGAAGCACATTCGATGGAGTCAGGCAAACCAATTTTTGTCAACAATGGTGTTGGCAAAATGCACCTCATGGAAGATTCTCCTGAACCACCACATAGCACTCCTCCATGTGCACTATTTAAAAGCGATGCCACGACATTGGATGGTTCAAGGAAATCATGGCTTGGAAAAAGACATTAGTCTCCTACGAAAGAGATGGGTTCCGGAGGCAATCCAAGTCGAACCATTTTATCATGTACCAATGATGATGATAAGGATGAGACATTGGCTTCAATGTTTGTTCATCATCGGGGCCATCCACCACGCCATTCCTTGAAATCATTAGGCCACACATCTCAGTCTTTGAATGCAATGCAGTTAATTATTCAAGGAGTGCCAAAAGCAGAGATATCACATGGTGAAGACTCTATTAAAGCTTGTAAAAAAAGAATAATGCAACCCTTTGCTACCTCTCCAAGCAAGAGACCAAATGTGGGTAGAACCCCACTTGATACCTATCAAGTTTTTTCAAAGAAGAAAATGAAAACAATCCATAGCCTTAAGGAAGGCATTGGTAAGGCTATATTAAGAGCCAAAATGGAGAAGAAGATCGGTTGATCAATGAGATCATTCACATTTACACAAGTACAAAAAGGAGTGAAAATTGTACAATCTTCATCAAACGATATAGAAGAGATATCTAGTGATGAAGACGACCGATAGGGAACTAGATGTGATAATAGTGGGGCTGAGGCGAAAGGAGATAGTGATTACAAGCCTTAGAGATTCAAGGGATGTAGGCTTAGGTGTTTAGG
Organism: Straminergon stramineum; assembly: GCA_963920665.1. Taxonomy (NCBI): domain Eukaryota; kingdom Viridiplantae; phylum Streptophyta; class Bryopsida; order Hypnales; family Calliergonaceae; genus Straminergon; species Straminergon stramineum. The sequence goes on from OY987271.1 coordinate 21,565,059, forward strand.
TGCTTATGATACATTGAGCATGTAATGGCAATTGATTGTCTGAAGCTTTCATTGCAGTTGGAGTTTCCTTATTGATATTGAAAATATGATTACTTTTTTTTTAATTGCAAAACCAAGAAGAAGTCCCCCCAAAATTGATTGTGTTCCTCTTTCTTTGTATGAAGTATGATACATTGCTAGATACATATATAATGCAACAATTTTAACTTCATGATTGTCATAGAATCATAGATTTGGTAATTTTTAAGGTGAAGAGAATTTTGAATTATTTTTTTAATCCTTTCCCTTGATAATTCATAATTGCAATTATAGTGTACAATTTCTTTGGTTGAGTACACTACAAAGGATAGTCCATAACTCCATATGTTATTGTAAAAAGCATTCAAGGAATCAAAGTTTACTTGAAGGAGTTGAAGCTTTGTATTAAAAAACTAGCCACTAGACGTCCGCCCATCCGCCCGTTCGCCCGACTGTATTTACCCAAGGTAAATTTGCCGACGGTGTTTTTTACCCACCGAAGACACAGCATCCGCAGGGTCTGAACGGTTGATTTTTGGACGCGTTTTTGCCCAAGGCGCTCCCTTTCATTAACCCTGGATTTTTCATTGAATAAAAAATGATTTTTTGAAGCTAATGGTGTAATCTGTTTGCGATTTGGAGTTAATCTCCAAAAGTTAACTTAGTGGACTAGCATAGGATGAAAACCTTGAGTTTTGGATGAAAATCCAAGAAAATAAGGTTAATTTAGATGAACGAGGAGAGGTGGGTGCTTGGGAAAGAGTATAAAAGGGCACCCGTTCTGCTCTCTTACTACCCTTTTTTTGTATTATTGGATCCGTTGGGTCCAATTAATGTTGGAATTGTCGTATTTTAGCCACAAGCCTTGCAACGGTGTTTTTGAGGCACTTTTGGCCATTGTTGTTGTTTTTAGAGCCTGCAATGTCTTTTAGCAGATCCCTTACCTTCTCTTTTGATTGAGCACGGTACTAACACTTCCAAGCTTGAGCTTGGAAGCTTTTACTAACTTCTGAGGTTGCTAGAGTTGTGGGTGCTTACCTTCGAGAGCCCCTTTTGGTCACTCATCTTGTTTTGTTGTGTACTAACCCTAAAGCAATCCCCACATGACTGGTGATGCGACTTTGGGGGGCCTTTAGTTCGAGTTATTGATGTTACTAATTTGGATCGCCAACCTTTGAGTGTCCCAAGGCCATTTCTTTGTCTTTTGTCCTTGTCCCTAACCAATGACTTGTTATTCCTTGTTGAGAGAGATGAAGGTGTGAGGATAGTGGGTCCGCCCATACGACGAAACTTTGAACCTCTTAAGGATGAAAAGTCTTAGCGATAGAGTGGACAGGGGAAGTACAGTGAAGCTTTGAACGCCCTAGGGGTACAAAGTCTTGATAGTGCGTTTAAACCACCTCACGGGAAGACTGTGAGACCATGTGGCCCTTCACCCTACAAGGTTTAGTTCCCAAAACATGTTGGGAACAAACCAAGGTTTAGTCCCCCCCAAAAAAACTAAGGATTAAAAGTCAAAAAGAGTAAGTAGGATGGCTAGAGGAGATTAGGATAGAAGCCACAACTCGACAAACCAAGCTCTCCACATATTGGCCTCGGCCTTCTCCTCTAAAGCCTTAGAAATTAGCAAGAATTAGACAAGCCCCAACACCCCAGTATAGTAGCCAACCGAAGCCAAGTATTGGTCAAATACAGGGAGAGTTGGCCAGAGTTAAGAGTGGAGGGTACTGGGATGGAATTAAGGTGGGTTCCAAAATCAGCTAGGGAGGGGTTGGGGTCCAAAATCAAGCTAGGGAAAGAGAGAAGAGATACTACTCGAGGTCCCTACTGCTCTAACATAGCCTTCGAGTGAGGAATTCAACTCCCCATTTTCCATAAAACCTCACCACGGTAGAAAAAGATGAGCAAGGATGGCATAAGGTCAGAAGAATGAGGAGAAACTATAAAGGGGAGGACCATTTGAAGGTGAATAGTAGAAGTGGATAAGATAGGAAGGGAAATCTCCAAAACTTACTTAGGCCTTTAGATTAGAAATAGATAGTTACCATGAGATTAAATGTGGAACGTAAACGTAGGACATAAGAAGTAGCTCAATTGGGAAGAGGAAATGACGCGTACTTAAGATTAGCTTTGTAGGAAGATCAAGAGTTAGTTGGGCCGCCTTAGAATGTAGGAGGAAAGAAAAGGAGGGAGGAGGAAAGAAGTAGGAGAGAAAATCGACAATTAAATCCTTGTACGAATTTATTTTATGATTAGAATGGTGGTTCATTGTCTCATGGCATGGGAGTTCATGATGGAGGAGGTAGAGCTTCAAGTAGGCGCGAACAACGACTCAAGTTCCGAGGTATGAGCTAACCCTTCCCAAACTTTTCCTAGGACTCTAACTAGAAGTTGGTAGCTTGGGCCAAGGCCCATCTTTTGGTTAGACCCTTGAAACTATAGGTCAAGTCATTTATTGGGGTAGAAACCTACAAAGGAGGTCCATAGTTTTTCAAAACCCTAAGGCACATCCGAATCGGAGTTAAAGTGAAGAAGTTATCGTTGGATGAAGATTAGGGTCAAATTGGATGAAGAATAGTTAAACTTTGGATTTGATAGAAAATTGAGTAGAGGAGGAGGAGGCTACCAATTAGGATCCATGGCTGAAGAGAAAAGTCAATTCCGAGTTGTAGGTTAGGATAAATTAGCGGATGAAGTTTGGATAAGGCTTGGATGAAAATTCAATAGAAATCTCTAATCAAGGTCCAACTCCAGATCCGGGTAGGGGAAATCCTTTCAAACCATCCCCCCAAATTTTGGACCTTTCTGAATTGGGAAACTAGGTGTAATGGATGGATGAAGTTTGAGGAATTGAGTGACGATCAAACTTCATCCACCCATAACTTTGACTAGGAAGCTTGGATAAGGTCGAGTTTTATATTTTTGGAAATGGCACGAGATAACTAGAGGTTTCTTAGGATAGTTCTGTCCTATTGTGGGTCCCATTCAAATCATCCAGTAGACCTTCCATCTAATCGGTCCAAAGCATTAGAAGTAATTTAAGCAAATCTTGCAATTGGGGTCACTGAGGCACTTAGTAAAAAGATCTATTGCTTAGAAGGCACAGTGGACCATGTTTAGACACTCAAAAGTAGGAGTCACTTAGTCAAAACTCAATATCTGGTTGTGTTTGTGAATTACCAATCGTGGATAATTTGGCACTCACATAGAGGTAACAAATAAAACTCTTAAGAGTTAGGAGTGGTTTTAGGAGGTGCAACATCACCTCCCAAAAAAGTTTGGCATTTACCAAACAATCTTGGTGGAAACATTCACAAAATGATATTTCTAATAGCACATTTACATCTCCTAAGTCCTAACACCTTCCTTAAGTCTATGTGAAAACATATCCTAAGCTATAAGTGTGACTATGAGACTTACTACATTCTTGTGTAAGAAAAAATAGCAAACAAACTAACTTGTAAACATGAACGAACACCTTAATCTTACCTTTTGCTCCAGAAATCATAGCCGACACTGCTACCTTATAACCGTGTCCCAAAGGTCAGATTCATCGTATCTAGCAACAATACTACTCAAATGCATGTTACAATGCTTGGCAAGAGCTGCGCGGTTCTTGAAGGTTACACTCATACCCCAGCGGACCACAGACTCCCCAGGCCTCCTCGGCCACTAGCCAGCCAGACGGATGCGTCTGTCTGAGTGTCTGACTACCGCGGAGTACCGGCAGTTTGGGGAAGGTCAACTCCGGCCCCGCCAATTTCAGCGTCCGCTAGCGCCGAATTTAGCGCCGATGCCGATCAGCAGCAGGCGCAAATGCTGCAATCCGGACTTCGAATTTCGTACTACAGATCACAGCTAAAAGGAGAGCGCCGCTCGGGGATGGCGGGAGCACTTATATATAGTGATCGAGCAGTCCTACCGGGATGGGATCTCTTCTCTGCTTGATGAATATTCCTCCAGTCTCAATAGATCAGAATGTGACACATCAATTCGATCCTACAGCCGATCCTACAGCCCACACTCGATACCTGGCATGCCGGAGTATCAAGGTGATAGAAATGCATTCCTAGTAATAAATACTGATGGAGTTTGAACTAACACAATCGAGTAGCAGAGGTAGTTTATTTTATAATTAAGTGAATGTTCCTTGCGTACGTCGCATCAAAAAAACAAATCGATGAATATATATGAATTCGACGAAAAGTTTCTAGAATCTTGTCAAGAACAAAATGACGAATTCGTATGGAACTACATGAAGTGCAGTTAGTTATTCTGTAAGCGGAGTACTTCGTAGTGTGTGTAGAAAGATCTTCAGGGTGGACATCTGGTAGAGGAAACGTAACGAAGGGAATATTAACTTAACGCATATTAAGAAGGAGGAACTGATGGGGTGGGGGGGTGGGGGGGTGGGGGGAGCTGCAGCTCTGTCTGGTCCGTGAATTCGGGTGGTACTCGGCGATTGGGACCCAACTGGATTCGAGCAGGAACCTTCAGTTGGGAGAAACTAATGAATTCAGGCGTTCTCGTTACAGTAGTTATTGTCGGGCACGCGGCTGTGTCGGCGTCCGTGTGGACGAAGAACTGCCAAAAGAGGACGACGAAGCTCCCTCGCACCTGATCCTGTACATGAACCCCACCTTCGCAACTTTGCTGACTTTTGGAGTAAGCGTGGGTCCCCGGACCCCACTTCCTACTGAAGAAGAAATTCCCAAGCAGGGTGGGCGGCCACAAACTGAAGGCTCCGTGTCTTTTTCTATTGCAGGAATCAATTAAAGTAAGGTTTAAACCCGAAACTAAATAATAAGTAGATAGAAGCAAGTCCTACGGAAGCTCCCCGGAACACGCGGTCCAGCCTAGAAGGAATCTCGCGAGGACGCTGCTGCGGGGCTTTGTCTCATACCTTTGTCATCTCGCGCTTGCTTGCGAGCCGAGTGAGCCGAGTGACTGGGTTTGCAAGCCAATTGAATTGGATCGACGGGGGCACTTGCGAGGCCGAGCATTGGGAAGGAGCCTGGGAAAAGAGGCGGCTGAAGGCGCGTCGGACATTTCGGAAGCTTGGCGTTTCGTTTCCAATGTGCCAGGAATTCTAAAATCTGTGGGAATGGAAGGAGTCAGTTCCACGCCAAGCTGAAAGTAACTTCATTAGCTACATGAGGGGAGTCGGTACTGTGCAATTTGGACCTGAGTTCGCACCCCATGGGTCGTGGCCATATCGAATCGCCCCAAATGTCCACATTTTGACAGGCTTCATCAGAATTCCATTCCGAATAAAGCTCTCGCCACAGTTGACTTCAGTCGACCGCAATTGACGACGAAATTCCGTTTCAATTTGTTGCACGTTCTATTGTTCCCAACTTCTTGTCCCTGCCTCTGAAGTTGCATTGCCGAGATCATTTGAATTTAAACAATCACTTTGTAGTGTGCAGCACTCCAACTGCCTATTTAAGGTAATCCACACTGGTGGGCTTTGGATTATTATGTTTCGTTGCAAGCTTAGTTGATGATAAGCTCAGCACCCTCATTCCATTTAGGCTAACTATTCTTCCTCTCTCCTAAAATTCGGGTGTGCACTGCAGCTTGCTGACTAGAACGTACGTACTCCCGAATCGGAGGTGACGTTTTAGAGATTTCAAATCAGGCTAGCTAGCGCAAGCCTGTTGCAAGACTATGCACAAGTGAATGTACTGTCTGTTGAGAATTAATGTCAGATTCTTGTCTAATGAAAATTGAACAATATTTCTACCAGACTTTTGTGTTGAAGTTTGCTGAATGATTTGTGTAGTTGAGATATCGAATCGTGGGTGGTTGCAGAGACTCTATCATTGAGTTAGTGCCTCCAGTCTAGGAATTGGTCAAGATAGGCAATTGGTCCTCAGATCTCTTCATGGATCCCAAAGATTTGTTTTCCAACCTGTCGCCGGACTCATTACCAGAGTGGGCTAGTGTGGCCGAGGTTCTGAGCGCCATAGAGGAAGAGCTCGGGGAGGACGCTCGGAATGAGATGGAGGAGATGCTGGAAGGACGGGAGCTCCCTGATTGCGTGAATGTGCGGGAGCTTCTTGGAGAGATTCAGGAGGAGCTCGGGGAACCCTACTTTGATCATTTCCTCAACCCTACTGGCGCCGGACCCAGTCGGCAACCTAAAGAAGATGATGAAAATGACGACGACAAGGACGACGAATGAAGTCAACCCCCAGTGTCAACTTCTTAACGACATTGTGTATAGCACATCATGCATGATCAAATGATTGAAGGCGACAAGGACTAGGTAGGAGCCCTCGCTTGCACTAGCTTTTGCCCTCCATGCAGCATGATGTCAACGCCTTTCTATTACATAGACGTCTGTAAGCATTGGTGCTAGCTTCTAGTGAGCCTCCGAAAGCAGTTTCGGCAGAATTGTTGCGGCTTCTTTCACTTGTAAATGCGTAGTGGTAGTCACAATCTCACAGATTCAGCGAGAAACGCCCCAGTTTCAGAGTCAATAGAATTCTTTATTACAGTGGTCGATCAATCAAAGCCTGAGTTACAGACCTCAGTCTGTAAATGATGTACAGTTTCTGACGATTCGATGATTAGATCTCTATGCCCGCCTGCATGTGGAAAAGTCGGCACTTTACATTCATGTGAGTTGCTGTCCGAACTCTTTTGATCATCACTCCAGTGAAATTGACGAAGTTTCGAGAGATCGGCACTTTTCCAGGTGCTCTTTGCTCTAGGAAAGAAGACAGGAAGAGCATTGGTAGGTAGGATTGATAAGGGACTTATGCCGCACACATACGTTGTTCACCATATCCTATGCAGCTGGGACGCCACGAAAACTGAAATTGTTGGATAGATATAGTGAGTCCTTACTGAAAGTGGAATTCCTACTTTGGAAGTTAATATAGTCAACTATGATTACCTCCAAAACTAGTTCAAAAATCGTAGGACATGATTTCTTCTTTACATTGATACCAGGCCTAGATTGTAGAATTTTGTGCCTCTGTGCACCTCCTGTCACAACTTTGGCGCCACTTTAACTGAAACGACTATGCAGTTTGATATTATCCAGTTGTCAAGGCATAATTTCGTGTCCCAAAATCAAGTGCGAAGTGCGCTTGCTAAAAGCATGTACCCCAAAATGTAAACTGCAACAATGCAACAAACATCGCCAATCAATTCGATCAATTCGTGCATGCCAAAAATATCCAGAACTGTCCACATTCAGGCATTCAGCTTCGCGGCGAAGTTAGCGTTTCCTTCATTCATACGCTTGAGTTGTGTGACACTGTTGCCATGGGATTCTATGGCGCTGGTATCACGAACCGCGTTTGCGAAAAGGAGAGCGAGGGTTATCACAACTGCAGAGCTTCAAGAGCCTCCAGAATTCGAGCGGTCCTTTTTTTGCATGTGCATTTGAAGCCACAACTAAGCAGGGGGGCCCAGGCCACCACTTGTGCATTTCTTTGCTGAAAATAATAGTAATGAATGGGAGCTTAGCCAATGAAAAGCTCCAAGCTTTGTAGTTACCTCGATTTCCGTTCGCCAATTGGGAGAATCTGTAACGAGAACAGAACTCCTATTAGATTTTATTTCAGTTCATTCGCTTATCCCTGATGATCATGCCTCCCTTCCCTTTGCGATCTGGGGTCTTGCTTCCCGAGCCTACTAGCTCCATGTGTCTGGGATATTGTCTCTACTCCCAGTTGCAGACTGTTGATCATCAACCTAGTTTTATCGAGATTCCAGGCAGTCCACTGGGTATTATAGTCAAACAACACGACATGGCGGTTAGAGCTGTTCAAAAGTTCCGGTATAGAAAAGGAACTTGGTAATGTAGAATGCAGTTACAAGCTGCATTGAGTTACAACGGACGTTGAAATTTGGGACCTGCGATAAATAAAGAAACAATGCATACTTGGAAAAACTTGAGCCAGAAAAGTGGGCCTCAGGAAAATTGGACTCGGGAAATATGGAGCCAAGGAAAATTGGGGCTTAAATACTGGTTGGGACTCTGAAAATTGGGCCTTAGAAAATTTGGGTCTCTTAAGAGAATTGAGGCTTAGAACATTCCCACTTGTCTTGCAAAGTGGATGACTTGTCCAAGGCGGCTTGCACAATTGCCCCACCTATCTTGCAAAATGGATGAACTTGTTAAGAGGCCGGGCCAAAAGTCTTGGGTGGCTTGCAAAATAGGGGGGTTTTGCAATCCAAAGAGTGGCTTGCAAACCGACTTGCAAACCGCATGAGACAAGTGCACCGGCACTTTTCCCCAAAGCATGGACCTTTAGCACTATAGCCCATTGGATAGAGCTTGTAGAGCGGTCCAAATTTGAGATCTTATAGTATGCTATGGGTGGGGCAATTTGGCTTGCAACTTGGATGGTCCTCATTTTGCAAGACAAGTGGTGATGCTCTTAGGAAACTTGAGTTTTTTTCGAAAATCGTGCCCCAACTAATAAAAGAGTCGAGAAGATTTGTTTGTTACAACTTGTGTAATTTAGTTGGATGAGCTGGGATGGCAAGCAAGTCTTGTGGTAAAGTGTTAAGTTTTATTGTAGATGCTCACTTTGTCTTTGCAGAATATGACTAAGGTACATGAGAGCATTCAAACTAGCGTTTTTTTTTGTGGAGGCGAAACTTCGTACTCTCTGACATGTTTGATCCTGTCAGGCTCTGCCCCTCAAGAGTTGCCCCAGTGCTCGGAAGGCTTTGTGGCTGGTAGCCTGGTACTATTCCACAAAAAAACACTGGTTCAAACGAGAATTCAAGACGACGCGAATATACTGTGTACTTTTTGAACGTGGTCAATCTTTGATATTTTATTTGCGTCGGACCGAAGGTTTTGGCGGAAAGCACCCTTGTACGACACTGCTGTCAAGCATTTGGGCACACAGGTGTACTTCGGTCCATGGTCGAATATGCGAAGACTCTGAGGCAAAAAGCAGCTTCAGAGTCGGCCCCGAGTCAGTTCTGGAGAAATATTATGACGAAGTAGTCAAGTTTATTCAATCACATGACAATCGTGCGATTCGTATTTGTTGTTGTTCTCCACCTATAGACGATCCTAATTACAACTGAGCATAGTCTTTACTTTTAAAAGTAAATTATTTATATTATATTTTATTGGCATCCAGAAGAGGATTCCAATGCAGTATAGCATGATTGTATTATTTGGATACCGCATGAATAAGTTATGAATTTTCAAAGTAGAGTCTTTTGGTGTACCAAAAATCAACAACAGGTTCAGGTTCTCATCATAGACTTCATGTTTTGATTGCGTACATCTTGTGTGATCAATCTTTAGGAAATTGTCACATTTTTTAGTTTGAATGTAGGGGTCTCATTTTGGATTTAGGGTTGATCAATGTTTTTTATGACACACTTCTCTCTTTCTCCATGGCCTGCCAATGAATGACGTCCAATTTTGGAGGGATTGTCAACAAGGTTGTCGCATTAGGTGCCATTGGGTGGACTATCCATCCAGAACGTTTGTTTTGTCCATCAGATGAATGTGTCCAATTGACCTTGACCCATACGATGGGACAACCTTGTTGTCAATTATTGGCCACAAAGTTAGAGAAGTGTGGCTCAAAAAAATGTTGATTAAGGGTGTACAGATATACCTTAGTACAATACGAAATATATTTTCAAAATTTTGATGACTCCCTTCTTCTCATTGTAGCCACTAAACAAATAAAAGTAAAATGATTTCTACAGACTAGAAAATTAAATGCAATGCAAAGTAATTAGTGTGTCACACTAATTGAACTAAATCAAATAGCTAGTTAAATGGTCCTGAAGGCTACGCAAACTGTTGCAAATTCTTGATATTGTTGACTCGGACAAGTATGACAGACGAGATTAACCATCTAACAGTCGCAACGGCAAGTTTGCGAATTCTGTATTACATGATTTTGCTGACTCATCCAGCAATAAAGAATTGAATGTAGTTGTTTTGGGAGTTAATTTTAATCATCTTTTCGTTATATGTTTCGGAGTTGACCTGGTTCAGGCAGCGACTTGAATTCAAGCCCAAGGCTTCGAAACTGTACCTACTAGAAACCAAATAACATTTTGAAAATTGTTATGGCAAATCTGCAACACTTGTTGAACTCAAAAAACTCTTGCCTTTCATTTGAGCTTTGAGTTAGTGAGGGAGAAGGAGAGCATTTTCAAGAGGATTAACATTCAACATTGTCATTGAGTGCTACCTAGCTAGCATATCGCAAATTGTAGATTGAGATCCTCAAATTTCTAAAGAGTACGAGTTTGTTCAACTACAAGTGCACAGCTAGTTGAAAGGTATCAATGATACTGATAAATGCAGAGCCTCAAGTTAATCCTTGAACATTGGGCTAGTGCCTGTGGAAATCAAGCATTTTGGAACCGTGTGACATCATCTACTTTAAAGAAATAAAAAACATTCATTGGGAGTCAAACTACTATTGAAGATCTTCCCTTTTCACCCCTAATTCCAAGGATGAATAGTTTCACTTTTGTCCTATATACGATAATTCCTTGTCATTCATTGGACAGAAAACGTCCGCCTCAACGGTAAGGGGTTAAGTGTTCTCCCCCTCTCTTCTTCATTCGAAGCCTAACAACTATTGAAATACTCTTATACAATTAAATCGATAGTGCAGATGGTGTCTTGCTTCAACTGACATCAACATAGTCTTAAGAAGAGAAATGATTCCTCACTTTTATCAAAATTAAAGAACTTATGTCATACATCTTGGCAATAGCAAAATTGAGAATTGGTGGTATTAGGTACGTACCTCTGTTTCTAACGAGAGAAATATAGAAGGACTAAGGCCATATTCATTATATTGAGACTTTTCACAATCTCATTTTTATCCTCGACTCGAAGATTAACAACTTTATCTCTTTACTAGTATTTTTATATAAATAGGTAACAACAATACCTTTTAGAATTTCATTATAGGATCACTATTTGAGCATTATTTATTTTTGGTTTCAATTCCTATTTTTTTAAATGAATTTTCCAATAACTAGCATTCTATCTCAAAATCTCCGAAAAGTCTCAATATAACAAATATAGCCTTGACTGTATAAAATGAAACCAAAGAAAGAGTCAACTTAAGCGGCAAGAAACACACATGTAGATGATTCAGATACACTACTAATGTGAATCACTTATAGAGAGTCTCATTATATGTACCACATGTGAATTAGTCTCATTTGTTGATTCCACATTGTTTGTATACATACCAAGCTAAATTATATCAACCAGAGACAACTCAACTTTACAACCTATGATTACTCTAAAAGTACCTAACTATTGCTCTTCCTATTTAATTACATCAACCTCTAAAGAATGTTGTGGCCTTTAGCAAATGAATGAATCCAATTTGTAACAATTGCGTAACCATTGCATGTGAATGTGTGAAGTGAAATGATCTTCAATTACATATGATAAGTGTGGCCTTCAAGTTGGAACGACAATAACCCCTAAACATCCAGATTCATCTCCAGAATTGATGATTTGAAAAAAATCATTATAAAGTGCTATTTGAAAGTATATTTTGGAATTGATAGGCAAATAAAGGCTGTAGAGTGTGAGTTGTAGATTCCATTTGTATAGTTAGATCCACCAATGCTATCACCAATATATATTTTTTAAATTTTAAAAGGAAATATTCAAAATTTCTTCTAAGTTTGATTACAAGAAAAATATTATCATTTTTTGAGTAAAATTTTTTGTAATGGATTTGAAATGAGGTTCTCTTCACATGGTGATTTTTTGAAATTTTTGGAATCTTAAAATCTATGACCTTATTTTGCCAAATCCAATTTTGAACTAAAGTCAATGCAATTTTGGCTTGGTCACACCACTTGACATACTTGCACATTGGTAATTTTGAAAAATATGTACTCTAGTAACACCAAATCCAACCCTTAAGGCCCATTCTCACCTAGGCATAGGGCGGATGAAACAGTGAGGTTGGTGCCATTAAATTTGCCGGGTGTTCACAGCAGGCAAGGGTGTTAGTCCTCAAACCTACATAGACGCCTACCTGGCAAAGGTGTAAGTACACTGTTAGCAGTAAAGGTAGTTTGGGAATTCCTAAAACTACGGCTTTACATGCCGCTAGTACATACTCTCACAATCTAAGGAAAATGTACATTTGAGATTATTTAGGATCTGTAGTTGCGGTGTTTTATAGTCGCCGGGGCTGAGGCTCAGTATGAAACAACGGTTGTTGTGGTCGTTGGCGAGTTTTTTTGGTTTGTCTACCAGCTCCGTTTCAGCAAACATGGACCTGACTGAGGTCATTTTGGAAGGGAAGAGGATGGCGACGACCCAGAATAAATTGCAGGTGAGAATTTTCAATGCATATTTTTGACTGCATGGCATCTTCCCAGAAGAGCATGCTTCAGTGCTTCTAAACATTGACCTCCCCTTTGCCTTTTGGTTGTTGTTGGGGTTCTGTACAGGAGTGATTGCAAATTGCATTAAGGGAGAGAATCTCCAAGCGTGCACTGGACAAGTCGTGAGGTCACCCCAGAAAGGAAAAAACGATCGCCCGCAAGAAAACCTTCCAAATTGCCCACAACAATCCCTAAACGCGCATCACCCGAAGCCTGAATTGAATCGTATTAAAAAAACGACCTTCTCAACAGAACAGAGAGCACAAGCACTCTCAACAGAACAAAGAGCACAAGCATTGTACACAACCTCAAGCGTGAACCCGTTCCCTAATCCGTTGGAATTCCTTTATGCTGGGAGAGGAAGTGAGAGCGATTGCAAACTGCATTAAGAGAAAGAGCTGATTGCTCAAGATAACTCCGGGGAAAGAAGATCGCAATCTAATAGACTCTCACTGGAAGAGTGAAATTAAAGTTATCGTAAGAGATGCCTCGGGTGTGACCACCTGCTTTGCCCAACAGTCTTATCTGCCTCGCTGGTAGATGTCAATGCAGCCGAAAAATACGAAGCGCCAGATGTAAGAACACACCATCACTATCTATGCCCGTAATATACGAAAAATGAAAAAAAAAACTCCTTCAGTGTGAAAGGGCCTTCCACTAAATACCCGCAGGATTCTTAAATTTTAACACCGCTGTTCCATAGAGCCAGGTGAGAATGTAACTTAAAACAAAAACTTGATAAAGTATCTCCACAAATTAGAATAACTTTCATCCAAGCACTTAGGAGGAGGAAACTTCAGTTTCAATCTGCTCATCGTCCAGAAAATAAACGTCGGAGCGCTTCGAGTGGGATCGATCGCGCGAGCGGGTAAATCATAACCATTGATTTCACTAGTCCTGGGTGGTCCCGCTATCCATGTCGACAGAGTCGTCACGCAATAGGGAGTCGAAGTAGGAGTAGCCCAACTCATCCTGAATTTCAGAGACAAGCTCTCTCAAGTTGATCACTTTGTCAGCATCCCGAGTGATCCTCAAACGTCGCCTCAACCTCCTAGCGCACTTGCCTCCCCCATTTGCTCTTGGATTGCCGATAGACGTTCCAGTAGGTTCGTCCATTTCAGAAGATCGTCCAGCGCTTAAATAGCTCATCGGCCACTGCGCTATCGATCGATCTGCTATCTGAATTTGCTTGCAATTCAAATAGTTCCCTCTGGAGGTTTGAGAATATCTACTAGCACATGCAACCGATTCAGATTTCAAAACTGTATCTAGTCAACCCACCTATCGTTCGATTGGGTGTAACACCTCTGATTTGCAAATGGGATTGGAGTCTCCCAGGAAGCTGCATCACAAGGGAGACGCAATATGTGTTCATCAGGATACTGTTGCTCGTGATGATATTCGTTGTCTTCCTGAGGTTCGAATGCCGCAGGTACCTTCTCATTGTAAAGTAGCTTTCGAAAGTCCTACGGAATTCACCTCGGAAGGCACTTAAAAAAGTAGTTGAACGATCAAATCTAGTGGCCTAGCTAGCCTAGCATGCAAGTTAGGGTTCAATCCGCAGTTGTAAATTCTAGCTATAGTAGAACCGCCCATGACCAACCACTTAAGGAATCTGTGCATGCTCCGGAGCTGTTCAAGTCAATTTTAATTTACAGCCCTGTGGACAGATAGAAATCATGGGCATTGCCAAAGTTTCGTGATTTTTTTCTTCAAAATAAAATTGTTATGAATTTTAGAAGCCAAAAGTTGGCCTGCTCCCATCCCCAATATATAGATTCTTCCATCACTGCTCATCTAGAGACTAACTGGGCTCTCAAATCGAAGCATATCTGTCATTACAGTAATGACTACAAGATGGTTGGAAACTGAAAATTTAATGATTACCTGTCAATCCTCTCTCTATTGAATTTCCCATTGCCTATGTCTTGACCATGGGTTCTGGCTGGTAATGGGCGGTTCTACCATAACTTATGTTAGTCTCACATTATTATCACACCCTGGATCGATCAAAGTTATAAACGGCGGGATGTACTGACACTCTCTGAAAGATTATCACTACAGTACACGCTTCAGCTAAGCTTAGATGCAGAATAACTTAAAGGTCTTTCCGAGTCATTCCTCATCTACCCCCCTACGCTGCATAGTTAGTCTTGACCGTCAAGCTACCACAGCAGCCCCGGAAGGCCTTAACTTATTCTCCATGTACACGTAGTTTTTCAGAATGTGTCTTCATTTATCTTATCATAATTGTTTAGATCATTCTTGATCCCAGTCTTCTTTGATATTACAAACAGGTGTCAAACGAAACTCTAGCATAGTCTTGCACACAAAAAGAATATGGGTCGTACTAAGAAAGACCTACGTTTTTGGTCTCAAAACAACCTATTTCAGTGAGTATTGTGAATTTGTGACTTCTGAAATATTTTTTTCAAAATCAAATTAAAAAATAATTATATATATATACAAAACATTCTCAATAATAATATAGTATGTGTGTGAAAACTCAAGCTTAGAAAAATTTCTCTTTAAAATTTATGCATAAAAATGGAGAGTTATGGAAAATGTCAAAGGAAATAGATACTTTGATATTTGATTTTTAGAAAATACTCAAAATAGTTTTAAAATTAAAAATAAATTAAAAATAAATCTATTTTACATTTTTACTAACTTAAAGATTGTCCTTCTCAACCATTTGCATCCTTTGGGGAAAAAAATTGTGTTCTCTGCACTTCCGATGAGGTAGTGCACTTTGAAACTTTAATAGGCAATTTCATTAAAATGGCATAGAATATGTTAGGAATTGCATGACATTCCATGAAAATGGTGGAATAATACCACCATTTTAATGAAATTGCCTATTTTAGTAGAAATCCTTGTTTTTAATTTTGAACTTCAAATTTTCATTTTTGGGTCAAAAATATTACTAAAAAATACCAAATGGCAAAAGTAGACATCCAATTGGGGGCTATTAAAAAATAATAAAATAAATGGAGAAAATAGAAAAAATTACTCAATGTCTGAAACTACCAATCATGTATATTTCTTTATCAAATTTCAAACAAAATGGACGTATGACACAAAAGTTATGAGCAAAAAACTCTTATCTGAGGCCAAAGAGACAAAAAAATTATAAGTGTTTTTTGAAATCACCATTATATTAAAACACAATGGTCCAAATAGTATCTGCCATTGCATGCATTGTAAACATACTAAGAATTAGGGATAATTTTGAGCAAAGGCAAAGCTACCTCCACTTATACTAAAAATGTGGAAGTTGAGAATTTAGCATAATTTTAGACCTCATTTCATTGTAGTAATTTTTTAAATTCAATATTGTTCAACTTAAAAAATGTGGTAATTCAAGTTGACTTTGAGCTCCAAATTTATGTCTGTAATTTGAAGCTTTTATTAGGAAGCTTTGGACAAAGTTTAATTAGGGGCATGGATCAAGGGTCATTTTCATTTTCTCTCTTTCTAAACTTTTACCACAACTTTTGAATGGATAATGCAAATGATAAATGAGTTTTTGGAGCTGAAAAGAAACATAAATCCTCACATTTTTTGAGTGAAAGATTTAAAAAAAAGTTTAATTACTATAAGGTTTGAAGTTTAGAAAAACTTACAATTATTTCGTTTTGACATATACCATATGGATTGTCATGCCTCCTACCCCTTAGTTTATAAAGCACAAGCCTTCTTTCTATCCTTCAATTATTAAGTTCATCAATATTCAGTTGAAGATTTACAATTGATCATCCTTGTCATCATTGTCATAATAATAATAAAACTGTCTATTACATATAAATTAAATATTTTTGTTGATGCTATTAGCAATTGAACATTCTAACTCATTTTTTATGCCATTAACCCCTAAGCACCCCAGAGCCTGAAATCTGTCTCTCTGAATTAGAAACTAGCTTTCCAACCACCAAATGGGCTCGTATTGCACAATTTTGAGTACAAGGGCTTGATGGAGTGGGGTACTGAGTACAAATGAGTGGGGGGACATGTTTAGCAAGTAGTTGTACGTCAAGTTTAGCCTATCAGACCATGAAAGTAGCGTTTTGGGGTTCACTTGTGTGAAAAAAGTGATTGGGACAACTAGGGACGGCCAATGGCAAACCGTTGGGGCGAATTGGCGCGTGATAGGAGGGTTTGGGTTTGTTTAGTCTTCACTCCTGCATTGGGCATTCATCGATGATTTGAGCATGTGAGGACTGGGAGTGGTTTAGGGTATGAGTGCAATTCTAATCCTTCGTGAGCAGGCTGTGTGGTGTTTGTACATCCACACTGTAGAGACTACAGTCAACAGTTCGCAGGGACATTTCGTTGTTGGTTACTCTATGCATTGATGGAAGGCAACAAGTTCTGATGAATTCATGGCAAGAGAGCAGTTTTGGTAAGGGCGTTAGGGAGTGACGTTTACTTGTTGTGCCATGCTCCAAGTTCATCTGCTTCAATCTTGGGCGATTTGATTGGTAGGGGCAGTTTGGTAGTCAAGTTTTTCTTTGTGCATGTTTCAGTTTACTACATGGTTGAGTTGTGGCAGTTAGATCATGGTAGAACTCGGTAGGACGGTAGCTTGGGGTTCGATGGTGTAGAATAGAGGAATCAGTTTCCATCGCATGGATGATTCTTATACTATTTACTGAATATGATATTATCACAAAATTAATGTGAATAGGTCATTGGGTTTGTAGATTCAGTACAATACTTGATGTGTATTGAAGCTTGCAATGCTATAGTGACATAGAACCATTCAGGTTCTCCAAATATAGTACCTCAAAAATTCAAAATAGATAACCAAGGTAGTCTAGGGATTAGAACTTGGGTATAACAATTCAAATGTGGTGATTGGAGGCATTAGATGGGAGAATTTGGTTTCGGTTTCAATCGGAATAATGGATACAATATTCTCTGTTAATGATATGATAACCTGTACAAGTATTATGTACTCAAAATCTTAGTGTGCTTACAAGCTCAGTTCAATTTTGAACTAAATTTCGTTCCATTTGTTTTACCCCACCAGTTCATGGCTACCAGTCTCATGGCGAGGAGGACCTCAGGAGAGGCTTCAGCTGACTCTGATAATTGGATATGGTGCGTAGGAGATCTCATGTGGCAATTCTCATGCTAGTGTACTACTGAGACCGGTCCGCATGCTAAAAATTTGTAGGCTATTAGATACCCTTCAACCACAAACCTTGCCTAAAATTCATTGCCTGATTCCACTTGCACTGCCTTCATTGATTTTCAAAAGTAGAATACCCCATCGAATTTTGGCCCTCCACATAAATTCAATGCAAGTTTGACCCTTATAATCTTATTATTTGTACGGTCAAAACATTTTCAATTTCCCCCTGCATCTGCGTGCCATTGTACACTACCCGTTTCAACGGTCAGTTTTTACAGATCTCAATTTTGAGTCTCCGGTGGCAGTTTCATTGGAAGTAGTTCGTTGGGGTCCTTTGTTCAGTCTCCACGGGCTGGGCACTGAAGGGTTAACAAATAACAACACCCAATCTATACAAGTAGAAATGCAAAATTAAAACATGGCACAAAATGGATATTCCAACTAGTAGAGATGTTGTATTGTACTTATGGCAACATTTAGAGTGCATTATATATTTCTATTTTGTACCTATTATTTTTCGGCCTATATAAATGAGTTGGCTTCAATATTGGGTGATTGCAAGAAACACTTGTCTTCTTGCCCTTGGCAACATAGTTATGGTATGGGTACCTCCAAAAGTTGTCTCCTCTACAATTTTAGTCACATTGATGTGTCAAACAAATTCATCTTTTAATTATAATAAAGTATGACCTCACCAAATGTGGTTTTAAGTTTCTATACTTATAATGTATCAAGAAAAAAAATTCATCACAATCAAAGATTTTAAAGTATTTTTAATGAATTTTTTTGTTGAAAAAGCAAGTTGTGTCTTATTTTCCTAAAATCCTCAAAATCAAGCATTTGTAATATCAAAAAATTTCAATTTAATATCATTTGGGGATATGGCTTACATTTAGTTGTGCATTGTGTAAAATGATTCATTTTCTTAATAAAAATTTAATAAATTTTGCACTATGATGCTTGCAAATCTCAAAATTCAATAATTTTTACCAACATGTTCAATAGATCCCTAAATAATAAAAATTCCCAAAAAAATTCATCTTGAATATACATCCTAATCTCATTTACATGCAATAATTTTTTTCATGTTATAGTCATTTTAATTGATCAAAATGAACAAAATAGAAAAAATTTGGAGGTTTTAAGCAAAAATCACTATGAGGCTTTTTCACCGCAAGGCAAAGAACCCCCCTAGAGTTGGCCGGCAGGGAGTGTATGGGACACCCACCTAAATTGCCTTCCAAGCAATGGACTCCTAAATGCTTTTTTATTAACTTTTTAACATTAAACTACTCTAAGTGAAATGGGGGCAACACCCTTACACCACCCTAATATGCCCCCTAAAATCCTCCAATGACCCTAGTACCTACTTTAGGAGGTCAGGATAACCTACAATGCCTAATTTTGCCTAAAATTAGCCATCGAGGCACCAAATGGATCAATTTGGTGTCCTGAAATTAAATTCCAGTACACCACAACCACCCCAATTCCTAACTCACTTCCTAAATTGATGCCCAACACCTCTCTAATTCCATAGATCCCATCCCTAACATCTTCACACATTCCTTGTAGGCCAATTAGGTTTTTCCTTCAATTTCCTAATCCGTATCTTAACCCTAATTTTACCCTCAATTTGGGCAATGCTTTTGCACTTGCCCTAAAACCCTAAAAAAATCCTCATATACCCTCTAAACATTCACATCCTACAAGAACATTGCATGCAAGGCCATTGAACTATTGCTTCAAGATTGATAAGAAAAGATTGTCTTGTAATTAACATTACATTTAGATTCAGCTGAATCACAAGAAAAAAAAGATGAAATACCCCAAATAAATTGCCGCTAGATGGGCAACAGACCTTGTCACACTAAAATGATCGCCCCAGCTTCATCCCTACTCCAAATTGGGTGAGACTTGTTTCGTTGTAAAGATGACTTCTCCATCTTTCTCCTCACCAAAATTCATGTAAATCTGCTTCACCAAACTCCCATAGTCGCTCGTCGAAGTCGTCAATCTTTCGTGGCGGAAGCAGCTTGACCTCCTCACACTAAATCGGCCACTCCATCCTCGTCCTTGCTTGGAATCGGTTGAGACTTGTATCGTTGGAAATCTGACTTTCCCCTCTCCATCCTCCCCAAAATGCAACCCATTCCGCTTTCGTGATCTTTTGCAATCAATCACCAAAGTTGGCAATCCCCTCCCATTTCAACAAAACCCTAATTCTCTCCACTCCAATTCCCATCTGACCTCACTTCCATCATTCTTTCACCATTTTTTCTCAAAAAATAGTGACCTACTCTACAAATTGTCCTACCATGGTTTCCTCCTCCTAGTCTCTAGCTCCTCATGCTTTAAAAACGTCCATAATCACCCAAAATGCTCTCCAACATACATGCACACCAAGTTGGGAAAAATTGAGAGAGAGTTGAGAGAGAGAGGGCTCCAAACCCCCTAATTTTGCCTATATCCAACTTTCTAACGGATTAATTTTCTAAACTACTTTCATCCTACACTAATTCATTGTTAATCTGCTAATTTGGTGCAAAATGCACCAAATTAGTGCAAATCGCACTAGGTTACTATAAATCCATTAATTTAGTGTAAATTGCTCTATTTTAGTGTTCCCCCCCCTAAATTACTATAAAATCCTATTTTAGTGTTTCTAGCACTATTTTAGTGTTTACCCACTACACTAGTGTTTTAGTCATAGTTTTAGTTTAACTAACTTCTTTTGTGTTTTTTCTTATTTCTTATTTATGTGGTTTTTAATTTACTTTTAGTTTCATTTCCTACTTCTAGTCTTTCATTTTCATTTTTCATTTTTTGTTTTCATTTTCTCATCATTTTACTGTTAGCCTAATTTGGTTACTCTACCAAATCTTGCTTAACCTCTTTTTAGTTTTAACTCCCCCTCTTTTCCTTAGAATTTTCCCTAATTTCCTCCTAATTGCATTTTCTAGCATCTCGTCCTAACTTCTTGAAGTTTCCATTGCTATCTAGCAGAAAACTCCTTAATTGATGGTTATAGCTTAATCCAGATTACTAACACTTCCGTATTTGTAAATTCATGTCTAATGTTTATATTTTTGGATTTTTAAATAGTGAACCAATATAATGGTTCACAATCACCTAATTCGTATGTTCAAAAAGTTATACCTTACCGGAATTTAACCCTAGGATGGGTAATTTTTTGCTCATAACTTTTGCTTCATTTGTTTGTTTGGTGTGAAATTTTGATTGAAGGTACATGCGATAGTTGCACACATTGGATTTTTTTTCAAAATTTTCAAAATTAGTTTACTATTTTAAATTGCCCCTAATTTGATGTCTATTTTAGCCATTTTGGAGGTTTTTAGTCCTATTTTTGACCTAAAAATGCAAATTCGAAGGCACAAATTGGTCATATTGGAGGTCTATTGACATTACAAGGACTGACAATGAGTTTTTATGAAAATGGAAATTTGTCAATTGCACGCATGGGATCAAAGTGACTTTTCTTTCTACGAAGGCTATGAAGAGGGAAAAAATTTCCTATATGAATTTTTTGGTACAATGCAAGCGCAATCTTCTCTAGAAAAATGTCCTTCTTTATGGAATGTTTTTGAATGTTTTTGAATTACTAAAAATGTAAAGGTCCACAAACACCTATTTCGCTATTTTTAATCCTAATGGCTTTTGTAGTACAGTACAATAGTTTGTAGTACTGCATAGTACTATATAGTACTGAATAGACATTACAAATCTTCAGGCACCTTAAGTCAACAGTTTAGATCTATCAGTGTGTTGCTAATGCACAATATTGATATTTCTGCATAGTATTGTCAATCCTATAGCCAGAAACTAGGTTTCAGATTCAAAAATGTGAAATATTTCTTGCAATTATCCTAGCTATTTACTACTCACATGAAAATCACATAGAAATTTGTGTCTATCAATGTTGTTTATAGCATATATTTGTATTAATCTACACTAGCATTAGATAGACAGAATGATTGGTTTGTCCTATTGGCATTGTTGAAAATTTTAAAGTTTTTTTCCATGTATAAACAAGTGTGATACATAGGAGGAACATCTAAATTTTTTTTTGATAGAGTATAAATTTGTTATGAATTTTTGAAGTGTGCTACTCAATTGGTCCAAAAGAGTCTTTAGACTAGCCCAAAACCAACAAAAAAGTGTATGTAGAATGGGTAATTGCAAGAAAGACTAGTAGTGTTTTGCTAAAAACTAGGGACTTGGCCCGGAGTACCATGAATACTAGAAGAGAAAGCTCTCTAATTGATTTTGGTCTATCAATCATATTGTAGATCTCTTGTACTATCAACAATTGTCATTTACAAATACTATATAGACTTAGTTGTACCTATGAATATTATGCCCCAACTTCTCATAGAAAAAAGATATGTCAAGTTTTTAATTTATAACAAATCTACCCATAATTGTTCACCTGAACAACGGAACAACTTGACAGCATGATGAATACGATGTCTAACATGTTTAGTAGTCCCCCTCGTCCATCTAATAAAGTCAACTTTAAGGTTGACTTTCAAATAAAGCACTTTCTATTTCCAATCTCGACATATTTGAGTTTCATTTTATTGAAGTATCTCAATTTAACAATCACTTATTAGTTATTACATTCTAAATTATGGGTCATAACTAAAGTGAGATATCAAATTGTCTCTGCTATTGGGATAAGGCCTTATGCGACAAGATTGTTTTATATATACGACACTCGTCTTATATAATACTTGACATCAGATAAACAACTGAACACCCGAACTCCAAAATGCGTTCGACAAAACAACCTTGAATCTATCAAAGTGAAAAAACACACCTAAAAGTTGGCAATTTGTAGGGACTTGATGGTGATCAATTTCACCAAGAGAATGAGCTTGAAATCATCTTTGAACAATGTTTAGAAGTGTGCATGCTAGGGATCCCTATTTGACAAACATGGAGAACATGATGTAATGCATTTTGAAATGTTTCTTGATAGAAACATGCTTGCCTATTGTGAAAATAGACTAGATAAATTTTAGCTCTAGATCATTAATCTTGGGTACTTCATAGTACTCAACCCCCCTAAACTTAAAATACAACAAAATTAGCAAAATACACTTTTAAATATAAAATATTTTTAAAAAATTTATGAAAATTAAAGAATATGACTATAAAAAAGATATTTTTCTCCAATAAAAAAATATCAAATTCATGCTTCAAAAGCTATAGCGGATGACAAGTTTGTCAATTGTCGCACTACGTGCAATAGAAAAAAAGATCAATGTTTCTTGCAATCACCTTAATGGTCTCCTTCCTCGCCTAAAGCAATCACAACATTTCCTATTATGGCCACAACATAAAGGCCTACAACAATCATTTCCTTTGATAGAAGAATTTACACTCAAAAGGTAGAAGTTCCTATTGTAGTTTCTAATTCATTCCACTATCATCATAGACTAAGACATTGATTGTGGCTACTAACTCCACCTAATGTAGCCAAAATCTCATTTATTGAAAAGATTTTGTCATGGATTGATGAAAGATTGGAATAGGTAATTTCTTAGGTGTTTGGCATGATTGAGTGGTTTGCATGTCAAAGATAGGTTTACCTTGGTATTTGTTTTAGTACTACAATAGAACCTCTCTAACTTGATACTTTGTAAGACAATAATCTTCTCTAACATAATAGTCCCAACTTAGGGAATATAATAAGTGGTAGCACTAAATGACAGCCAACCCAAGAAATTGTGTTTGACCTAGATTTTTTAACAAGCTTCTTGGTTATGATGAGGTCCTTCTTTTCCTCAAGATGTGCCACTTGTACAACTTCAGCAACTTCCTATGTACAAATTCTAGAATGCACATACCCTCTCTAAATCAATAAACCTCTCTTGATTGTAATATTGGCAAGCGGGTCGGGGCCCTACTACTTTAGAGAGGTTCTAATGTAATAGCGATGATCTTGTTGATCTAGGAGGTTCCAAAATTTTCGAAGCAAAAGTGACTCTCGTATCGGAGCCCCTGCCCTCACGCAGTAACGAGATCATTCCCTACAAGATCCTTGACAATCCTAAAGTTGGGTATATTAGGTTTAAGTTATTATAAGTTCACTTAGTGGGATTGTGTGGAGACCACTTGAATGCCTCCTTGGACTTCCTGGTTCCAATGTTTGGAAAAGCTTTCCACAATCCTCGCAGATTGGGGAGCTTTACGCACTAGCGAAGCTTGACAAAGAAAGCAGGAAAGGGCCAAACCAATGGTGAGTGGATATTGTAATAGTGGTGATGGCTCAGTCGCTTTGCATTCTCACTCACTATTGTAAGTTATTGGCTTGACTCTCATTGGCCTGTGACACTTAGAAACAAAGCACAACACCTCGTCACTTAGCAATAGTACTACTGTAGCTACCATAATAGGTTTTGTTGATAATACGAAGCTTTTAGGGTTTCATCCCACGTATAGAGATTTACACTCATCCTCTAGTTTACCATTTAGGCCTCTAATGTATATATTACTAAGCTAAGCTTTTGCTTAATTCCTCTCTAAGGTTATACAACTGTTGCAAGATAGTAACCTATGTTTACATGGTATCAAAGCAGGCTAGCTAGATCCTGGAAGTAGTTAGAGAACAACTGAGGACTCGCTCATCGCTTCTTAGTCAGCAGTTGTCGTACACGCAATGGAGCGCAAGTACCAATACAACACCAAAACGTCATAAAATGACTCGAAATATTGTCCCTAGGGATACTAGACTATTGCTGCAAGGCAAGATTATCCGTATTATCAACTTAAGTACTCTTTTCACTTCCTTTCTCTCTTTTGGATCACTACCTTTCCGGAATCCAATCTGGATTCTCTCCTTTTCGGAATCCGGATCCGTCTCTTCTCACACACACACTGGTTTTTGGTGCCTCTGTTTTACCTTCACAGGGTCCGCCTTTGATCTTGTAGAGGGATAGGGACTAACCACTCGTATTCCTCACACTCTCTTCTCTCTCTAAACTACACAAAACACACTTAGACCAAATGTTGCACTAGATAAGACTAAGAAACACTCTCATAACTTTCCGGATGGCCAATCTGGAAGGCAAGTCACTCAAAGCCATAACAAGTCCTTTCCACTATGACGACAGATCAACAGAAACCAGAACCGATGGGGGATTGTTGGTCGTTCACTAGATTGATCCTAGGTTTTGGTAGACCTTTTGGAGAATAGGATGGGGATTTTTCTGCTAGCGGTTGCTTATCTCCGCATGGAACCCTCCTTGGTATTCCAGACTAGCACCCACACCACTCCTTGCTAGATTTTTGTTCCAGTGTTTTAAAGGCACCACGCACAAGACCATATTCACAAGCCTAAACTACGTCACAAACGTTCCCTCCCAAATCAGATCCAGTCACCTCAGATCCGGATTCCTCCTTTCCTCCTCCTATCTCTTACACTTCAACGCTCTCACAAGCAAACACAGGAAAGTTGGATATACGATAGATCAATTCCTGAACGTCCACTTGGTGGCTCAAATTAAAGAAAGGATGACAAGATACCAACTATAAGCGCTAGGATAGAATGAGAGGACAATAAGCCTACCCTCCCTTAAAAACTCAAAAATTCAAAGCCAAAAAGACACCTAGAAATCCAAGTGACCAATCATAGACTCCCCGAGAAATCCAGAAAGTCACATCTTACAAATTCAGAATCCAGGCCCACTCTTGGAAAACCGGTTCAAATTCAAAATTCTAATTCTAACTAACTAAAGCCCTAACTACTTCGCCTTTCATGCCTTCTTTTGACTGCTCCCGCCTTGACTTGTTGGTGCCTAGATGGATGCCCTCGGAATCGTTTTCAGAGTCGCTTTCACTACTATTCGGGTCAATTCCAGATCCATTTCTGGATTCTATTTCCGGATTCAATTCCGGATTCTAAATCAATTCCGGATTCTATATCAAATCTGGATTCAAGGTTAATTCTGGATTCTACTTCAATTCCGGATTCTAATCTGGATTCCTCTTTAATTCCAGATTCCAAGTCAATTCTGGATTCTAAATTCTAATCTAGATTCCACTTTAATTCCGGATTCTTATTCTAGAGTCTAGGTCAATTTAAATCACTTCTGGATTAGACTTTGGTCCAGTTACAAACTACTTGGTTTGTCTTTTGAGCCTAACTACAATAATTAAGCTAAGTGGATTCTACTTTTGTTTGCCTAACCAAGAAAATGAAGAATTCAACACTAAAATAGTTCTATTTTATATTAAATCAATGCATTCTAAGTTTTCGTCTCGCGACAACACTTGTGAGCCCAACAGCACTAGTGACGGATTCTGGATTCCATAGGGTCTGGAGAATTCATTGAATTCTAGAACCAAGGCTTGAGCGTCAATTTCTTGCTGAGGAAGTCACTAGACAAAATGGAATCAATGAGAATTGGCATGAATTCGAACCTTCTGTTGGCTGCAGAGCTTGCGTGGCCACGGTGTTGGTGTCTCTTCTATCTTCTTCATGTCATCTTTTGTGCGGCTTTGTGTTGTTCGCTTCCCAAGCACACTCTCCTCCCTCTGCGCTTATGCCATGGTGGACGCCGCGTGAGAATTCGGCAACTATACACACACTCTTTCAAATCTAAGATTCGGAATTTCAAAGGGGGAGGTCAGTGGTGCCCAAGAGGTGGTGGTTGGCGATGTGTAGGAGGATGGAGAGGATTGATCCGGTAGGAGGATGAGGTAGCGGGGACTCCCGAATTAGAAAGAAGAGGAATGGACGGGCGGCCCATGGCTGACTACGGCGTGCCGATCTAGGGGAGGGGGGAGATTGAAGTTGGCGGGGAAGGCGACAGGGTCGGCTGATCCTCTCTTTGTTTCTTTGGTTCCCTTATCTCTCCACCAATCCCCTTATTTGATTTACAAAGTGCATGCACTTCTCGAAATCTCGACCTCTCCAAAAATGTGATAGAGAAAATGCGGCTATGCAAGATTGTTGCCATGTATGCGGTGGTCTAGACTGCGCTAAGACCCATAGGGCTTTATCTAGGCTTCACTGTACTTGGACCAACAAGAGGACAACATTTTTAATCTACGTATCTCATGAATGTTTAAGGTCTATTCATGTTTCTATCTTCGTAAATTCTACAATGTAATGCTACCAGTTGATTTTAAGTCGTTAATTCCACGGCCCTTGAATTTTAATTTTCTATATGACAAATTTCACGGACGAAGAGCATGATTCATAACTATAAAAACGGATGGCTCCTTCTCTACAGTCATAGCCTACGTTTCTTCCCCAAAGACTTCTTCTCATGAGGGACACTAATCACTCGTTTCTCTCAAGGGATCCACGGTTCGCCCCAAATTGTGTTTTAAGGGTAACTAAGTACCCCTACGGAATCTCATGTTTTCCTAATTGTTCTATTTCACAAACACATTGGACACACTGATTTTTGGAATCATATACCTCCATTGCACAAGAGAAGAACGGAGAATGTCACTTGGGACTAGAATAATGAAATAGCAGAAAGGAAAGTAGGGCTTATGGACTTTCGCTTTCCATGCTAGGGGTTTCAACAAAAATTTGGAGTCGGCAGTCGGATAACTCCATAGTCAACATGCCATATGTTGCACGCACGGTGTCACCCAGTCCACCTCGTGAGAGCTTTCCGATGCTCCCTGAGAGTACAATTCTACAGTTAGTGAAGGTAGAGAAATTAGAATCCATCATAGAATTGTCGAGTGAATTGGAAGGTGAGTCACCTAACGTGATGCTTGAAAAGCAACAACGCCCAATCCCTTTGGAGATGAGTGAAAAGGCCTACATCCACTCAGAACAAAACACCCCCTCCAATAGTCCAACCCCATCTCTATTGTCACGTCCTCCGGTGCACCCATCTCCTACTCAACAGGTCAGCATAATGGAGTGTTTGAAGAGACTAGAGACTGTGTGGTGTTCTTGAAATGAATTGTCCAATATGGATGTCAATGCCATGAAGCACCACCGTGTGCAATACTTGCCAACACATTTCAACAGGGACGTCATCTTTGAATTGCTTCCGTGTCGATCTAGGTCCTCTTCCTCTGCGGCCAAAAACCTTGAGGGAATGGATAGGCAGTATGACGGACACCCGTGGTGTAAGCTGATGACCATGAACATTCACAACTCTGACAACCTCAAGTTTCGTAAGTCATATTGCACCAAAGACCTTGCTTGTCAAAATCCAAACTGTGATTACGTAAAGAAGGCTTCGAAAATGAACGAAACAGAGTGGACTGGTTACACGATTTGTCCTTTCACTAAAGGGGGGAGTCCTCCCAAAGATTGTACTCTAGTATGCAAAGTTTGCAAGAGCCCCCTCCCCCCCCCCCCCCATGTGCTTGAATGCATGTGATGCTAGAATATACTACGTATATTGTGATAATGAAAAAATGAGCAGGGTTGCTACACACTTCAGAGATCATATGCACCTTGTAGCGAAGGGCGTGTACAAAGACACCGCGGAGAAAATCTCGGCACTCATTGCACACCAGGTGGCCAAAACACCCACAACCACTAACTTTGCAATTGCGCTTTCCGCGAGCAAAGAGTTCTTCACGAACTATTTGTTTCATAGTGGTGAGGGGGAGAAAGAGATGTTGAAGGGAGAGGAACTAGAGGAAGTCATGGATTGATTCCAATATCTTAGCAATCCAAACATTAGGAATGTCATATCATCGTTTCGCTCCAACAAGGGAGGGGTCATCAACAACATCATGACAATGAAGAAAGAGTCAAAGTTTGAGTTCATACATGACAGTGTCTTCCCAAGACAGGGAAGGGAGAAGGTCTACCTCTTCAAAATGCTCACAGAAGGACCCAGAAGTGGAGTGGACCTCGTCAAACGAATGCAACCAGGAGGGGATTTACAAAATGCGTGGATAATGTTTGACCATGTCAGACGGGTGAATGAGTGGAGCACCATGGCATGCCACGTGTACAATGTGGAGTGTAAAAAAGTCATGACCGTGGCCACCTACGATATGCAATCGGAGAACACGGAGATCCAAGTCCAATTTTGGAGATCTCTAAACATGGTCATGGCAAGACACGAAGTAGAGCACACCAACTTCAAAGGATTCATGGTAGATAGCGGGTTGGCCAATTGGAATGCGGCACGGATTGTCTACAGAAGTGGGTCACCCGATGAGAAGTTGGAGAATCGTGAGAGGACATGTTTGATGCATTGGAATAGTTCACTACACAAGCATACCCAGAAGCACATCAAAGAAGCATTCCAACAACATCACATTACCCTCTGCAAACAATACAAAGAATCCAAGACTATCAAAGAAGCAGAGATGTGGTACCTCACAATTCGATCTTGGTGGTTGTCATCAGGTGCTACAAGTGAAGAAGATCTTCATCACTTGGACCATTGGCTTGCCTTTTGGCATTTTCGATACCTACAGTGGGGAGGCTTCATGACTATGGTAAGTGACTTCGTAAGTTGATTTTGAAGTACCCGTTCTCCCCTATCTAAAGCGGTTGTTGAAAAATAGAGGTGTACCCTCCAAATTTAGAGACATATACGTGGGCACGTGGCGACTCTGATTGAGAATATTCCAGTAGGAATTACTTTAACTTTTATAAATTTATTGATGAGCATGTGAGGGAGGATCCAAATGAGGGGTTCAAGGACATGGCACCTAGACCTTAGTCGGATCCAACTAAAGGTTTTAGGCTCCCAAATGTTACTCTTTTTTTAAAGACTCCCACTTAAGAAGGAGCTCTTAGACCCCTTCCTAAGAATCTCATGTCAGTCTTTTTCTTCCAAGGTAGACGTCTTATGTAGTGCTCATTCATAGAGAAAAAAATCTCTTTTGTATTTTTACATTCACGAACGTCTTGCTGTGTAAGCAAATGAGGTTCATACATTTGCAATGAGTCCGGGATGATCACATAGGCTATTAACCCTTGGATATGAAATTGGATGTCCTCACTCATGTATTTTGGATGGATGGATTTGTAGAAATTGAGTTTGGAGGAGATGACCGACCTACCTTTCTACAATTTGTTTGAAACAGTTCACAACAAATGGCTTCAAATGTCGGGAAAGCGAAGAAACAACCTCTTCAACGTAATTTGTGATGACAGCATTCATATATGGATGTAAATGACCAACTATTGAGCATACCTCAGAGGACATGCATTTGGATCAGGACCATCCAAGGGGGAGCTCAAACTCAGAGCTGAGAGACGAAGTGGATGTCCCAAGAAAATCACAAAAGCGTTGAACACATTGCCTTGAGCAGAGGGGGTGGAAACAAGAATACCACAATTGGAAGGAAGAAATCTTTGGGAGCACAAAGAGGAAGTTAGACATACCTATCACAAAAGTGTTGAACACATTGCCTTGAGCAGAGGGGGTAGAAACAAGAATACCACAATTGGAAGGAAGAAATCTTTGGGAGCACAAAGAGGAAGTTAGACATACCTATCGATGATGCCAAAGATTCACATAGACCGGACAAAGTGAACTTCTCTCAACCGTGTGTGAGAACCAGGTCCACAATGTCTTCTCTTCAATCTTTGAAGGGCCTAAGTGAACAACCTCAAACCTAGAACCCTAAACATGTCACAACGGCATTTGAAAGTGACTATGACACATCCAAGAGGCACATTGCTAGGATTAACCACAAGTCCAACGCAAAATGCCACGTTCAACAACTGACCACCAACATCAGGTGCACCTCCAAAATCACAAGGGGAAGGAAGGGAACACTAGCTCCAACCTATTGGGGTAGAAAAGAAGATTACGGGAGCAAGTGGGAGGTGGTGGTAGACTTTTGGTTCTATTGGGATGACATTGAACAATGTGTAAAAGGTACGAAAAGGAAGTGGGTCATTGATTGGCCTGAGGTACCAGAGGTGTGGCCCGTTCTCAATGGGACCAACCTCAATCGGGAGGAAACTCTACTACTACAACATGCAGGCTTCCACCTTCAAAAAAGGCCGACATTGTCCCCACAATGACTCTTCACCATGTCGAAGGTTTTCCAAACTGTCTTGTATGACCAACCAACACCCAAGAACCTGGATGCATATCCAACGGTTAGGAACAACCGAACCATTCAAAAGATAGCCAATGCACAAACTACTAAACAATGGAACAAGTGGGAAAGTGCAAGAAATGTTAGAGGACAAATTGTGGGAGTGACCTTACTCCCCTTTCCGAGCCTTGGTGCAATAGTGGTGCTTGAGACAAGGACAGACCCTAACAAAAACATCTATCGAATTATAATGGATATGTTCCCCACATGCACATGCCCAAACTTCGTAAATATGGTTGTTTCAGCTATTGGAGGTTAACAACAATACGTGAATTGCAAACACCTATACTACTTTATAGGTACTTTTGCAAGATGGACATCCATGAAGACAAATTCATTCATGCACCTAGTTATAGCTTCAATGAACTGAAGGTACTTCTAGTTTGAGCATGAATCATTACAGTTCCAAAATAGGCATAGCTACATTTATCCGTGTACTTCAATCATATAGTATTCATACATTGGGATTGAAATGATTTGCAACGTACAGAGGGAAAATGTTAATGCATTCATGAAATATAGAAGTATGTTTCATAAGTGAAGTGCTTTGTTGCTAATTCATAGAAATGACTATATTTCCAAGTATTTTTCTTATTTTCAAAATGTCTTCATAGTCTTTTTACTTCCAATGTGTTCCCATTCATTTTTCCATTTTTTAAATTTCCGTTTTTATTTAGTTTCTCTGTCCCTAGTTTTTTTTTCCCATTTTTTTCCTTTCCCCAATTTTTTCTTTCCCCATTTTTTCCTTTTTCCATTTTCTTGGCTTTATCCATTTTCTTATCTTTCTCCCATTTTTCCTTTCTTTCCCCATTTTTTTCCTTTCCTCATTCTTTGGGTTCTCCAAGAGGGGGTTCTTTTCACATTTCCTTTACTTTCTCCATTCCCTACAATTTTGGGGAGGATGTCAACATTTGGCAGTTCTTACAATTATGAAGAGAAATGAATTTTATAATTGTAAATTATGTAAACCAAAAAAACTGAAGATTCGAGTGAAATGATGACCATAAATCCACCATGGCTTCTACTCATCATCTCACACAAACCTTGAGGTTTTCTACTCACCCTACACATATGCACTTATACAAACTCACATGAAAAATCCCAATTGTTCTTGGATATTCAGACCCCAAATCCTATGTATTCAAATTAGGTAGTCAAAACAACGCAACTAAGTTGTGTCCAAATGGCATCTATCTATAATACTCGAACCGTCTAACATATTTCCCATTGTAATCATTGAACTAAGTGCTGCAACTCTTCAATAAAATTTGGCAATCCCTTCCCATAGTACTAAGCAATTTCAGAAGAATAAAAAATAACTCATTCCACAATCCAGGGTTTTAGGGGACATGGTCATAGGTCACAATATTTACTAGAAATAGGAAATTTTCGTCTATTTTAGGAGGGAAAATGAACAAGTAAAATTGGGGGCTCTAGGCTCACATACTCCACACTCACAGTTCACAGGCTCACGGCTCTAAGCTCGCATGCTAGCGTCGTTGGCCTGAAATAGAGTTCCAGAACTTGGTATGACAGGATTGACACATCTCTTCGCAGCATAGGACTTAAGCGTAGTACATCTGACAGTAACATGTATTACATGCACCGTGATGGGGACACCCTCATCCTACTACTTTATATCAACGGCTTATTTAGTACCGGTAGTTCTAGTTCCCTCGCCACCTAGCTCAAATAGTTCCTTCGGACAGAATTCAACATGACTGATTTAGGAAAGATTCAATGGTACCTGGGTATATCATTTGAGTCAGTTCTTCTTAGTATCTTCCTACATCAATGGGAATACACACAGTCCATCATTACAAAATTTGGCATGACGGATTCAAAATCTGCCCTTGCTCCGTTTCTTGAAGGCCAAGTTCTCCAACTTAATATGGATTCCCCGGAGGTGAATATTACCCACTACTGCCAACTAGTAGGAAAATTGATCTTCCTAACCATAACCCACCCAGACCTTGCTTATCTCGTTAATTGACTTAGCAATTTCATGGCCGCCCCTCAACAAGCCCACTTGGATGCAGCGAAACACGTGCTTCACTACCTGCAAGGCACTCTTGACTACGGAATACTTTACCACCATGACTCTCCCATCACCATCTCTGGCTACACAAACACCGATTGGGGCTCCTATCAAGACACTAGGCGATCAATGGGCACATACATCTTCACTCTAGCCAACGGACCCATCACATGGCAAAGTAAAAGGCAACTTACAATATCCTAGTCCTCCACTGAATCTAAATACCGAGAGCTCAACGATGGCGCTCAGGAGGCTATCTGGCTCCATTGACTCCTCAACGAACTTCAACCTCTCTCACCACAAGTTGTTGCAGCTCTATCAATCGCCCTCGCCTTGCCACAGCTACACTTGCCTAGTATCACCATTCATTGTGACAACCAAGGCGCTATCAAGTTTTACACAACCTTGTGTTTCATGCCCGCTCCAAACACATAGAAATCCATTACCATTTTATGTGCAAACACATCTTAGAGGGACAAATTCATATCCAACATATTAATGCCAGCTTGCAGCCAGTAGATGCACTTACAAAACCCTTGGGTAGGGTAAAATTTCAACAACATCGCTTCTCACTAGGCCTACATAGTCTAACAAGTCTACAACAACAACAGCCAACCTTTGCTCATATCCTAGCTTCTCACAATTCTACAAATTTCCAGACTAGAACAGGTACTCCTCCGCCTTTTCCAACGTCCCAAAACTTTTGTGGATAGCTCCTCAAAATCCCAATACCTTTTTGGAGCAGTCAGCCTAGGAAAAATATAATCCCGATCTTCAACCCCTTCAAATAGCGTAAAACTTCTACTTCGGTGCAATGCTCTTCAAACTACCTAGACTACTCAGTTCTTTCATGGTGCCTTGTCTCACGACTCTCGCCATTTCTCCAGCCTGTTTCTCAGCTTTATCACCCTCAATTTCCTCACTCAGCCTTGCCTCCTCTGATCGAGACATCAACAACAAATCCACAACTCCAAAACACCAAATCACGACATGTGCAACAAATGCACACGATGTCCACACCAACAGACTAGCCAAGCTTCACAACGACACACCTTCAGTGCCCTCCCGCAACAATCATCATTGCTACTCCTTCAATCGTGCCATCGAATCATTTACACTTCGGCCCAATAAATCCTCGCTCTGCAAGAACCAACTAGAATCCCTATATTCCAATTGAGGGGGGTTGACAATATGAGGCTTTTAGGGTTTCATCCCACGTATAGAAATTTACGTTCATCCTCTAGTTTATCGTTTAGGCCTCTAATGTATATATTACTAAGCTAAGCTTTTGCTTAATTCTTCTTTGAAGTTACACAACTGTTGCAAGATAGTGACCTATGTTTACAGGTTTTGCAAGTCAAATCCACTCTATTGGCCGCCAATTTGGAGGAAGACAAAAGCGCAAATTCATTCATTCCATTTGGATTAGTGACTCACTGTGCGAAGGTTACTAAGAGTCATTTGTTTTGGAGGCAATTACCATGGCATCTTTCAAAGAACACAATGTATAGGAGTCCATTCAAATTGAGATATGGTGAATGATATGGGTGACTACAAGAAACACTTGAACTATTTGTTTTTTGTTTTTTTTATTTTTAGAGATTGGTATGAGGACTACGATGATTACATCTTGGTACTATATGAGGTTGAGATTAGGAAGTCTGAAACATTCATTTTCTCCTTGAATTTTCTACATTTTATGGCATGTGTGTCTTCAATCTCCATTAGTCTAAGTCATTAGCGAAATTTTGGATTCTCCAAAGGGCTGCCAGGAAGTGCTGAGAGGGACCCTAAGTGCATTACATTTATTTTGCTTGAGGAACTTTTCTCCTATTTCTACACTTCGTCGCTTCTAAATCTTAGAGCATTCACTCTCAAGTACTATTAGTTAGGGTTGTGACAAGTGTTGTTTTGATATTAGAAAGTATCCCTAAAGCACCTCCCTCTGACAATTGTAGAATAGAAAATTGAAATATACTTTTGGAATTCCCAATATTCACACAAGGTGAATCTTTGTTTTGTCAGAAAATTCCCTCTTTTGAGTAGCTTCAATAGGCTCCAGAAATAGATTGGCTTGTCAAACCCTAGCAACCCTCTAGAGAGTCCAAAATTTCTCTAATGTATGCAAATGAATGAAATTTATTTTTCATCGTTCTTTTTTTTTCCAAGACAACTTTGGTAGGTATTGTTGAGTATTTGGTAGTACATAGAGTTGCATTCTAGTAGTACTATTTCAACAAAGTTCCGCAAGAAACAATGTATTCCAGTTGAATTTTTTTTAAATGGGGCTATTGTTTCCGATTCTTTAGGGGGCTATTGTTGCGAACTTTCAAAAGAAGGCATGTGACAAAGGAAAGTCAAATTTGAAGTCATTCATGAACCGCCTATATCCTCAAATTGCAAACCTCTTCAAGAAAGAATCTAAGGGTAAGATTTGCAATGCTATTTTTCAATACCCTTCCACAAGAAAGGATAAGGAAGTCATGAGATGAGGTTGTAAAAATTTTAGGTTGTAATTCCCAAGAAACCTACTCAATAATATTGAAAAGATACCAAAATATTAAGTGTCACAGACTATTAGGAGTACTATCCCACAATCATTCTGTTTATGAAAAATATCCCCCCCCAAAAGAATAAAACCACATTCTTCTTATGCAACCTTGGTAAAAATTTCATTGCAATGCAAGTAGAAATCCGAAAGTTATATACCTAAATCTAATTGCCATTGTACATATGATACAAAATAGTACCAAGTGTTTTTCTTGCATTCATCCATGTATCAATTTCATTTTTGAACTATTAACAA
Organism: Straminergon stramineum; assembly: GCA_963920665.1. NCBI lineage: Eukaryota > Viridiplantae > Streptophyta > Bryopsida > Hypnales > Calliergonaceae > Straminergon > Straminergon stramineum. The sequence goes on from OY987271.1 coordinate 21,600,513, forward strand.
TTTCAATCATTTAATTTTTCCCTCCATCTTGTATCTATTTCTATTCCAATTTTTTTTAAAGAAAAATAAAATAAAATAATATATATATATATATATATATATATATATATATATATATATATATATATATATATATATATATATATATATATATATGGGTGATTGCAAGAAACATTGGTACTATTTTGTGTTACACGGTGTGTGCTGATTTGGTTTTTGCCCATAAATTTTGTGTTTTGGCTCCAAAATGACTCAAGATTTATCAGGAAGGTATTCATGACTATCATACACCTTCCCAAATTTTTTCCTAATTTCCAAAAATAATTTACTATCCAAAAATAGACCCCAATTCAATGTCTTAATTGCCAATTTGGAGGTTTTTAGTACTATTTAGAACCCCCCAAAATAGATTTTGAGATAAAATTTGGATGAGATGGTCTTCTAGTAGATTTGTAGCTATTCAAGGAAGGAATTTTAAAAATAGTCAATTTCTTGTGGTGTGGAAGTCTACAAAGTGAGCTTCTTTCTGCATGCATTTTGTAAAATACAAAATATTATTTTGGTAGTTTTTTTGGTGAATGACCATCTCCATAGGGTTGTTGCAAATGCCTAGTTTTTATTTTTTGAATTTACTTATTTTTACTATTTTCCTTAATTAAAACATCAAGGTATGTATTTTCTTGAGACTTAGCACTTTTCGAGTTCTCCTACTTAGAGAATTTTTCTATGCAATTCCTTCCATGGGTACCTTAATCTTAAAGGTATATATATTAGTCATATTTTTTTATTTTTTTAAAAATGAATTTTCTAATTTTAAAGTACTCCCAAAAAAATCAGCAAAATGCAACAAAATTGACAATTATTTCTTGCAATCACACACACACACACACACACACACACACACAGATATATATATATATATATATATATATATATTCTGAACTTCATTTCCTACCATGACGGTTTAATCCTCAAAACTCTATAGTACAAAAAACGGATTCAAAGTTTGAAAACCTAGTTAAGCGAAGTACGAAAAAATCTTTAATTTGTCAGATTGCATGAATAGGGAGGTATACCTTAGTATATTTAATGACCTGTAAATTGTACAATACAAGGATAGAGTTAGTTATAATCCATTTAACTTCAATCTTTGAAATCATATGTGTTAAACAAACTTCTATAAAATGGGATGTTCATAGGATAGTTTTAGTGGAGATTTTAAAGTGTTCAATGGTAAATTTGTTATTAAAAATCACCACTTGGTCAATGGCACTTGAATTGAATTTATTTGATTGTTGTTGGTTTCATGGTATATACCCTATACATGCATTTAGTAGTCAAAAGAGAAAATTTGTAAAGAAGGTCGACAATGGGAAAAATTTCAACATTTAAATTTTGTATCTCAGATAGCCCCACTTTAAAACTAAATATATGAATTTACAAAAAAACATAGGGAATTGAAAATATACCCTCATATCTTTTTATATAATAATATGGTAATCTTAAATGCAATAATGAAGGTAAATAGACCCACATCAAATACCTTCTTAACTCAAGTGTATATCTTAAATTACAAGGAATGATCTCTCATGAAATACAATCATGAAACTTAGGGGGGCGGATAAATATAAAATAAAGTCTTAAAATACAACATAATTAGAATTTATCATTTCAAAATTTTAATTTGAAATATTCAAAGAAATGTTGATAAGTGTAAGAGCATAGTAGTAAATTTAACCAATATAGATATAACCTACTAATTTTATTTTACAAATTTTGTTTAAAAAGCATTATCAAACTATTATTCTTAGTTGCATAACATGCATGGTATTATGCACCTTCACAAAGTTTATAAAGTTGGAGTACATTTTGGTCCTTTGCAGGTAATTGTCTAGAAGAGGTAGTTCCAATGGCCCTATACATTTAATATATGGAAGGGAACTAAACCTTAGCTATAGAGTAATAGATATTTGTTGCAACTCAAAAGACTATCTCCACCGTAAATCATAGAAAGGTATAATTGATAAATAATTATTTATGATTCTTAAAATATACAATTAAAATCCTTACTGGATTGGAGTACATTGTGAACAAAAATTGTCAATAATTGTCATTTTCTAGGACACTAAAAAAGGAGAAAAAAATTCCTATAAAAATTCAATAGTATAAATAATAGTAGAAGAATTTATGAACATGATTGTGAGAAAATTTCAAAAAACTTTGATTGCTTAGATTTAAAGATCATGGAGTTTGAAGCTTTAAGAAGAAAAAAATTTAAATCTATCCTATAAGGTCAACATACTCTAACTCTTCATGGAGTGAAATTTTTGCACTACACATTGGTCCTTTTTACTATTGCCTCCAATATTATGTTAGTTTTATATTTTTAAATTTTAGGTGATGCAGAGCAAAAAAGAATATTTGCACATACTCCCTAAAGTTGATGCCTTGCCTAGTAAACTTCAAGTAACATAATTATTGATCTAGGTGCTTAATTTTTGTAACTACAAAAATAGTCTATTATATAGTTTCATTGGTACTTGGGTAGGCTTCACAAATGTTTTGAAATATATTTCCTTTACATATATTATTAGAAAATTTTATATTTAGAACATTTTCTATTGAAAAAGATGAAACCATTGCAACAACATACAAACCACTTCCACTAAAACGTCCAATAGTCATAGATGACATTTTCACAATGTTAATATAGACTAAGTGAGGGAATTTTTTTCAATTATGCAATTTCAAACACTAAAGATGTAAATTTTTTCCTTTCTTTAATGGAAGGCAATTCTTAAAAAAAGAACTTTTTGAAAATATCTTTGATATACAAACCTTTTATTAGATAAATCCGCTTGGAAATCCAAGAAGAATCTTAAGCCATGACACGTATCTTACGTGCAACCAACTATAAAAGAAATAGAGTTGTACCTTCCTTTATATCACTCTATAATTAATCCACCAATTTGAACTTAAAACATTCCTAATGTAAGCAAAGTTTTTCTATGCCTAAATATGATTTTCAATTGACCTTTTAGTATTTGCATACTTTTCTTTCTCGAAAAAAATATTGTAAACAACTTGTTATATGAAGACATGGCATTAAAAAATATTTATGTAAAAATTCTATGTGAAATCCAAATAAAATACAATAACCTTAAATCCAATTGGTTTGTTAAAACTCTTAACCCCTAATGGACCAAGTGGCAATTTATGGTAGATTGGCAGCATAGCGATTTGGGGCAACTCACTATGAATGGATTTTTTTTCTTTGAAATTTTCACACAACATGTGCCCAAGGAGTAGCTTTAAGGCACTAAAAAATTCATAACTTTTGACTACCTAGTTAAAAAGTTATTGCATGATATGTAATTTTCATGTTCAATGGATAGTCTAGGTGGACCAAATAAATTCTTAAAAAATCACTTAAAAGAAATTGAAATTGGTTTTCTATATTTATATATACATGGAAAGATTTGAATAATGACATGAAAGTTATGAGGAATTTTAGTTCGTGGGTAGTTATGGAATCTCTACTCTAAAATAAACTTTGAAGTCTTCTATTTAATTCAATTTTCAACATTTTTTGAAAAAAATAAAATCATAGGATGTAGATTGTTTATTACAACATTACAACATTACAACATTACAACAATTGGGATTGACATTTTTCAATTCCATAAATAAATTTTTAACAATTTGGCATTTTGAATCATTCTCTACTTCTTCCTACTAACTATTTTTTTCCTATATGTTGTACAATTCCAAATGATCTCAATTTTTTAGCATGTAGACAACTTGCCTTGAAGAATGAAACCAAAGAAGTAACACCATTTGGGACATTTTTTTATATAAATGTAACCTTGTGAAGTGCGGTTGCCCGGTTTTTTGTAGGGCCAAAAAAAGGATTTTTATCATAACGCTAATGTCTCGCAATCTATAAGGTGGAAATTTCTAAGAAAATTTCTACATCTCAAACCAGCATACTACAAGATCCTATGGTTACATGTGTCAAAAATGATTTTTTTCTAAAATTTGGTACTTGTACTAGAAATTGTAGTTGTAGGTCTTTTGGAGCGTTTTTGGCAAAAACATAATCAAAAACCTTTAGGGGTTAAGTTAAGTTTTTTAAAACATCTAACACACACATGAAAACGTTGTACAAGTTTATATTAAACTAAATTCTAAACTTCTCAAAATACAAGTAATTACAATTTAAGAGTTGTAAGATTTTTAGATCTTGTAGATCTTGTAGAGTGTGTACTCATTTATTAATTTGCTTCAAATTAGACAAGGTAGTTAAAATATTGCAGATTAATATATATATATATATATATATTATGCCACAAATATACTTTAGATGGTAAATTCTTCAATGATTTAATATATTTTTTTTGGAAAATTTATGGATTAATTTTAGAATTGAACAATCAGTTTTCTAGGATCATCAAAAAAATGCCTTTGTAATTACCAGTATAATTCAAATTATTCTTACTTTCATCTTTTTGTATTTTTCAAAGTACATTTTTAGTACATGCATTATATTTTAGAAAAAAACAAAGATTTGTTATGACACTTCATGACATGTCCTGAACATTGTTTTGAAGCCCAATTGAATTTACTAATATAATGTTTTTTGGCTTGATTTATATCTTTCTAAAGGAATATAGAAATCAAATAGGTTTTGTCTAAAACATTTGTAACTTGAATTGAAGTCTGAAGTGCAAATTGATATCAACAAAAGTAGGAATAATAGCAGTATAGAGTATTATTTTTTAAATTTATTGATATATTTTCTTTGAAAAATTTCTGAAGATGAGAAGTCTATTGAAAGACTTTCAAATATGGAAGAATTTTAGAACATTAACCCCTAAAGTTCTACGACTATGTTTTCACTGAAAATGCTTCAAAACTGCCATTTTTAGTACAAGTGCCAAATTTTTGAAATTTTTTTTTTGACACATTTAACCATAGGACCTTGTAGTATAATGACTTGAGAGCATGTTGTAAGAATTTCAGAAATTTCCACCGCATGGATTGTAAGATATAAGCATTTAAATTCACTAAAATCATTTTTTGGGCCTTGCAAAAAACAAGGCAGCTACACTTCACAAGCTCACTTTTCTATGAAAAAATGTCCAAGACAGTGGTGCTTCATTGGATTCTTTTTCCTACACAAGTTGGCCACATACTTGAAAAATTTCAGATCATTTGAAATTGTACAACATATAGGAAAAAATAGTAAGTAGATAGTAGTAGAGAATGATTCAAAATACTAAATTGTTAAGAATTTAATTATGGAATTGAAAAATGCCAATCCCAATGGTTTCAATGTTATAATAAACAATCTACATCATACGGGTGGGTTTTTTTCAAAAATATTGAAAATTGAGTAAGATAAAAGACTTTGAAGTTAATTTTAGAGTAGAGAATCCATAACTGCCCACAAACAAAAAAATCTCATAACTTTTGACTCCTTGATCAAAATGGAATGATTCAAAGCTTTCCAAGTATATATAACTCTAGAAAACCAATTTCAAATTTCAGTTTTCGAAAAATTTGATTTTTAAAAATCTGCCCGGACTGCCCAGTTACGAAAAAAAGCAACATATTAGGACATAACTTTTGACTCGTATTTCCAAATGTTAAGAGATTTAGTGCATCTGAAAGATATTCCTCATCCCCACCTTCTATTAAAATTTGGGTCAAAAATACAAAAATCTCCAGCCACACATACTTGCCCAAAATTGCTATACAACCAAAAAACGTAGGTTCATTGGTCCTTTAGGGGTTAAAGAAGACACAGACTAGAAATATTGATTTTTAGTAATATTTTAGAGCATTTTCTAGGTTCTCAAAGAATATCTGAAATTAATGATAAACAAGAGGCAATATTAGATTCTTTTGTAGAATGTTTTTTTTCCATGTCATGGACTATTAGAAAAAATAAAAAAATAAACATGCAAGAGACTCCATGAGTCTATGATATGAAAACCTATATTTTCTATAAAGCATTTTAGTTTAAGAAATTTTTAGAATTTCAAATTGTAATATAGATTTGAATAATTGTGCTTCATTTCACTACTGAGGCTCAATGCCCCAAAGATTATATCGATGGCTAAATTGAGGCCAACAACAAGAAATTAAAAATTGTTGAGAAGCAGTCTCAAGTGATTCATTTTTAACCATTATTTTAGAATTTGGATCTCCTATAAAATTTAATTCCTAATAGACAATATGTTGTGAGGAGTTTTTTAATAGTTGAGGTAGGTTTACATGAAGTCAGTCTATTTTGAGAGGATGAGAATGAATATTTTATCAAAGATGCATGTTTGTATAAGCTTTGGAGTGAAAACACAAAACACTTGCATTGTTTTGGCATCACACTTTGCGCACCCAATACAAAATTGAGCATAGTTTTTAGGAATTTTGCTCTCTATAATTGAAATTCCCAATAGAAGTGAGTAGTACATTGCTTGAGAGAATCCATGTTTTTGGGGAATTTCTAAAAAAAATTGCTATTTGTTACTCAAAATTTTGTCACAGTTGTCACACTTTAAATTTTAGAGGGGGTATAAGAATGAAACAAGGAGTCTAAAACAAGGATTCTTAATTAGAAATTTTGATGCCATATTTTTCTACTAAGATTCCAAGTGTTTGTGTAGTACAATTTTCTACAACAACCCAAGGCAATTTCAATTAGGTTTGTTCGGGGGAAAACTCAAATTAGCTTAGTGTTTTTATTAGCTAATGTCACTTTGTAGGTAAATTATGTCATTAATCTAAATATATTAGGTTATTTGGTATATTTCATACTCTATTTTAGAAATGGAAAAGGAATTCTCTTTCTAATTTTCGTTCAATTATAAATATAAATTTCTAACCACTAAGCCCATCTCGATCTTATCTTAAAATAAAATGCGAATCTAAAGGTATAAAGTAAGGGAACCTTCATCCACAAATCTCATACTTTGAATTCACTGAAATATATTACAAATATATCCATTTGCAACTTGCATCTCATAGTATATATTTGAACTTTGAAAATTCGGTTCAACTGAGAATTCTTTAATTGTGTTTCACAACTATAATTTCAACATCTAAATCGCTTTAAGTGCTAATGACTCAATTACTTCAAGTAAATGTAACACATACCCTTTTGAGGGATTGAAAACAACCAAGGATATCATTTTAAGCGAACACATTAACACACGTATGCTTTAAGCAATTCTAAAAATAAATTCCCTTTAGGGATGTATAATATGCTTTGCTAAATTATTTTTAAAAATTTCAAATTCTTTCCTTTCCAAGTCTCCAGTCTTTATTTGACTTTGTATTCTCCTATCTTTAGCTTTAAGCTTTCTCCATTTGCATCACCACGACATCTTTGATCTCCTCTTTTCTCCAATTGTAATACAAATTCTAAATTATACTTTCTAAGTTTACACAACTAAATACAATTTCTAATGGAAGAATTTAAATACACATTCAAACATTCAAACATGTGCTCATGTCTTTATTTGGAATACCGTTTATTGAACATGCAATAATCATTCAATCATTAGAATGTACATCAATCGTTTATAATTGTTCAATGATTTCTATTCACTAGAAATGTAAACTCATATTCTAACTCAAAATAAATCTCAATCACTAATTTTATTTCAAACATATATGTCCATTTGTGATGCAAAGATATTCTAATCCTTTAAATGAAAATAATTATCAATTACTAGTTTATCATTAAATTTCAAAATTAAATCCAATCTCTGGATCACTCAATTCCAAACCAATCCCTGGTTTACAAATAATTTCCAATCACTAGAATTATCAATTATTAAGTCAATCACTAATTTAATATTTTTCTCCTCTTAATACTTCAAATCTTGCTTTAAGCATTGACACAAAAATTCTCTAAAGAGATAAAGTAGAAAGTAGAAACATAATCTACTAAAAATGTCATCAAATTCTCTCTTAAAGAGATTCTCCTTTATATAATGCTTTAGGCAAAGAATACTTACTCATTACTTAAGTGATTATGAAATTATTCAATTTAATTGATTTGACATTCATAAAATATTCAAGGTAAATTATCATCAAAATTCAACTTCATGCTTAAGCAATAATCACTATCACTTGAGTGAATAAAATAACTCAGAATGACACTTATAAATTTTCTTAAAAAATAATACAACAACGAAAAGCATAAAAACACAAACCCATGTCCTAAATGCAATAACAAATTAAGGGGAGAAAAATAATGAGAGAAGAGAAGACTATATATCACTATCCTTCCTCACATACGCCTTCCAATCTTTTAATAAAAAACCCGTCAAAGTCCACAACCGCTCAGGCCAAAAAGTCATTTCACACTTTAACTCCAAATATCATCACATTTACACTTAATTTCACAAAACTTTAAACATATAATCCATTTCACACTTAAAAAAAAATTTATCTAGAAAATGAAATTATCCTAATTACAGTTTGCTACATGGATTCCAAAAAAATGAAAAATTCTTAGTCCTTCACATAGATGCAAAGAAGGCTCTGTTGTACACACATTTCTAAACACCCAAAAATACCCCTTTACAAGTTCTTTGTTGAAATCTCATCTCCATCAAATTATTAAACATGTCTCTTGTTTTTTGTTTTGTTTTTCAATTTTCTAAAAATTTAAACAAAAGGCATCTATTTTCCTAAAAATTTCCACAAATTTTTTTTGTGCATGAATTATGGGGTTCTTTTTTTGTAGGTATCCATTATTTTTAGTATTTTGATCATTATTCATATATATTTTCTTAAATCTTGTAATACTATAATTACTACTTCTAAATATGGAAAATTTACTAATAGAAAGCATGAGCAATTGGACAAGATGTGAGTTTTTTCTCATTAAATATGAACACATATCTGACAATTTGTAGAGGCAAGAGGCTAAACTTTTATACACTTCTCCGAGTAGTATAGAAAATAAAATTATGCTTGAAAAGAAGAAAAATAGTTCTCAATTTTGACTCATTGCACTAGAAATGGTAGTATTACTACTAGAACAATTTTTAACCATTAGCTCAAATTCTAATGGTGACTTACGAGATTTTTTTCAAGAATTTAGTGTCTATTTTTTAAAAATTGATTTCAAAGAGGAAATATTTGAGCTAACCATTGGAATTTTGATTTATTCAAAAAATGAACTCCTATAAAAAAATTTATAATCTTGCATTGTCTTTATTTTTTAAACATTTTCACATTACAAAATGGTTTTGAATTAGTACAACAATGGTTGACAATCAATAAAAAAATCATCTGATATAGATGACAATCATCCAATTGGCCCGGTGCATTGTATGAAAGTGTTGCCATCCTAAAGTCTCCAAATGATGTTAAGCAGTGTTTTGATCTCTTGAAACATCAAAATGACTCCTTTAGTGATTTGAAGTTATAAAAATTTATTTATTTATTTATTTAAAAGGATTTTGATATCAAATGCTAAATTTAGATCCATATTTGTAATTTTTGTAATTTTATTATTACTTTGAATTATGTGAAAATTATTTATATCAAGTGAGAGGTGAATGTCTCAAGCAAAAGTCAAAAAAACTGTGACCATCATTAAAGTTGGCATGAATCAACTTGTTCACTTCTTGAGGTTCTTGTTTGAAACCCATACAGTCGAATTCATAGGAAGTGAGAAAAAACAAAAACAAAATTCCACCTTAAAGAATCCTATTCTTTCCTGTACTTAGATAAGAGTCACCCTATTGTAGCCACAATTTTTTATCTCACTCTTTGGAGGATTTAGGAAATATTAGATTTTTGCAAGGGGAAGAATAGGATATGGAATCAAATTTTTTGACACAATATAAAGTAGTTATGAAATTTTAAAGTGATTGGATTGAAAGCCAAGTAGCCAACAAGTGCTACTAGACTCCCTTTAAATTGATAGAAAACCATTCTATAATGGTTATCTAACTCACCTCAATTTTTTTCTAGAATTGTCATAGTATTAATCCCTAACTATCTAATCAACCATATTTGGTTTATCCAAAATTTTGGGCTCATTTGTATGTAGTTAAATTCCATTGACTATTTTAAATTTTTAACAAGCAATTTTGAAGATTAACCTTTGGAAGCTTTTATTTTTCATTGACAAAGGTAAATATTTGATTTTTGAGAGGTCCTCAAAGGCATATATGTACTACTAGTGAATGAGTAAAGCTTGCCAATTTTATTTTATTTACTAGGTTTGAGCAAAGCTTTCTAATTTCACTTGATTTGAGATCTAAAAAATTGTACTTATCTATTTGCTTTGAAAATGGTCCCAACCACTACAAGAGAAAGGGGTGTTTTAAGTATAGTCCTAGTACTATAGTCCTATGAGTGTTGATCTTTTAGGAGATCTTTAGTAAAATTTTGATGAACAAATGTTTTCAATAAAATTTTACTAAAAATCTCCTAAAAGGTCAACACTTATAGGACTATACTTAAAACACTCCTTTCTCTTGTAGTGAATAGAAAGAGTAAATTGATTTCATGATTTTCACCATTGAAAAATTAAACATGCAAGTGTTGATTTGGAGTTATTTGAGATTTCTATTTATAAAAAGAAATTGCATTTCAACAATTTTAAGGTGTATTGTGTTATGAGTTTGATAGCTCTTCATTTAAACTTAAGGTTTTTGATAGTGCATTTCAGTGTACTAATACAATTTTTAGTTATTCACCTCCAATCTTGAAAAACTTTGATATGGAAATTTCTCAAATATTGTGGGGAGGGATAGTATATAGAAATAAGGTACATACATTTCTCTTATTATAATCTTGAAACTCCTATGCAATTTTACACTTGAAACTAGAATACATACTAATAAGCAAGCTCTTTGAACATCTATATGGTTAAGTTCTGAAAAAAATAATTTGCTTCATTAGAGACAACTATTATAAGCCTATGTTGTTTTTTCACAAGAAAAATACACCAAGAACGGCATAGGCACTTAGAGGTTAAGGCCCTAAAATGGCCATGATCTTTAATAGTTTTACTACTAACAAATACATAGTCCTAAAGTGGCCCCCACAAAATATTCCAAAGTCCATCATTTGCACACCCAAAGAGTGCCACAGGGTCATTGCAAGAAACACAGTGCGTTTTTTGTAGCATTTTCTATAGTACACTACTTTGGAGGGGAGTACTTTATAATTAAATAATAAAATTAAAAAAAATTAAAAAACAACTATATAACGTTTAAACCTTTAAGAAAAAGGTATCCTAAGAAGGAAAAGCATAGAAAAATTCTCTAAGTAGGGGAACTAAAAAGTGCAAAATCTCATAAAAATTGGCACTTTCACATTTTCATTTGTAAAAAATAGGAAACTAAATTTTTTTTGATTTGGGCAAAGTTGATGGTGATGAGATTTCACCAAAAGAATGATCTTAGAACCATCTTCAATATTAAAAAATTGCTCACAATAGGAATGTTGTTTGCACTCATGTAAAGGACATAAAATAAAATATTTTCTAATTTCCTTTGGTTTATTTAGGCTTTCCTACTATGAAAATAGACCATGAAAGTTTCAACTCCAAATCCTTAAATTTGGGGATTCCTAACGTAGTAAAAATCCCTAAACTGCACTTTGTGACAAATTAACAAAAAAATATTTTTCTAATTTCTAAAAAATAAGAAATCTAATTAACATAAAGTGAGACATGTCCAATCAAAATTTCATGTTCACTGAACTCGTGCTTCAAAAGTTATAGCAAATGGCAAAAGATCACTCCCATTGTGATGGAAAATAGGACCATTGTTTCTTACAATGACTGTAGCAATGACCCCATGACCCCATCCAAAGTAAGCTATTGCTTCAATTCTTCAAATAAGACAACACTAAATTTTGTATATGGCCATAAAGGGACTAATTTAAAGTGGTAGAAATAGTGAAGTGGTCACAACAGGGGACTTAATTACCTTAACCTTATTTGTTATAGCTAGGAGTTAAAAGTGCTAGTGGGTCTAAGCATGTAATTTTGAACAACATGAAATCCATCAAGATCTAAAGCTTTTTGCAAATTGGATGGATGTTAGAAATCTTCAATTGCATTAAATTATACAAAAATGCTTCATTCTAAGTTGTGAAATTTTTTCAAATACCACATATACACTAGTGAGTATAACTATGATCATATTACACCAATATATCAAAATTTATATTAATATATGATTATATACTATTGTGTATTGTTGGATACATACCAAATTTGATAGACTATAACACTACCTGCACACTTCCACTTTCTAAAGCTGGAATCTATGTGTAGACCTCCATGTTTCAATAAAGAGCAATGTTTTGTAACTAAAGTAGATATAGAAATCTATGGAAACTGTGATTTTGAAACAAACAAACAAACAAACAAACCCTGGGATCTAGAGGTTTTAATGCAAAATAAACTGTCCTTCAAGAAGATTACATTTTCCATGAATTTTCGTCCAAACTTACATAGGCAATGGCTAACCCAACTCCAAACCTGATACGATAATTCAGCCTTTTATGGCAAAATGTGAGTTACTAGAATCTGCGTGAGCATGATATGAAGTTGTTACATAGATAATTTACAGTGGGCATTCATTTGTTTTCATTCATAGCATCCACATTGGCTTTGGTGCACTGAATTTCAGTTCTTCGAAGTGGTCCATCAGCATTTCGAGTGCATCTTTGAATGCATCGACAAAGAGGAAACTCCCTTGTAGTCTGCACATGAATATTTCAGGAATTCTCTTAATCTCGTCAAACTTGCTGCAGAGATTTAGAACTGGATATTGTGAACACAATTTGTGCACATCTACTCTCCACCTCGTCAGATCTGAGTATTTGTTCTTCATGTGTTTTGAAAAATCCTTACACACTCATGCCAATAGGGTGAGAACATAGGCACCATTAGCTTCTGAATGGACAATGGTAAGTTATCCTGTGAAACCAACCCCTACAGATTCCTACAGATTTCTGCCCGAAATGAACATCTTCTGATGATGAGAATGAAGGTTCGGTTTTGGGTATTCCTATAACTAGCATTTCATAGTTAACCCCTAAACAACGCGGTGGACGTTTTTTGTCCAATGAAAGTCAAGGAATTCTCCTTTGTAGGACAAAGTTACAACTATTCATCCTTGGAATTAGGGGTGGAAAGGGGAGATCTTCTACAGTAGTTTGACTCCCAATGAGTATTTTTTATTTTTTTTAAGTGGATGATGCCACACAGTTCCAAAATGCTTGATTTCCACAGTCACTAGTCCGGCGTTCAAGGGTTAATCCATACACTGTTCAAAAAATTCAGAGGTATTTAGAGAATCGAAAATCCTCTTTTAATTACCACCAAGACCTAAGTGAACAAAAACTGAGATAATTTAATGTGGGATCCATGCTCAGATAGTTACAGCATTTGTTCGCTTTTAGGTGTACTTTTGCTACCTCTTAAGGTGGTATAGTGAAAGGAGGTATATATACTACAAGAGAAATTAAAGGGGTATACTATATAGGTCCGACTATCACACGGTGTTAGACTGAAGAGATACTTAGCCTTATCATTGTTCAGTTGGACATAACATTCTTGAACAATTTAGTTTATGACAATGAAGAATACTTCGATCCAGGTTTCAAATATGGTCAAGAGCTCAATGCATTCAAAAGCAGCCGACAGTTGGCTAGGATGTGAAGTTGAGGAGTCTCAGGGAGTTCAAAAGGTTATGATTCTTGCAATCTTCCAAACTCCTTCTCAACGCCTGAGCACCACATGATCTTGGTAGTGAAGTGAGATCAATTCCAGGGACCAAGGCTTTTGTGCCCGGATTCAAAGGTATCCCACTTCATCTGCTTTACGGAGTACAATTTTTTGGATTCTTTGATTCATTCACAGGACGGTCTCAAAAAGAGATTGGAGCTCTTCTTTTGCCACCTGTGTTCTTTCAAAAATGAACAAGGTCATGCTGCCAACCGTATAGACCTTTTGAGACAGATGTGAATTATTTATTGATCTCCAAGGTACCTACACATTAAAGGACAGGGTGAAGAATTCATTCCAGTACCAACAACTGTGGAGTATAGAACCAGCTTGCTTCTCATTATATTGTCCACAGTTTCTTCACAGGGACTTGTAAATTGTACATTAAACTTCCTCCAGCTGTCAAAAGGCTACGGAGAGGCACTCCATTAAGTTGGGGACCCACGCTAGTCAGCAGTTCCTTGCACTAGCTAGAAGAGGTCATCATTTCGGAGGAATGATTTGGCAACCTTGTCAGTCGTCCCCACAGGCTGCCTGAAATTTTATCGGACCCACAGTCCTGCATGGGCAGGTCCAAGACCTCCTCTTTGGTTCCGAGATTCCGACCTTCAATCATTTATGAATAAAATACAGTGTGCATTTAAAGAAACACATATAATTCGGTAGAATCCTCTACTAAGCTTACGTCTGGCATGGCCAAGAGAACTGCCGAGGTAACTTATTCATCGATGTAGAACTTTTCGTAGAAAACATCGATTGGAACGAGTCAAGCAATTGAAGTCATCATCTTGTACTGTTGGTGCAGTAATTACAAAGAGATTCAGCTCAGCTCATAATTCGTTCGGTGAGTATTTAGATCTGACTGCATGTCTGCAGACTTCAGTCTATGTTAACCCCTTAAGGCCCTCCTTACATGTATCGGTGGGTGGGGAAGCTTCACAGGGAGTGCTACAGGTGAATATTGCAATTGCACTTTCATGTGGACCCGGTAGGTGGAGAGGAATACATTAAGAAATCGACACGTAGTAGATTTTCTCATGAGTGACTAGTCTCCACCAATGGAATTGTCCACCGATATCAGTGAAACTTCAACTCCTCCTTTCCCGCTTGCCCACCCCGGCAAGACAATCGGTTGAACCTATTTTGGCTTGTTTTGTCTTACTGCTTGAATTAGTACAAAGTTTGCCCACCAGGCCAACATGTAAGCGCACCCTAACTCCTGACGGTTTGGAGAGACTCACCATCTACTGCACTGTATTTTTGATGAAAGGAGAATACAGTAGGCTTTAGGTCCACAATGATAGACTATATTGAAGGCAAAAAAATTTCCTATCATACATATTGTAGTTAAGTACATTTTCCAAATGTCAAAACACCAAGTGAAAAAAAATGTTGAACATGATAAATTGGGAAGTGTAGGGTGGTTCTAAAATAAGTTGTTCGTACACCATGGAGTCAATCCGTATTATTGGGTGGTGAGATACAACCCTAGAGAACAAGTCAAGCGTACCTAGAGAAAGGCCACTATGACAAAATTGGTGGCCTCGAGTCATTACTCACTGGACTGAGCGGTGTACACAATCCAAGTGTTAGTTGCAGGGTTTGAGTGTTAGTTGTGAGATTTAGAGATAAACTTTGAAATACCAAATTGTGTTTAGGCACAAAATTTCCAATGCCAAATGAATGTTTCTACTTATCCCTAATTGACCGCAATTTTGAAGGTTTACTATTAAAAAAAAAAAATTTCACTAAAAAATGGTAAATATTTAATTTGTAAGAGGTCCTCAAAGGCATATACGTACCATTAGAAGTTGGGTATGATACACTTGCAAAACAAACATTTATACTTGTTGTGATCTTTAATCCGAACATCCTTCCACCTTTCTACTTTATTCATCTTCATCCAGAACCTAGACTTCCTCCCCATCCTAGAATTAGAAATAAAAAATATCGATTAAAAAACTTTTCAAACATTCATTACAAGAGTAATTTCAACAACAAATGTTTCTGAATGTTCTCACATGTTCTATGGTTTGCGTGAATTAATATTTTATAGGGGCTCGTGTATAGACAAGTGAAAGTATTGACATGCATATCATCCAAATGTAAAAAGGTATGATGCTAGGATGTGCTTCAAAACATCTTGTGATGCTACAAGGTTTGTCGTAGCAACACTCAATCAAGGCATTCCCTTGTAATTTAGAAACATAGCTTCTACTGTGGGGACTTCAAAACATCTTGACATGCTATAAGGTTACATCATAGCAAGTCTAAGTTGAGGTCCCCATCAACTTCATTTGCATTGTTTCTAAATGAACGTTTCTTCAAAATGAGTGTAGGAACATCTTTTAATAATGAATTGTCCATCATGAATCCTCAAAGGGTATGGGATAATTTGAAGATGAGAGCTTGACCACTCATTGTCAAAATGCAAGAATTGTGCTCAAAGTAGAATTTTAGTCCTCATTTTAGCATAGTAGAATACCTTCTTTCAAAAAACTTTGAACTAAAAAAAAGTGGGTAATTAAGCTAAGTTTAATCTCTAAATTTTTTTTTGAGGTTTTGAGGCTCTTACTAAAAGTTATGGACAAGTTTCAAAGAGGGATTGGAAGGGACATTTTTTTGGACAATTTAAAACCGTCTCTTTGATATTTGTCCATAACTTTTTATTGGAGTCTTGAAATCTCAAATCAATTTTTGTAAATGAAATTTGACTTGATTTCACAAATTTTTAAAGTTCAAAGTTTTTTGGGAAAATTTATTCTACTATGCCCCAAATGAGGTTTGAAATTCTACTTTGAGATTATTTGAAATTATTGTGAAATTCTTAAGATAAATATGAAAAAAACTCATATCTAATATAGAATAGACTTAAAAAATCTGAAATTTTCACCATATTTGTACCATTATATTTTAGTGCATAAGAGCATGGTATAAATGAAAGTTATTGTGCTACTCTAAAATTAGAAAATCAACAAACTAGGCCCAAAGTTCATATTTCCAAGAAAATCTAAAAAACAATTTGGACCCATTTCATTTGTTTCAAAAATATCATTGGGACTCGAGGACTAGGCTTGCACTCAAGTTGTATTTGAAGACTAGGGTTGTAATGGAGTTGCTATAATTGTTGCATACCGGCTACATTGGTCACCCTCCATGCAACCTCTACAACTCCAGACAAGTATTCTCCCTCATCCCAATGTATGTCTAAACCCTTGTATTGTATTCTTGGTAGAATACAAGCTTTGCATAGGCACTAAATCTTTAATTTTTCTGATTTTATTTATTTATAAATTGCTAAATTTTCAACTTACTCTTGCCCACAACTTTATAGTTCAACACATTTCATGTTGATTCCATTTGTGTTATGTAAATGCAACCAGAACACAAATTGTAGGCCATTTCTGGCCATCTCGGCGTTAAAGGGTTAATGGTTACATCTTTTTCTTCCGTTTCCATGAGTGATACTAACACTCATTGACAAACCTCCTTGATCCTAGGGTGCTTATGACCACGAAAGGCTTGCTCACCTATAATTGACACTAATTACAATGATAACTAGAAAATTTAATATTATTAAACAAAAAATATATTAGTAGATCTTCCCGGTAGCTAAAAAAGGATTCCAACTCACTTTAGAATGCATTGTTTAAACACTACATGAATTAGTTCAGAATTTGCAAAGGATCATTTCTACTTGGCTGCTAGTCGAATCAAAAACCTATAGGAAGATCTCATAGATTTCCATGTTTTGATTGTGTACACAAAATGCATTGTGTAATCTATATCTAGGAAAAAGTTACACTCTTAGGTTCAAAGGTAGATGTTGCATTTTGGACTATGTTGATTATTGGGGTACATACCTTGATCAAACTTCAAAATCCATTGCTCCCTATGATTCCATTTTGTGACTAATTGACTATGAATCAATGAAAAAAATTTATATTTGTTTCTCAAAGGTGAAATCACATGACTATCTTCTTTGACCCTCAAATGACCCAATGTTCTGATTCTTGTACAATAGAAAAACGTGGGGTAACATGTTCTATGCACACATAATTTTGTTTTTTAATTTACCCCTTTAATATTTTGTAAATTGTTGCATTAGTTCAAGCTTGCCTTTGTAGGGTATGAATTTGTTTTTAAACTTTGTGAATATCCTACAATTTAAAAGGTACAAGCAAGTTTCATCTCAAAAATAACTTTTTCAAATCAAAAGATGACCCTATTAAAACAACTTGAATTTGTAAGTAAAATAAAAAAAATTGTCATAATTGAAATCTATCATTTCAAACATAAAGGAAAAATAATCTTGTGGAAATTATAATTATTCAATCTACAATAAATTTTAAAAGGTATTTTCATATTTGGTTTCAAATTTTATTAAAAAAATATTGGTTAGCAGGTTCATATAGTTGTAGACTTAAGCATTTGGATATGACTTGGGGACCATAGCTTACAACTTTTTTCTTATAAACATCGTGAAATTACTCTTTTAAGTTTCATTTTATGATACATCTTCACAACTTTGAAAATTTGGACTACCCAACCTACCCTATTCTATGGTGCTTAAGAAGTTAAGTTATTAAAATTAACAATTTTGATAAATATAAAAATGAAGGAAGTTTCAAATCAAAATACAAACAATGCTTGAATTGAAAATTTCAACATGTGCATATTGTGATATAAGACTTCATGGTGTAACCAAAATTTGATTTGATTTTATAATTAGAAAACCAATAGGCCACTAGGCCATGATTGCAAACCTGAAGTTTACATTGCAATAAGGTATTTCATTTTTTAAGTTTAGTTTTTTTTCTAATTGGAGTAGAAACTAAACTAGATAAACTTCATTTCATTATTGAGTTGGACTCAAGTTCAAAAAAGATTTTGTTTTATGATTGATAATCAAATCAAGAGTGAGGAACTACAATCTTCAACTACACTAGAGAAACATATATTGTAGTATGTAGATCAAGCATCTTCTATGGAAAAACCAATAATACCTTGATGATGCAATTCCCACCACCATCTAGTGCAAATACAATCAATGTGTCTCCAAAAAGAATGATTGAATGAAAAATGATGATCTTTTATCCTTGTTCATTTCAAAAACGACTTTCTAGTTCTCCATATGATTCTTGGATGTTAATCTTTGAAGTCTCAAGGCCTTTGATTCATCAAATTCCACTCAAAATTGCCATTTCTAATTTTCTAGTGCAAAGCAAAAAACTTTAGAATTTTTTTTTCACATTTCTAAGTATCTAACCCTAGGATCGTGCGTTAAAATACTATAAGAATTTATGGAAGAAACTTCAAAAACTTTGACTATGTGGATTGCAAAATATTTGTGTTTGAACTTTAAAAAGAAGAAAATCATTTTTCTTGCACCTTGCCTAACTAGATTTTCAAGCTTTGAATCTTCTTAGCTTAAAATTTTTGTACTATTAATATTGAAATTAAAAAATAATAATATTGAAAAATTGTGTTGAAGGTCTCTAAAATTTTTTAAAAATCATTTGATTTTCACTCTTAAAAAAATTGTTAAGTAGAAGTAGGTATGAGATTGCAAGAAAATCTAAATTGTTAATAGGTCTAAGATGGAGTTGAAACACAATAATTTTCAACACTAAGATTGTTCTAGTGCTAAACAAACCAAACCTTGTCAAACTATATTTTTTGAAAAATTGTGAAAATTGTCCTTAGAAAAGAATCCTATTAGTCACTTTTTCATGAAGATGTTAAGATTGCCTAAAAACAAGATTATCCATAACTTTCTCATCACTAGTCCAAATAGAATGAATCAAATCTTTCCATATAGAAAAAATTACTTTCTCTGTAAAATAAAATTTTATAATTTTTATTTTGAATATTTTTGGGCTGCCCTAGGAGTTCTATTTTGGAAATATTGTGGCATAAATTTTGCTCTTAGATACCAATTCAAATAAAAATTATGTTTCTCCAAAGCTAATGTGTTTTCCTATCTTCAAAAAAAGTTCAAAAATTGTGATAAAAAATTGAGACTATAGGACCCTACTTGAAATCCATATTGTCCAGCTCCCCAAGGGAGCAATGGGACTTTAGAAGTTAATTTTACCATCAGTTTTCTTTGGAACAAAAGCGGTCAAGTTCTGTCACTACATTGGCTTAAAATTGGTAGGACTAGCTTGTATTGCTCCAAACTTGTCAAACAATGATGTATTGCTTAGAAAAAATGTGAAATTTGATCTAAAAAACATCTTAGAGAAATTATACTCTTCTTAGACTTTTTTTTTGAGATAAAAGGAGGTGAGATTCATTGGAAGAAAGATTTCCATCACTTGTTACACTTTCATTGACTGGCCGACACTTGTATACCGTATCTAAGGGTTAGATTTAGACTTGAATTAAGTATTTTTTGAAAATGTATGAAGTTTTGGAGTATTAAGAAAAAAAATCCAAAATATTGTAGTTTTATTTCCCATGTTGCTTAGTTTTTGAAATATTTTAAAATCTTGCAAGAAATTACAAGGAACAACATTTCTAAGCCTAAAATTCTAAGCCATTTATTCAATGATTATCATCAATTAAAAAGACATCGTTAGCATAGGGTAGGGTCAACACTTCTCCACTAAATAAAAAGGAATTAGATAGATCTATACTAAAAATAGAATTTTATGCTAGTATTCTTTTTTTTTCACTATACAATTTTTTGATTTTTGAAAAAAAAATATACCAAAATTTTGGCATTTATTTTTAGAATAATTTTTCATTGAACATGCCCTACAAACTACGATATAGCAATACAAAATAGATCAATTAAAATAAATAATTGCAACCAAAACATGAATAGTTGTGATAGATAAAAACCAAAAAATTAAAAAGCCAAGAGCGCTGAAATTCAAGAATGTGATTTTCAACTTACTGAAATTTTTGAACACTAGAAAGATTTGTTAGCAATTTGTTGCCAAATCTAATCCTCAAGTATGTAAGTTCTTAGATAGTCGAACTATGTTACAATGTTTGGGGGAATTGATGGTTAGTTCATTATTAGTTAGTGCCTTTGGAAAAATAACCATAGTTGGAGTGCCAAAATGGAGGATCCAAAATTAGGCCAAAAAATTGTAGGACCAAGGCAACCAACTAATGCGCAAAAATTATTGGTGGATATCTAGTCATTACATTCATGAAATTGTCAAACTTTTAGTTGTTGGCCACTACAAATCAAAGGCTAATATCCAAATTGTTGGAAACGGGTATGTGCTTGGAGAGGGTAGGCTAGTGGGTATCAATGTTGAGAAGGTGTATTTACGTAGGGTAGATATTGATTTTTGTGCCCCTTGCTCACATTAGGTTATCCTAAGGTGCACCTACTTCTTTGCATTTACTAGTCATAGCTTTAGAATTGCTATATCAATTCCTATATTGCCACTCCTAAACCGCTCATGCACTAGCTTTTGCTCATTTCTCTTGCTTGTCATGCTTCTACGACCTAGTGACCTTATTTTTCAAGGTTGGGGCTTTCCTACTTTGCTACCAATGCACCTACTACACTTTGCAACTTCTATCTTGCATTATTGCACCCTATTGCTTTTGGCTTGCTCTTGCTCAACATCACTATTGCATCTTGGGACGAGGGGCTCTCTTCAAAGCCCATAGAGAAGACTTCCCTTCTTCAATTTGATGCTTGCAAATGTATTTTAAATGGAAAAAATTCAAAGATCTATGCATGATACACTCTTCAAGGCTAGAATTAGTAGAAAAATTGTGGGCTTCAAAGTTACTACATCTAGTACTTCTTCTACATCCCCCCACCTCTTTCCACTCCACTTAATAACATTCAAAAGACCAATTTGGATTGAAAGGATGTTTGGTTTGATTGGTTTGAATTTAATATGGAGTTTGGGAGGATTTTCTATAAGATTTGCAAAGATGGAGTTGGAAAATATGCTTATACTAATGAAGGGTCAATGAACAATAAAGTTTTGGCCTTGCAAGACTATGTAAAAACAATAGAACATAAGAAATTTTTACAGGCAAACATGGTGGTCAAAATTTTTGCAATAGGTTGTTGTAGTTGCAAATTGCAATTGTAATAAACTGTAAATTATTGTAGTTTCATGTCCCTTTTTAGAATAACCTACTTCATAGGCAAGGAATAAGTGCCTTTCCATAAATTTCCAAGTTTGTGAAATCTTCTTCTATCTTGTAATGCACCAATGACTTTGATATTGTATCATGATGAGAAAACATATGTAGACATGGACTTAAGTATTTCTTGTGTAATTCAATGAAAAAAAATATTGGAAAGGGTGATTGACTCCAAATATTTTGGTTTGATGATTGTAAGTCCATGGACATTTTAGTTTGAGAAAAATTGTTATTTTTGATACTTTCTTACATGCAAGTTTGCCCATAACTTATTTCTTTGGTTAATAGTTGATAGTGGATGAAAAAAAGAACTCAAAAGTCCTTTTTTATTGTCTCATGGGTGCTATGAAGACATGGGGGCTTGACATGTTGAAATGTCTTGGCTTTGGGATTTAGAAAAGTGTATCAAAAGGTCCATTCAACAAGGTAAACCCTTTCATAACTTCTACCTATTGTATAGCTCATCAAACTAATGTGATTGCTCTTGAGGCTTCAAAGAGCATGTCTTGTAAAAACATGTCTATTGAGGATGATTCCATATCAAATACTTTAATTGGTTTGTTCAAAAAATCCTCAAAACCCCCCAACCCTTCAAGCCTTCCAAAATGAATTGAATGATGCTAAAAAATCCCTAAAAATGTATCATAAAATTTGTTGACTCTCTAAGTGGCAAGCTATGGCTACATTATGTGATCCTTTGGAGTCTTTACTAGTCTTTAAGCATGATATTCCTCCCTCTTTGAATGATGAGTGTATTCCCTTGTTGTTAAGTACATTGACCAACTTCAAATTCATATATGTTATGTACTACTTGGCTATGCCATGTTTAACTACTTTTCGACTTTTGAAAGTCTAAAATTAATAATGGTCATGGGGAGAAAAAAAATAGTCATCAAGGGATAATCCAAAACATTAGGAGATCTATGCAAAATATCTGGAGATCGATATAAAACATCCAAAGATCTATACAAACATTGGAAGATCCATATAAATATCAAGAGATCTCCCGATGATATTATTTGGAGATCTCTTAGTGTTTAGTCCAAAATTCATTGAATAGTCCAAAAATAGTTATATGTGGCGTGGCTAATATTTTGTACATTTTATATAAGTTTTCATTCCAAAGTAAATTTGTTGAGAGTCAGTTGTGAAGACAAAAATTTCTTTAGTTAAGTTGTGTTTTCTTGTTGATTTTTGTAATTTGAATTAGGACATATTCAACCCTAGTATAGGTTTTCAGGTAATACTTGAATTAGGACCCCCATCTCATTACTTTCGTTGCTTACATAGCAAAATTTGGTGGTCCAAATTTACAGCATTCAAATGACTAGGGACCTTTTGGAGACTAATTTAGAGGTTGCCCTATCATTTTAGATTGTATGCCAAGGTTGTGTATGAGACTTTGTATACTAGGTTTAACAACAATTATGTGATTGATGCATTTAAAATTCTTAACCCTATTCACATACCTCAAAGGCAAATTGGGTTGAGTTCTTAGTGTGTTGTGCACTTCAATATTCTTTTGCAACAATATGCATAAGGAAAATGGATAGGAGGAAAATTCTTACGTCCATTGATTAGTAGATTCTACAACTTGTAAATAAGAATTCTTTGTTTTCAAGGTACAAGGGCCCACTAAGTGGATAGAGAGGACATTTAGAGACTTGTGGGCTTCCATTAGTTGAAGCCCATTATTGAAATTGAATTACCCTAATTTACTAATCCTTGTAGAGATAGCAAAGTACCAATGCATGAGCTTTGCTACTCATGAACAAGCATTTTCTATGTAGTATTCTATAAAGATTAAGAACTAGAATCACATGCCCACTTTGAATTTAGAAAGTGTCATACAAATCTCTATGGAGGGGCTAGAAAGAGTTTGACTCTACACATATGGATGCATTATATTGAGGAATAATGGCATGAAGTTTCAGTACTTGTCTACACATCCAAAGAACTACCTTGCAAGGGCAACTAAAGGTGTACTTGAAAAAGGTGAAAATTTCAAACTTTGAATTCTTTTGATGTTTTGCAACCTTCTCTAAACCACTCTTGACTCACTCTTGGACAAATTGAGTGGATCCTTGGTCTTCAATTGGTGAAGGGCTATGCCATGTTCAAATCCTTCCAAGGATGTAATGAAATTTGGAGTTTTATTTCAAAACCGGCATGTCTTTTAAAGAGGGGGATTGCAGTCTTTGCAAATTTGAATTTGAAGGAAAGTGTCCAGTGAGAATGTGATGAGGAGCTCCTCAAAGACTGCTACGTCATACTGTTATACCGATATACTGGAGTTTTTTTGGGGGACCCTAGGCAGTCGGATTAAAGAGATCAGATTGTACTTCCACGCCTGATCTTTGTCAACGATATCCTTTCAGAGAAGCCATAAAAATTAATTTGTGCGCAATCTCCACCTTGATTTCTGTCTACCCTGTGATCTCAGAAGCATCAAGGAACATTCTATCAATCACAGTTCACTCTGATGTCACACCAGCTGCAAGCCGCATCGCAAAAACTCGAGCACTAAGTTACAATAGGATGGGCTTTTCATGAACTCATTCACATCTCGAGCAACATTTTTTATTAAAATTTGATTTGTCACGCTGAAGACATGTTTGCGGGACGATGTAGAGATAAAGTAGCACAGAAGATTCAATGTCCTTTAGTAGATAAGACTGCCGGTACACACGAGAATTTGCAAAAGTGGAAAAAAATCTAGTCAGCCAGCACGCCATTCTAAGCACATACCACGCAGAGGCAAGCTTTACGTTCATGTGCAAAATGCTCAATGCTGAAATAGGCCTTTACAGATACGAAGCTTTTATTTAAAGAATCGCCTACCCCAAGCAAAATTGCTCTGCAACTATAAAATAGGATTTCAGAATGCTGTACTAGGAGAACACTGGCTACAGTCCTCCGGCATGCATGGGTACCTATAAGAGTACTGGCACAGAATGTGTGAATCACGTTGAAGAATGCTTGCTACTCCTACACTGCTCACCGTAGGCTACGTTGAGAATAAATGAGAACAGGAACAGGTGTGAGCCCTCTACTTCTTGCTGGCAGTCTTCCTGTTGGGCTCAAACACAAACTTCTTCAACGACTCCTTGATGCCCAACATCTCCGGAAACTCCTTGGCCAGCTTGGACGCATCCATCTCGTTGTTGCTGCGGGCTGCTACAATCACCTTGGCTTGCTCCTCCAGCGTGAAGTTCACCCACGAAAGCTCCGGGTCGATGTACTCCTTGTACATCTCCATGATCTCGTTGTGACTCACCACCCCCGGGTTGGTGAAGTTCCAGATGCCCGTCAAGTTCCGCTTCCCCATCTCGATGGAGATTGGCAGAAGCTCATCAAGAATCGTCATGCTGTTCGGAATATTCACAATCTTTTGGTACCTCACGATCTTGGAGATGAAGTTGCGGGGGTTCTGCAAATCGGACGAGATCGGCATCCGCACGCGCAGCGTGCACACATTATCGAACTCCTTCAACAAATCCTCAACCTGCTCAAAGGCACATCCATCAGCAGCACATACAAATCAAAGCCATTACGGACATCACCACCATCCAAACCCCAAAGCTGGAAATCCAAAGAGCCCAAGCCAGCAACAATCCTCAACCGGCAGAAACTCACACCCCATCAGCAAGTAGAAATCCTTGCCAAAACAAACACGCTGGAATTATTGGAGAAGAGTCACATTGTAGCAATGGGAATGTACCATGGCCTTGGTCTTGGAGTAGTAAGAGCCAGCGAAGTTGGGAATGTCTTCCTCCTTGAAGCCCACGCCGCTCCCCAACTGGTGCTTCTCGTCGTACTCAAAGATGCATCCCGTGGCGTAATTTATCAACACGAGTCCCTTCTGCTTACACACATCCGCCAGCGTGAGCGTGCCCACCACATTGGCGCGGATGGTCTCCACCTTGTGGCTCTCGCACCAGTCCACATTGGGCCGACCCGTCACACCCGCGGCGTTAAACACATGCGTAGGCTTCACAGCAGCAAGGTCCGCCTCCAGAGAGCTTCGATTCTCCAAGCGCCCGGAGCCATACTCATAGGCGATACCTTGCTTTTCGCACAGCTTCCCCAGCAGTCCCCCGAGCCACCCCGTCCGCCCGTAGATCAGAAACTTGTAGCTCGGATCTTGCTTCTGCAAGGGCGACACCACCTTCTCCACGATCCCTTTCAACAAGCCTTGGGCGGCATGGCCATTCGTAGCCACGGGCTTGGCCTCAGGCGCCACCTCGGGTTGCTCGCCGCGCTGCATCTCCGCCAGCTTCTCCACTCCTGGCATAGTGAGCGCTCGGGGATGAGGCACAAGCGCGCCAGAGACATCGCCCCACCAGTCAGGGTGGCTCGTGTACCAGTCCTTGGTCTTCTGCAACCCATCCACCCAGGAAGTTCGCTCCTGCCACCCCAAATCAATCAGCTTCTTGTCGTCAAGGAAGTAGCGTTGGTCGTTGAAAGGGCGGTTGTCCACCATCTTGATCGACTTCTTATAATCCAGGTTGAAAAGCTCGCAGATGTCTTTCGCCACATCGATCACGCGGCGCTCCTTCTTCGTGCCGATGTTGTACACATGCCCTACCACGCCCTTGTGCAGGACGCACTCGAAGGCCTCCGCGACATCCTCGCAGTACAAGTAACTCCGGACGTTGGATCCGTCGCCGTGGATGGGTAGCGGCTTCCCTTGCATTGCCAAGAGAATGAACTTCGGGATCAGCTTCTCAGGGAACTGGTTGGGGCCGTAGACGTTGTTGCCCCGTGTGGTGATGCAGGGCAGCCCATATGAGCGTCCGTAAGCCATCACCAGCATCTCTGCGCCGGCTTTCGTCGCGGAGTAAGGGTTCGTGGGGAGAAGCTGTGAGGCTTCGTGGTTCCCAACAATAGCCTCCGCTTCAGTCTCCCCGTAGACTTCATCAGTAGAGACGTGGATGAAGCGCTTGATCTGCCCCGTGACCTTGCAAGCCTCTAGCAGCACGTGCGTCCCGTAGATGTTGTTCTTGGTGAACTCGAAGCTGTTGCCGAACGAGTTGTCCACGTGCGTCTGCGCCGCGAAGTGCATGATGGTGTCAATGCCCTCTGTGATGAGCAGGTAGTTCACCAGATCCGCGCTCGCGATGTCGCCCTTGACGAACTTGAAATTCTTGGAGGCTTTCGACGGGAACAGGTTCTTCAAATTCGAGCAATAGTCCAGCTTGTCCAACACCACGATCTTGTAATGCGGGTAGTTGCGGATCAGACGATTGGCCACATGAGAGGCGATGAAGCCCGCGGCGCCCGTAATCAGAATGTTCTTTGGCACGTACGCCCCAGCAGCGCTCTCCCCTGGATTCCCCATCTCTCCACTCAAGATTGCTCCAAACGCACAACCAACTCAACCCTACTCTGCAAAACACCCAAACGCGTATCAGCACACCATCTCCTCACAAATCCAGAACCTTGCCACCTGCCCTGACCCAGATCTATCAAAAACAGAGCAGTACTCCACCAGATCTCGCACACATCCAGAAGCTTCGTTCGCTGCAAGACCTAGATCGAGAGCGAACCGAGATTGAAAAGCGCTGAGGGCTTACCTGCGGAAGGAAACGGGCGGAAACCGAAGCACAGTAGTGCAAGCCGACGCCGTCGACGTTCGTCGTCGTATCTGGGCTTTACTCTGCGAGTGCAGAGGGAGTGAATGATTCTACTGCAGAGGAGATGCAGGAGGTTTGTATAAGGGATTGGCAAGGAGGGCTGAAGAAGAAGCTCGACCTGGGCTGATGATGGTCGGGAGGAGGGTGGGGCAGGAGAACTGAGGTACAGTACAAGGCGTGGGGATACGTATAACTACGATTTGGCTACCCTATGATTACGGAGCCCTAACATTAGATCCTATCATTGCGCAACCCCGCACGCGCTTTCTCGGGGCTTGTCCCACTCAACTCCTCAAGGCAAGCCAAAGCCAGTAACTTATTCGCGAGGATCGTGCGATCGTCACTGCGAGCTCGCAGCTCTCGTCATCTGGGCGCTTTTCCCTTTCTTAATTTTCTTTTGTTTTCCATTGGCACTCATTCATTCGGTCAGTGATTGTTTGGCAATATGCGGTGAGGTTGTTCGCAAGGCTCGTTGTTGGCGCGCATGCGGTTCCTGATGCTTTGGAGCTCCACATCACAGCGGTGACCATGTGGGTTACTTTTAATTGAAGTCAGATGTACATGAATGAAGTCACGAAGAAGTGAAATCTAAACCCCATTCGATATGAAAATATCTCTCGTGATGTATCTGTCAATGATACTCGAGAGAAATTTGCTTTTTGATTTAGGGTTTGAGATTACTCCTTCCATTGCCTTCCGAATTTCGAGTCAAAGAGCGGCCGGAGCATGTTTCTCATTGAGGGAACGATTTCGATTAGAAAGAGGAGTCGCAGTGTCCATGCGCATTGTTGCTGAGGAGAATTGACGCTCAATTCGATAAGACTTTCGCCACCGGAATTGCAGGTTCTGAGCAGCCAGTTCTCATCGTTACATAGAACTTCCAATTACATGAAGCCCACGCATTCTTCAGCTCCACACTCTTTCAACCTCCAAAATTGTCACCCACCTCAAAGAAGTGGCTAATGGGTTTCAACACTAAGAACTCATCTTCACATTAATGTTTCCTCTTCTTGGTGTACGTCAATCCTGGAGACTCACCTTCCTCAATCGAAAATTTGAGAATAGATGGGGTTTCGATCAAAGAACCCGCCACCACGCCCTCCCATTCCAAAGTCGGAAGCCCAGAATGTTCACCATGTAGCATCCCTCAACTCCTCTAAACCACTGATGTTATGTTAACATGCACAATGTCAGCAGTGACTGCTGTCTTCAGCATTTTAATCCAACAACTGATCACAATTCACAATTTGTCCTCAATGGAAGCAATGATGGACGACGTGGCTGTAGAAAAGTTCGATTGCTATTCATGCCCACAACGCTTCTCGACAAGGACCCTACACTCCCCGCAGGGGCTGGAATTGCAAATATCGCACCATCATTCCGGTTCAGAGGAATCCAACTCCACATGCCCAACAGCAAGACCGCAATAATAGGTCACAATGATGTACAATAATACGAGATCGACTCAGAAAGCGGCCGCATCACTCGACTACAATACATTTCCTGATGTACGCCAATGGTGCACATCACCGTACCGCTCATCACCGGGAGAGAGGAATCATCGTCCTGGCACGGCCAACTCTGGCAGGCATCTTCAGTGCTGGAAACGGGAAAGGGGTTTCTTCGACGTTGCTTCTTTTCAGGGAATTCGTAGTGCGGCAAGAATTAAGCTTAGAGTGGGTCCCTGCAGCATGTGGATCCTGGGCCGTCATTCTGGAAGCCCCGTTCATTCTTGTATGCCGACGGTAGAAATAGGATCGCAATACTGTATCCGGGTTGTTCTCAGGGGCCGGGGAGGCCGGGGGAGCATACTCGGCTGTCATCGCATGTGTCGAAGATGCTCGCGCTCGAAAGTGCTTGCAACTGAGCTCACGGATGGATAGAATGATAGATTATGGATGAACTACTGACAGTATGCCGTGCCTGGAACCAACTCTTTTTGGGGGGGGCACCACAGGGCCAGATTGCACCATTTCAAAATAAATATCTGCTTTTTGACAGAAAAAAGTAATCTTTTTCTGCCAAAAATTTTCCATTTCTATTTAAAATTTGGATGAAAAAGTGCATGAATATGATTAAAAAGTATTTTTTGGTCCAAAAGATGGATGAATGTAGAAATACAATACTTCACCAAATTTTAAGTGATCGCCATCCTGGCACTTTTTCAAAAAGTAAAAAAAAGGGTTGCCTGGAACTGAAGAACTGTCAATTCATCTTTGGAATCAAACACGCTTTGGCAAAAGACATTCATCTCCTGTTGCCACCTCATTCACAGCATGAGAGAGAACATGCCCTCTAGGGCACATTCACTAGCATTAAGCTTAACCTCTAAATGCTAAAGGCACCATATTCTGGTGTTTCAAAAACTTTGAAGTTAAGTAGAACCCAACCAAATTGCTATTGTTAATAATTTATATTTTTGGAGAACTCTTTTTGAAGTCTAGTTTTAGGATCAAAAAGTTGATCTTAAAAATGAAGGATAAGATTTTTCTATTCAAGATTTTGTGCAAGGATGCCCATTGCAATCTTGACCTCCCGTAGTATTGCAAGCTCTTGAAAATGAGCCTCAAATTCACTAGATCTTGGAGGAAAAATCACATTAGAAATTCATTTAAAAAAATTGTAGAATAGATTTTGAAAAACCATTAATTGATTGGGGTTGTGCATGCTGTACCCTATAACCTCATATTTTTTTAGTGACCAACTTTTTAGAGTTTACATGCAAAAAGAGAATTGAAAAATTTTCATACTTTTAACACACTCATGATCAAACATTATAATCTTTCAATCCGTAAGTGATATTGTTACGTTTTCTTTTCCTATGTGATCTCTAACATGTCTAGTTTGAATTTGTATGGTTACAATTCAAAAGAAATTGGTATAACTTATAAAAATGTTGACTTTTTGTTCAATTTAGAACAAATTTCAAGAAGCTCCGAACAAGCCTTGGGCATTTAGGGGTTAAGAGTAGATCTCCAACTTTCCCATGGAAGAATTGGTCCTTGTGTTCATTCTACATTGAAATTTTTTCTAGGAAACACCTGAATTGTTGGGGATTGCTCTAAGCTTAACCCCTAAACAATATGGTGGACATTTTTTGTCTAATGAACATCAAGGAATTCTCGTCTCTAGGACAAAATTGCAACTATTCATTTTTAGAATTAGGGGTGGAAAGGGGAGATCCTCTACAATAGTTTGACTCCCAATGAGTAAATTTGATTTTTTTAAAGTGGATAATGTCATATGGTTCCAAAATGTTTGATTACCACGGGTGCTAGCCCAGTGTTCAAGGGTTAACCTCTAAACGTCTAGATTCATCTCCAAAATTGACAATTAGAGAAAAATCATTATAAAGTGCTATTTGGAAGTATATTTTGGAATTGATATACAAACAAAAATTGTAGAGTGAGTTGTAGATTCCATCCCTATGGTTAGATTCACCAATGCTATCACCAATCTTTTTTTATAAATTTTGAAAGAGAAATCCCAAAATTCCTTCAAAATTTGATTACAAGCAAAATATTATTAGTTTTGGAGTAAAATTTGTTGGAATGGATTTGAAATGAGGTTCTCTTCACATGGTGATTTTTTGAAATTTTTGTGTTTTATAATCTATGACTTCATTTTGGCAAATCTAATTTTGAACTATAGTCAATGCAATTTGGCCACTTGACATAATTGCACATTTGTAATTTTAGAAAAATATGTACTCTAGTAACACCAAATTCAACCACTAGATAGGACAACAACTTGATAATTTATTTCCACAAATTAGAAAAACTTTCACCCAAGTGGTTAGGAGGATGAAACTTCAATTTCAATCTATTCATAATCCAAAAAATGGATGTTAGAGCCCTTAGGGGTTAACCCATAAATGATGTGGTGGACATTTTTTGTTAGGGTTGCTATTATGTGAGCATAGGAGTGTGAGCCCATGAGCCTATAATACTACACACCTATGTTATAAGTGTATATACCATAGAAACCATCTATGATTATAGGGTATATATGTTACAAATATCCATATTACAAGTGTTTATGATATATACACCTTCTATAGAGTGTGGTATCTATATTATAGGTACCTATAATGTAGGTTCAATGCTCGCAAGCTCGCATTCTTGGGCTCACATACTAGCACTATTGCATTTTTTGTCTAATGAATGACACGGAATTCTCCTGTGTAGGACAAAAATGCAACTATTCATCCTGGGAATTAGGGGTGGAAAGGGAAGATTCTCTATAGTAGTTTCACTCCCAATGAATGTATATTTTTTTTAAGTAGATGATGTCACATGGTTCCAACAGGGCTGATTTCCATGGTCAACAACCTGACATTTAAGGGTTAAACTTCAGGTAGACAGACAAGTCCTCCAATAAAGCAACCTATCACCACTATCATCTCAATTCCTCCATGATTATCCTATGGATACATTTCAAGATTAAAATGTATATGAGAGTGAAATTGCAAGTTAGGTGATGATCCCTTACTTGTGAGGGGAAAATTAACATCAATTGAAAAATTTGTGGCGTGGTAAATTTTGTTTTAAAAAATTGGCTTAATAGAATAATATTTCAACTTACAAAAAATTAAAATAGTGTTTTTTCACTATTAAGACAAATCAATGTATTCATTTGGTAGACTCATCCATTCTCAGAAAACAAGCAAGAACATCATGAGAGGCTTTGTCCTTGTAGTCTTGATTTGCTTTTCTAGTAAGGTAGCTATTCAAAGTCTTCATTTGGTGCCAAACATATGAAAAACTCCAACCTTTTTTTGTAGCATTGCATAAATTAATCCTCCAAGGATTATTTAGTTGAAAGGTATGTTGAAAGATTTTTGGGCAAGTTTTTAAGATATGAATTTTTATGCAAATTTTTGTTCAAAAAAATAAAAGTAAGGAAATGTGTTACTAGCTTTCTAAGAATATAAACATTATTCAATCAATGCCTAGGAGCAAAAGTAAGACTTTGATAAGCACAAAAGGAGTAAGTGGAGATTGGAGACAACAAAAAAATATACTATAATTCAATTTTTTTATAGGATATATTTATGTGCCTAGGAAGCTTTATTTCATTCCATTTGCATTAGTGATGTGAAAGTTATGAAGAATCTTCTTTGTAGGCAATCATGGCATCTTCTCAAAAATTAACATTTAGAATTATTTTTTTAACTCCTAAAGGGAAGACGGTGTTTAGGAAGAGAAATAGCCCCAAACTACAAAGTTTTGATGCATTCTCCAAAGTAAAAATTTAAAGTATTCAGTGACTATTAATGGTGCACCAATACAATCATTAAATGTTGCATATTTCAAGAATCTAGCTAAGATTCAAAATGAAAGACTTCACACACACCTCCATCTTGTTAGTGGTGTGCAAATTTCAAGGATATAGTCAATAATCAAAATGAAGGACTGCATGCACATCCTCCTTCTAATCAATGCTATGTGAACTTCAAGAATGTAGTCAAAATTCAAAATGAAGGACCACATCTAGAGATCCTCCCTTCAATTAGTGGTGTACAAACTTTTAGAATGTACTTAACATTTGAAAATAAGGAACACAAGTTCCTTCCAAATTCCTAGCGGGAAACTACAACTCTTGAATCTACACCTACTTATGTCATAACCCATAATTTGGCAAGAGCTTGCTCTTTGGCACATATGAAGAAGCTCTAGAGACTTCAGAGATTGGAATCCATACTTTCTAACATTGCAAGTGCTTCTAGTTTGAGGCTTGAAGGATAGAAAGCCTTATGTCAATCATTTGTTACAAGGTATAATATCTTTACTTCCCATTGATTCGCAGTTGATATTCTTTAGTTATCTTAGGGTTGGTGCATATTGTCACACAAGTAGCATGTGTAGATTTAGAGTGCAAAGTTGTACTAGAATGATGGTTTCTATTGTGACACATCGAAAATCATGGATTCATATCCCCTATTATGTTCATTGACCTTAGTAGTTAATTGAGTGGTGTTGTGCATTTGATTCAACTTAGGAAATAGGAAGTGTAGACTGCAATCCAAGATGACAATCGAATTCATTAAAAATCGTATGCTTGTATATTGGGAATTACATGCATTGCATTCATGCACCCCTAACATCAATGGCAAATAGCAAGGTTCTCTTTGAGAACGGGGTATGGTCTAATTGTGGATGCCATTGAATACCGTATGACATCCATGAAGTTTGATGGTGAAGACAACATCCACAAACGGTGATGTACACCAATAGAATACGCATATTAACAAAACCTAATTCATCCTCCGGTTCTATGGTAGCACATGCAAATCCAATGAATAATGTCCTATTTGATATTCCTTCATCTACATAATGATAGCCTAAAACAATTAGGATTGTAGGCATTTAATTACCCACCCGTGGTAATTAGACATACACAACCAACTTTTGATTTATGTGGGTGTGATACATATTGTTCCATTGTGCCCTCCAAGCAATGGATCTTTTTTAATGTCTAAATCTACACCTATTTGCAAAAGAACCACTTAAAATTGACCTAAATTGCAAGAATTAACCTTATCGATGCCCACTATCTAGGCCGTTGTGGTTTTAGAATAGACTTGGTGACAATCTAAATTAAGTAACTCTAGGTTGTACAAGATTTTACTCCAATTCCAAAAACATCAAATTTTAATACTCTTAGCAAAAGTTATGACGAGATGAAGTTTGGCTACTAATTGGTGCTCTAAACTTCATTCATGATTTTCTTTACATTCCTACCTCCAATTTGACTCAATATTTTCACCACATTTTAATATTAAACCTAGCTTCCTAAAACCCTAAATTGGACCCAAAGGAGTGGATTCCACCTACCTTCATCCATTTCAAGGTCAAAATTTCATTCCTTTATTTCTGCTAAGCCTTTGAGTATTTCTTCCTAGTTCAAATAATTATGTATCCCCTTGGATACCTTATATGCAAACCCCATCTATGAGGCTTTTTCACTGCAAGGCAAAGAACCCCCCTAGAGATGGCCGGGGGGGAGTCTATGGGACCCCTACCTAGATTGCCTTCCAAGCAATGGACTCCTAAATGTTTTTTTCTCAATTTTTTAACATTAAACTACTCTAAGTGAAATGAGGGCAGCACCCTTACACCATCCTAACATGTACCCTAAAATCCTCCGATGACCCTAGTACCTACTTTGGAAGGTTAGGGCAACCTAATAGGCCTAATTTTGCCTAAAACTAGCCTTTGGGGCCCCAAATGGGTCAAATTGGTGTCCTGAAATTAAATTCCAGCACACCAGAACCACCCCAATTCCTAACTAACTTCCTAAATTGATGCCAAATACTTCCCTAATTTCATAGATCCCATCCCTAACATATTCACACATCCCTTTTAGGCCAATCAGTTTTTTCCTTCAATTTCCTAATCCATATCCTAACCCTAATTTTACCCCCAATTTGGGTAGCGCTTCTGCGCTTGCCCCCAAACCCTAAAAAATTCGCATATACCCTCTACACCCTCACACCCCACAAGAACATTGCATGCAAGTCATTGAACTATTGCTTCAATATTGATAAGAAAAGATTGTATTGTAATTAACATTACATTTGGATTCAGTTGAATCACAAGGAAAAAAAAAGATGAAATACCCAAAACAACTGCCGCTAGATGGGCAGCAGACCTTGTCCCACTAAAATGATTGCCCCGGCTTCGTCCTTACTCCGAATTAGGCGAGACTAGTCTTGTTGGAAAGCTGACTTCCCCATATTTTTCCTCACCAAAATTCATATTGATCCGCTTCGCCAAACTCCCACAGTTGCTCGCCAAAGTCGTCGGTCTTCCGTGGCAGGGGCGGCTTGACCTCCTCGCACTAAATCGGCCGCTCCGTCCTCATCTTTGCTCGGAATTGGTCGAGACTAGTCTTGTTGGAAAGCTGACTTTCCCCTCTCCGTCTTCTCAAAAATTCAGCCCATTCCGCTCTTTCAATCTCCCGCAATCAGTCATCAAAGTTGGCAGTCCCCTCCCATTTCAACAAAACCCTAATTCTCTGCACTCCAATTCCCATCTGAACTCACTCCCATCATTCCTTCACCACTTTTTCTCAAAAAATGGTGACCTACTCAACAAATTGTCCTACTTTGGTTCCCTCATCTTAGTCTCTAGCTTCTCATGCTTTTAAAACGCCCCTCATCACCAAGAATGCTCTCCAGCACACATGCACCCAAAGTTGGGGAAATTGAGAGAGAGTTGAGAGAGAGAGGGCTCCAAACCCCCTAATTTTGCCTATATCCAACTTTCTAACAGATTAATTTTCTAAACTACTTTCATCCTACACTAATTCATTGTTAATCCACTAATTTGGTGCAAAATGCGCTAAATTAGTGCAAATCGCACTAGGTTACTGTAAATCCGCTAATTTAGTGTAAATTGCTCTATTTTAGTGTCCCCCCCCCCCCTAAATTACTGTAAAACCCTCTAACTTACTGTAAAATCCTATTTTAGTGTTTCTAACACTATTTTAGTGTTTTACCCACTACACTAGTGTTTTAGTCATAGTTTTAGTTTAACTAACTTCTTTTGTGTTTTTTCTTATTTATTATTTTTGTGGTTTTTAATTTACTTTTAGTTTCATTTCCTACTTCTAGTCTTTTGTTTTCATTTTCATTTTTCATTTTTTTTTTTCATTTTCTCATCATTTTACTATTAGCCTAATTTGGTTACTCTACCAAATCTTGCTTAACCTCTTTTTAGTTTTAACTCCCCATTTTTTCCCTAGAATTTTCCCTAATTTCCTCCTAATTGCATTTTCTTGCATCTCGCCCTAACCTCTTGAAGTTTCCATTGCTATCCAGTGGAAAATTCCTTAATTGATGGTTATGGCTTAATCCGGAGTACCAGCACTTCCGGATTTGTAAATTCATGCCTAATATTTATATTTTTGGTTTTTTTAATAGTGAACCAATATGGTGGTTCACACCATCCTCAATTCCTTTCTTGGTAGAGTTTAAGTTGATTCAATTTGTTACTTCCTTGGTACTACATGCACTAGATGACTTCTATTCAATTATCATATCTAGATATTTTATGCTTGTTTCTTAAATTTATTGATTTTAGCTTTCCAAAATGGTAAAGTGCTTCCAATTTCGACATCCCTAGCGAAAGTTATGGACAGATGAAGTTTGACTGCTAATTATTGCTTCAACTTTATCCGCAAATTACTATTAATCTACAACTTCAAATTCACTTTTAAATTCACTTTTAGAGTCTGATTCCCTTGGGCTTTCTAGGTTTCAATCCTTGTTACTTTTGGATAAACTTGCTAAGTTTCATCTATTCTACCTCTTAAATTTCATCCACTCATATCTTGTTTGTTCTAGCTCGGATTTCTACTTATTTTATGTTTTTGGAAACCCTTGAGGCTTGAGCTTCTACTGCAAGGTTTTAAACTCAAAACTAACCTTTCACTACTTTCTATGTGTGTTACTTTATCCTCGGCCTTGGTCCTAATCAATGCTTGCTAATTATAATGTAGGAATGGAAGAGGAGGGTATTAATGGCCTATCTTGTATGTATTTTCATCGACAACATTCTTTACGAATTCTTCGAACTCCTCTCCTTCCACAATTGGTCCCCAGAAATTTTGTCAACCATTTGTTGTTAATAAAATTAGTTTCCAATACAAGGCTTGGGTGATCTTCTTACTTCTACCCTCAACTAGCTCCCATCTCTTCCTTTCCTTCCTCCCTTTACTTTCTAGACTATTCCCCATACACCCTTAATGGAGCTCCAACTACCTTCGTTTCAAATTTTGAGGCTATTCAAGAGAGCATCATTCCTTCTTACGCTTTGAACTAACTCTTACGCTCTCTATTCCAATGGCTAGCTATCTCATTCCTTTTCTAGTGGTTGAGAGTAATTTGGGAGATTTTTCTTCTACTCTGATTTGTGTGACTAATCTCCTCTCCACCCTTCTAATTGATGCACCTTGGCATTCTAATCTCACATTTTTTTTGCTTGGATGTCTAGAGAGCTCTAATTGTTGGTGCATTAGGAAAATTTTCGGATCTCAACAAGGTTGTGAGTTTTGCACCCTTGTATTGCAATTATAGAAAAAGAAATATAAATTTAAAAAATAAAAAAAAATTTGGAATTTGATGTGGTACTATTGGACCCACGTCAGCACCATGACAAATTGACTGTTTTTCAATATTTCTTTAATATTTCTTTTTCAATTTTTTTCCAATTTTTTCCAATTTTTTCCAATTTTTTTAATATTTGTAGTGTAGGGGTGTTGAAAATCTAAAACTTGCAACCCTCCCTTGACCTCGGAATTTTTATAATGCAATGGAGGGAGTGGTGGTCTCAGTGTAGGTTACTTGATTCTTCAATCTAGTATTCCCTTTCTTTTAGACAATCTTTAAGTAAGTCTACTTTCTTCTTCTATTCTATGGCTATCTAAGTTGAGTTAGTAGATGAGGATTTGTGTTGTTGGTGCAACATCTCCTTGTGGTTACTAGTTGCCTTTGTTTGTGTTGGTTGCAAGCTCTCAACTTCTTTGCTTCACAACTCCCCTAAATCCCTCTATATCCTTTTGTAACAACCCTCAACCCTTTTGCAACCTTCTAGAGCCCCTTTTGACCCCCTTAGATCTCCTTTGCACCCCCCTAAATCCCTTCCAACTAGTTGCCCCTTCCAATGTCTAGTCTAACCTACCGCCTACCCAAAGTTCGGCCCCGCCCTCCTCCTTCGATATCCAACTCACCTATTGCTTGCTGGAACTGAAAGATATTAGTTTAAGTTAAGGGTCCAGTTCGGACTAGAAAGGTGTTGATTTGGAACTAGTTTTATCCCAAAGAGGTATGGTGCAAAACTAAAACTAAAATAGGAGGGTTTTGGGACCCGAGGTAACGGAAAAAATATTCTAACTACAACCCGCCATCCTCTAACTAGTTTTGACTATTTGAAGCTCACAATTTAGGAGGCTAAACTTTGGTCGTTCCCAAGCATCTCTTGGAAACAAAAATTTAAAGGTGATTGCCATAGGGTGTGAGCCCCTAATTCAGCACCAAGGGCTCACTCTTTTATTTTATTTTATTTTGTTATTTTAAATGCAATTTTATACACAAAAAGCCTCCAAAAGAGTGTAGAACCAAAATAGGTGCGTCACATATAGATGTAGTATTTGGTCTATATGTAGAATATTATAGCTAGAATGGCCCAACTATAAGTAGTAAATAAGTTAGAACTAGACTAATTGTGGTAATTTGATAGATTATGAGTTGTGGGCGTACTAAGCTCAAAATCTCACATAAAAAGACATCTCTAGGCTAAAATTGATTGAGGGAATTCTGGTGAGGCACATAGGTCAATTCTGAGAGATAGGTTCTAGTTTCCCCATTTCATCGACGAAATAGTAGAACCCCAATTGTTGGTTTGTAGGTGTCAAACATACCAAGATGAGATTGTAGAGGAAACTCCAATCACATGAGGGTGACTCAGGGTTAAAATCATGCCTAGGAACCAATGGTGAAGTCAGTCTACCAAGATCCCCTATGGCATGGAAGATTCCTTGGCCACCAATAATTAAATGAGGGGGTGGATTTTATCCCCTCTAGGCCGATGTTTAGGGTAAAAATATAAGCCTACAAATGTATTGAAGGATTCCATGGAAGGTTCCACAAAAAATTTTGAAATTTTCTGATAGTGAGAAGATGCCTTTCCGGAGGTCAACTACCCAAACTAACAATGGGAAATTCCTAGAAATTCCCTAGGTGGCAGTAAAATTTCGTTAAAAATTCCTATAACTTTTTTTATGTTAATAAGCCGCCCTGAAAAGTTTCAAGACATTCCGATAGTCAGAAGAACCCGAACCAGGAAGATTCCTCGGCAATGAATAGAATTTAAAGTCTACAACAAAGTTGACCAACGGAGTGGGAGCATATGGAAGTGGAATGGGGCCCAAGCTAGGTCTTTTCTTACTCCCCCATATCCACTTAAATGCCTAGGCCAATTACTTTTGTCAAAAAAGTCAAACTCCACCGGTTTTGGCATTAAGTTGGTATTGGGTTTCGTTGAGATTTTGAAGATAGAAAAAAGGGTGGGAAGTCGACGTGAAATAAAATTGGCCTTTTGAAGCCAACGGTGCAATCCGTTTGTGATTCGGAGTTAATCTCCCAAAGTTAGTATAATTGGCCAGAATAGGATGAAAACCTTGTAGATGAGGATGAAAATTTAAAAAGATAAGGTTAACTTAGATGAATGAGAGGAGGTGGGTTCTTGGAAAAGAGTGTAAAAGGGAACCCCTTCTCCTCTCTCACCACCACCATTTTGTGTATTTGGGTCCGTTAGATTCAATTTATATTGGAATTGTGGCATTTCAGCCACAAACTTTGTAACGGTGTTTTTTGAGCACTTTTTGGCAGTTGTTACTCTTTTTCAAGCTTGTGAGGTCTATGTGGGTCCTTTTCACCTTAAATTGTATAATGCTAACTCTCCTAAGCCTTGAGGCTTCAAAGTTTTTACCTTACAATATTATTAGAAGTTGTGTGCGTTATCCTTGAGGGGTTTTTTGGTCCCCCTCCTTGTTTTGTCTTTGTACTAATCCTAGAGTAACCTTCCATATGACTTGGTGATGCCGCTTTGGGGGCCTTTAGATCAAGTTGTTGTACTAACCTCGTGTAGCTAATCATTGAGTCTTGTCACATGTTAAGGAGTCTATGGGGTCCTTGGTTTGTTGTATTAACCCTAGAGCCAACCATCCGCCGTACCTTAGCAATGCTACTTTGGGGGGCTTCTAGTTTATTTTGAGTGCATACTAATTTTGTTACACTAACCCTCGCCATGAGATGGTAAGAGTGTCCCGGGTCCCCATTGGGTGTTTATTTTGGTTTACCTTACTCCTGTCATTGTGGGTCCCGCTGGGACAAGGAAGCTTTGACCCCTTTTAGGGTCAAAAGTCTTAGTTGTATTTTAAAACCACTCCACAGAAGAACCTCAAACCCCCGTGGTTGTTTCTATTCAAAGTTTAGTTCCTACACTATAACAAAACATGGTAAAAAATAACCGTAGTCAAAATTGACTACGGTTGTTTTTGCCACGTTTTTGTGCATGCGAGCGTAGTAGGCTGGTAGCTTCTTTTGCAATTTTCCATTGCAGTTTTTGGAATTTTGGGGTATAATATATTATTGGAAAGTTCTTTTCAATACCTTTCCAATGGTATATTGCATGCCTCCAAATTCCAAAAATTGCAGTGGGAAATTGCAAAAAAGTTGGCTACGCACATAGTGGGCTTGCGCTAAAACATGGCAAAAAGAATCATAGTTGATTTTGACTACAATTTTTTTACCATGTTTTGCTATAGTGCTAGAATGTGTTGGGGACAAAACACAGTTTAGCCCCCCAAAGAAGGATGTAATGTGTAAGTCAATAGGAAAGAGCGACCAATGAAAAGAGAAGAATCACCAACAGCGCTCATATATAGCAAAGTGACCCATTAGTGTTAGATATACGTCCTTTCCTTTTGTTTCCTTCCCCTTAGCACAAAAATAGCCCAAAATACTAGAAAGCGGAGGAAAATCAGCAACCAACAAAACTAGCTAGTAACTAGGTATCTATTAGAAGTACTTGCCAGTTGAGTATTTGCTAGCAGCAACAACAACAACATTAGCTAGGCTCACCAGTTCGGAAGGTGTGTATGTCTGTGTGAAAAAATTAGGAGCCTAGGGGGAAAGGAAGTTAAAAGAAAGGGGAAGAGAAGGAAGGAAAGAGACAAGGGGACGAGCAAAGCAACTACCAAGTTCCACAACCAAGCACTGTAGTAAGGAAGCCAACTCCCCATCTCCACAAGACACACCAAAGAATAGAAAAACAAATGATGGATTGACAAAAAAGAAGAGACCATTTGATGGGGAGAAGTTGGGAGGGATAAGATAGAAGGGAAATCCCCTCACTAAGTAGTGACCATCAGATAGAGAACATAGGGATTACCGCAAGCTTAGACGTAAGACGTAGGATGTAAAAGGTAGTTCAACCTTGTAGAAATGCCATGATGCATCCTTGGTTAGCCTCATAGGTAAAAACGAAGGTAGTTGGGCCACTGTAGTATGTTAGAGGAATAGTGTAGAAGGAAAAGAAGAGGGAAGGAAAGAAATAGGACAAAGCCAACAAATATACCCTTGTATTAACCTATTTTATGATTAGAATGGTGGTTTGTTGCATCGCGGTACGGGAGTTCATGGCGGAGGAGGGAGAGCTTCTAGTGGGCGTGATCAATGATCCAAGTTTCAAGGTATGAGATAACCCATTCTTAATTCTTTCAATGTCCCTAATTAGCAATTAGTAACTCTGGCCGAGGCCCACCCCTAGGTCAAGCCCTTAGGACTATGGTCAAGTCATTTTTAGGGTAGAAACTTAAAGAGGAGGTCTGTGGCTTTCCAAAACCTTAGGGCATGTCCAAATTGGGTCAAAAACAAGGAAGTTATCACTGGATGAAGGTTAGGGTTGATTTGGATGAAGAATAGTTAGACATAGGATTTGATAGCGAATTGAGAGATTAGGAAGAGGCTATCAATTAGGGTCCAAGACCAAAGAAAAAAGTCAATTCCGAATTATAGGTTAGGAGAAATTAGCAGATGAAGTTTAGGCAAGGTTCATATGAGAAATCCGTGGGAGTTTCTAATTAGGACCAAACTCCAGATCTAGTTAGGAACAAGTCTTTTGATCCATCCCGAGAAATTTCGAATCCTTTTGAATTAGGGAACTAGGCTCAATTGATGGATGAAGTTTGAGGAACCGAGTAGCAATCAAACTTCATTTGCTCATAACTTTGGCTAAAAAGGTCGGATAGGGTTGAGTTTTAGGGTTTTAGAAATGGAAAGAAATGACCTAGAGGGTTCTTAGGTTAGTTCTTACCTTGCATAGGTTCCATACAAAACATACGATGGCCCATTCATCCAGTTGGTGAAAGACATTGGACATAGATTAAGAGATTCTTGCATGTTTGGGGTCACTTTAGGTACTTAGTAAAAGGATCCATTGCTTGGAAGGCACAATGGCCCATACTTAGACACCCTAAAGTAGGATTCACTTAGCTAAAACCTAGAACCTAGTTGTGTTCGCGATTTACTAAAGGTGGGTAAATTGGTGCTCATATAGGGTTGGTTTTAATACCAAATCTAAGACTTTCTTGGACACAAGGGGTTTCAAAGCTCTACCATTCTTGGATATTTTAATGGACAATCTACAACTTTCTTGACCACCAAAGGTTTGAAGGCTTTGCTGTTTGTTAGGTTTTAATATACAATCTAGGGTCCAAGTACACTAATAGGAGCCATTGGTAGACATTAGTCAATCTCCTTACGTGGTGCTTAGTTGCTTATTTGACATTGTTTAGGATTTTAAAAATCTTGCATAACTTACACCATGTATAGAGGAGTTGAAAAACAAAATTTGAAGTATTTCCTACTTTGTTTTAAAAGCAAGGACAATGACAACCTTTAAATCTCATCCATAATGATATAAAACCCATTTCATTTTCAAGCACGGAAGGGCCAAAAAGGACTAGATACACATGGTAATTTGTCCTTATTCCATTTATAAACATTATAGAATACTATCATATTTATAGACAAGATATATGTATACTACTTGAATATAATATTGCAATTTCTTTAGGAGGACTTACAATTTTGATATTTCAAATTTCAATCAAAAAAAGCAATGGATACGGCGAAGTTGGCTCCTTTTAGCATGCTTGCACCCTCTAAGGCTCTCAACTCCAAGGCAGTCCAAAGCTATGTAGTCTATCGGTGTTTAACATCCAAAGGAACAAGTTTTTGACAAGGTATGGATGTTCCAATCATGCTCATATTTCCACTAGAACAAGGAGTTAGTGCACTAATGCAGTACAACACAAGTTAGTAGAAGGGATGTTAGTACAACCAAGTTAGTAAACCCTTAACCCACAACAAGACAAAAGAGGCTCTCCAGAGTGACATCGCCAAGGTATAGGGGGGGAATTTTCTAGGATTAGTACAATGTATTCAAATCAACTTTTGTAAACAAATAATTAGTATAACAAGAACTAACAACACGTGCATAAGATAGACAAATGAGAAAGAATCCCCAAGTCCTTCACAAATTTTGAAAAACAACAACAACCAGACAAAAAAGGCCTAAAAATACACCGTTCAAAGTTTTTGGCTAAAGATGCCAAAATTTCCAATATAAAATGAATACAATGGATCCAAATACAACAAATGGGGGTGGTAAAAGAGGGAAGTGGGTGCCCTTTTATACTCTTCCGGGACACCCACCTCTTATTTTTCTTAAGGTAAGTTTATCACTTGAGATTTTCACCCTAATTTGTTAATTTTGACTTTCTATATTGGACAAAAAACTTTCATTTTTGGAGAAAGATTCCAAATAACAAATAGATTGCACCATTCACTTCAAAAGGCCATTTTCAATTTTGTGAAGCCCGCCACCTTTTTTCTATTGCCAAAATCTCATCGAAACCTAGTGCCAACTTAAAACCAAAATTGGGTAAAAATCCAACTTTCAGAGTTTGATTTTTTTGTGAAAAATAACTAGCTTAGGCTTCTTAGTAGATATATAGGGTTGTCCTGGACGCACGTTTGCAGCGAAATCGCGTCCGAAAATCAGACGTCCAGATGTCCAGACGCTTGGTTTCAATAGAAGCGGGCGACACAGTCGGATGCTGCTCGGTCATCGTCTAGGGGGCGAACAGGCAGACAGGCGTGTGTGTGGGTTAGGCCACTAGGTCAAGGTGATGCCCAATTGCTTGGAAAAAAATGGGCAGCTTCAAGCATGTAGAGAAAAAAAGGAAGTAAATGTGTTAAAAAATGCCATGAAGTACTACAATCACCACATACAAAAATTGCATACTGAAAATTGC
Organism: Straminergon stramineum; assembly: GCA_963920665.1. NCBI lineage: Eukaryota > Viridiplantae > Streptophyta > Bryopsida > Hypnales > Calliergonaceae > Straminergon > Straminergon stramineum. The sequence continues at coordinate 21,644,940 of OY987271.1, forward strand.
ATACTCAATGTTGGCCTCCTTTGATACTAGTATAATGCCACATTTAACTACTTTTGGACTTTGGAGGGAATTCTGGACTTTTTGTCGAGAGATCTCCAGATGAAAGCTATGTACATTATGATGCATTTGAGACCGCAATGATGTTTGACGTAGGAAGGATTCTATTTGATAGAGCCTATAAATATACTAAGAACTTTATGAGATAACATATTTTTAGCAATGCAAGCATGAAGATTGTTTATATTTGTACATAATTAACCAATCCATCTAGAGATATCTTCACATAAAAGAATACCAAAAATTAGCTTTTAAAAATTGTAGATTGTATGTAAGCAATGAGCATTTATATTCTAAAACATCTATATGATGATGTAGAGGCATTCAGTTCCTCCATCAAACATCAGAGTTCCAATACTTAACTTTGAAATTTGACATCTGGAGATCTTCAAATGTCATCCCTCAACTTTCTTCCACAAGTTCATACACAAAAGAGAAATCCAGAACAAAACTTAGGAATGAGAGATCTGGAGATCTTTAGATAGCCATCCCCTCAACTTTCTTTCACAAGTTCACACACAAAGACAATTCCAAAATAGAACTTGGGAATGGGAGATTTGGAGATCTTCAAATAGCCACCCCCTCAACTTTCTTTCACAAGTTCACACACAAAGACATTTATCTATTGAAGTAAAGAGGATTCACCCATATTTATTCACTTCGAGATACAAAGGAATAGGCATGTGCCTTCCATTGCTTAGAGTTCTGAAGCTATTTTATTTGATATTTGGAATGTAGGTATCCCTAATACAAACATGTGGGAGTATTATAGACCTCTGTCGCATGTTTAGGGGATTGATGTCAATGAACATAACAGTGTGATTCCTAAGCAAATTGTGCATTGCATCCCTACTAAAGAGTTCCCTAAAGAAGTCCATCCTATTAGGATGTGGATCCGACTTGTCCGGTAAATCACATCCTTGAACAACAAATAGCCTAGAGACTATATTGCATGGAAGAATAAATTGGAGGTCTTCCAATTTTGAAGTATTCATCCTTGACCAAATACCAATGGCAATGCATCCCAGTAACAATCGAACCAGATATTTGAAGCTCTCCAAGTACGCATTCTGTTCAGCAACAGAGACAGCACCCTCAATGCACAGAGGACTCGTTAGTACGATGACCACCACCCTCTGCAAAGACCCACCTCAACACATAATCAATTGTAGACAACTTCCAAATGCATAACAAATGAACTAAAAATAACGGTAGATCTCCAAATATACCGCGGCACACCAAACAAGGCTCATACAGAAATGGTCCCCTTATCTGCATTTACCACAAAACGAGTAGGAAGAACACAAAGCAGACTTTAGAATTTCAATGACATCTGCAAGTTACCAAAACCCTATGCGGGTCTTGTACCAGAAGTGCTATCCTTATGCATTACTGACCTAATGATTCAATACAACATGTAAATTATTTCAATTGCAAAGGATTCTTCAAAATACAGACTAAAAAAAGTGTCGGCACGAAAAAATATTTTTCATTAGATATCCATATAAAAACTGCCGAATGAAAGCTACATATGTTCACTTGCAACGCCAACTACCAAAAAGTAATTGACAAATGCACCTACAATTTTACATACAATAAGATTACAATGCCTGTCATTCAAGGAATGTACAATAGTTATGGCACTAAAGGTAAAAGAGAGAGCATTCCCAATATTTACAATATGTTCAAGAATATCAGAGTCACTATTTCCATTCCTATGTACATCTATAGAAGTAGAGTAACTTGTAATAATGCCATGGAATTTATCATCTGGAGATCTCTAGATGATATCTTCCAGACACAAGTACTAGGCCTCCAAACATCCCTTCAAAACGCAATTTCCGAGACTGCCCAGTGGATCTTCCAACATTTGACTACCAAAAAGCGAATTAGCTCGAACTTAAACCGGCACTGCTTTGTTGGACGTTAGAAGACCGTCAAGCCAAGGCCGTAAGTAAGCATTCAAGAAGTTGTCAAACTCATCACCAAACTAGGTTTGTGGGTGAATGGCATTGTGAGAATTATTCAACAAATTCTTCACTGGATTGTTATCAATCAAGAGCATGTTGTCTACAGAATCTACTTCCTCCATGCGAATCAGGGTTGTCAAATCCTTCAAGAAATAAGGCTTATTTGGTTCAGCTAGATTCTTATAAGATGATCGAGTGCAATCCATCTGCGTAAGATACATGACCTCTTTGTAACCAATAGTAGTGCATGATAGAACTGCCTGTAACAACAGCAACATGTTCTTCTCCAAAGCACTACTCTAGAAGATGATCTGTACCCTAGGAAATAGCCAATCAAGGAATTCCATTAGACCCGGTCTCTACTTCATTGTTGGATTAGTTCTATGGAAAATCCGGTGAATGAGAAGTCCATTCAAATCTAGGACGACATTATATTCTTGTCTTAATACCTGATCAGATACAATTGTCATTGTCTTCACAGCCTGGAGTCCACCTGGACACCAAGGAGAAAGACCGAGTTAGAAGCAAAGGAAAAAGACCAAGTTAGAGAGGTAATGTACACCATATGTAACAAAAAGAGAATGTCACCTTAGGCACCTTTGACGACACCCACATCACTGTCCTTCCCCTCTTCGAACTCCACCCCCTGCCCCTCCTTTACAATATGGGTTCCCTCATCCACTTTTGACTCGGCCTCTACCCCCAACACAGCCATATCCGACCCCTTCTCAACATCACAATTGGGTCCAATTGCATGAGGCTACTACATGTCCGCCACCTTCACTTACTCACTTGCCCCCAATTCAGATCGAGGGATAGATTGTGGACTAAATGGGTTCAAGTCCGTCAAAGTATCACTTCGAAGTGACTCGGACATTCCTTCTATAATCAATGGATTCAAAACCATCTGGGGATCTCCAGATGCACTTAGGCCTTTCTCTAGCTCTAGTCTATCCTTCTCTAAGCAAGGTGAGTCCATGACTTGTGGATTCAAAGATTGTTGATCAACTTGTGGAATCTCCGGACAAGAACATTGAACAACTGGTACAACCGGGGCCACCACGGAACACTTAAGTAGAAGATTAGCTGCAACGCTATCATCATCATTTTCAATGCTAGTGTCAATAATCTGAGCATCATCAATTTAAGCATCAGGCATGGCTGCATCAGAAACTCCACCAAGTCTCGAACAATCGAGGTCCTCAGATGCATCCCCTGAAATATTGGCAGCCCAATTAAATGTGCCTCTCGAACTTCCCTTTCTGCAATGCCTTGTAGTCTTTTTTATTTTGAGCGGATTCGTCGCCTTCTTTCGATTCTTCACTGTAGGTGGATTCTTGAGCACTTGGGAACTCCTACCCTTCTTCTTACTTGGTCCCTCCAACAACTCTGAAGGCTCTAATTGTTTGATAGATTTTCTTTTCGTAGGAGTTGGGTTCTTCAACTTCTTCTGCGGTGCTGATGGAGAGGGAGGTAAATCTTGAGATAATTGTATAGAATACATCAGACTTGAGACATACAAAATAAAACCACCAACCCAACATCTGGAGATCTCTAGATGATTAAAGGTCTAGCAATACTCACTTCAATTAAGATACGTTTGCGTGCCACAATCCCCTCACTTATCTTGGAGTAGGAGTCATCATTGTTCTCTTCTGATTTAGACATATCGGCTGACAATTCCTCAATCTGAGATACAACTTGCCAACTCAAAGCTGTAGGATCACGTCCCGGAGCTGTAGATTGGTGTTCCGAATTTGAAGTTTGAAGGATTCTAGTCTGAGTTGGAGGTTTAAGTCTATCATTAATGTTGAACTGCTCTATGATATGCTTGGCAATCATTTGCCCCGTCGACTCCACATCCTTGGAATGAAAGATTTCAAGGACCTTTAGTCGGCCCCACTGGTCCAAACAACAAATAGAAGTGAGTTCCCAATGAAAAAATACAAATTATCGCACATCAAAGTAATGTATGTCCAGAAATCGTACCGCTCCTAGGTGAGTAATTTCTGGTCCCCCATTCACATTCACCAAAACCATGTCGGCCTCAAGGAAACCAACAAATATTACTAATGTTGTATTTGACCTCAGATACGGAACACTTGGACGTTTCTAAGACATGTCAACATCCGTTGGCAGATCCTTTGAATAGTACACTGCATCGATGGGGGCATCGTTGGGGAAAAAGGTTTTGAACCGTTTCTATGAACTCTTTGCTCCATTATATTTGAAACAGAATACTAAGTAAACATTGAACTTGTCTCCCATAGCAGCCTTAGGAAAGCCATTGTCGATTTCTACAATGTAATGAATGACATGGCAATCCCAAAGATAGTTTTTGGTTTCACAATTTCTTTTGCTCAAATGAGCCAATATTTCTTGAAATCCAAGAGTAAGGTTGACGAAAGTGAGCGTCCCAGGCAAAATCGCGTCCAAAAATCGGTTGTTTGGCCATCCGGATGCATGGACTCCGTAGACACTGCGTCTCCGGTGGGTAAAAAACACCGTCCGTAATTTTACCCTAGGTAAATGCAGTCGGGTGGACGGCTAGTGGCTAGTGCCTAGTAGCGGATGCGTAGAGGCCTAGAGGAAGACACATAGCAACCCTAAAGGCCTAAATTGACCGCAGATTGGGGCAAGGGCTCAGAATCCCCAAAAGGCTTAATAAGTGTGCAACGAATCCAACCTTTAACATCTAAAAAGAAATCATGATGACCTTCGAGTCTTCAAGGCATCTTTGAGTAATACTTGGAAGGTATTGGTTTTCTATGGAGGTCTTGAGTTCAATCTCCAATGAGATCATTTGGGTTGGTTCTAGTAGCCAACCTTAATAAGAAAAAAAAAATAGGAAAACGTCAAGTTGGTTCCCTTTTGTATGTGGGAGGGAAAATGATTTAATTCTAAAGGTTTCGGAGATGGACCTAGAGGATTTGGAGGGTTAGTATTGAATTTAAGACGGAGATGATTGTTGAGTACTAAGGTCGCAAGGTGCACAATGAAAATCTCTGTCCTAAATTCAAAATTGACCCTTCAAAAGTTCAAAACCTTCAAGTGACATCTCCGAAACCTTTAAAATGAAATGATGTTTCTTGCTCACCTATCAAAGAGACCGAACTTGACGTTTTGTATTTTTGAAGAGAGCTTATTTTTTTAATACAAAGCTTCAAGTAAACCTTGATTTCTTGAATGCTTTTTACAATAACATATAGACTATCCTTTGTAGTGTACTCAACGAAAGAAATTGTACACTATAATTGCAATTATGAATTATCAAGGGAAAGGATTAAAAAAAAATTCAAAATTCTCTTCACCTTGAAAATTACCAAATCTATGATTCTATAACAATCATGAAGTCAAAATTGTTGCATTATATATGTATCTTGCAATGTATCATGCTTCATACAAAGAAAGAGGAACACAATCAATTTTGGGGGGACTTCTTCTTAGTTTTGTAATTCAAAAAAATGTAATCATATTTTCAACAACAATAAATAAACTCCAATTGCAATGAAAGCTTCAGACAATCAATTGCCATTATATGCTTGATGTATCATGAGCACCTAAACACCTAAGCCTACATCCCTTGAATCTCTAAGGCTTGTAATCACTATCTCCTTTCGCCTCAGCCTTACTACTGTCACATCTAGTTTTCCATCCGTTGTCTTCATCACTAGATGTCTCTTCCATGTCGTCTGATGAAGATTGTACAATTTTCACTCCTTGTACTTGTGTAGATCTCAATGATCTCATTGATCTACCAGTCTTCTTCTCCATTTTGGCTCTTAATATAGACTTAGCAATACCTTTCTGAAGGCTATGGATTGTTTTCATTTTCTTCTTTGAAAAAACTTGATAGGTATCAAGTGGGGTTCTACCCACATTTGGTCTCTTGCTTGGAGAGGTAGCAAAGGGTTGCATTATTCTTTTTTTACGAGCTTTAATAGAGTCTTCCCCTTGTGATATCTTTGCTTTTGGCACTCCTTGAATAATTAACTGCATTGCATTCAAAGACTGCGATGTGTGGCCTAATGATTTCAAGGAATGGCGTGGTGGATGGCCCCGATGTTGAACAAACATTGAAGCCAATGTCTCATCCTTATCATCATCATCGGTACATGATAAAATGATTCGACTTGGATTGCCTCCGGAACTCATCTCTTTCGTAGGAGACTAATGTTTTTTTCTAGGCTGTGATTTCCTTGAACCATCCAATGTCGTGGCATCGCTTTTAAATAGTGCACATGGAGGAGTGCTACGTGGTGGTTCAGGAGAATCTTCCATGAGGTGCATTTTGCCAACACCATTGTTGACAAAAATTGGTTTGCCTGACTCCATCGAATGTGCTTCAACATTGTCTTGTACTTCGTGTGGTTTGGCATTTCCAATATTTGCTTCCCCACATTTCTTGCTTGCCGATATCACTATTGACGCAACAATTGCATTAGACACATTCATTTCAACGTTCACCTCACATCCTCCTTTGTCTTCATGTTGGTCATTTTTTTTTACCGCCATTATTGTAGATGGAGCATTGGAAATGGGAATCACTTCATCCTTTTCAAGACTCCCATCATTCGCAATCGTTGTCCTATTGGTTGCCCTTATCTCTACATACGTATCCTCCATGTTTGGTAGAAGATTTTTGCTATTCATCAATCCGGTTCCATCCACAAATCTAGCTATTGAAGGTACATCATCATCAAGCCCGCAATCGTCCTCATCTGATTGAAACTCATATATGTCTCCATCCTTGACTCCGAAGTCTTCATTGTTTTGATTAGGAGTCTCAAACATTTCTTCATCAGAATTGTGCATATCATGATTCATAACATCTCTATTATCAGATACAGATTCATCATCCTCGTTTTCCGAGATAGGCCCTTCCGAATCTGCGGACTCCACGTTGTCATGGTACCACTTCTTTTCATCTTTCTCCTTCGATGAGGCTATGACTTTGGAATTGGTGTATACATACACCAAATCGATTGCTCTCTGTGGCTTCAACTTGTTTCGAGATTTGTTGTGAACAAAAGAGTACCTACTCCAATTTCATTCACATGAAGATGATGACATCGGTTGGGCCAAAATCCTCTTTGCAATTGGAGCAATGAGCTTACCACATGCACCCTCAAAATCCCACCAAGCATGTGCCAACAATTTCTGCTCGGCCAGATCCAACATGTCGTGGAACAGAGGATCTCGGTGTTGAAATGCTACAAACTCCTTCACTATGTGAGGATAAGTTCCCGGTTGACATATTTTCCTAATAACGTGCTTGCATGCGTCTGTTGCATCTTGATTGTCGACTAGTTTTTTTATTGTGAAGAAGGTAAGGGTTCAAAAGAGCTCTTGTATAATGTAGATCAGACTCTACCATTTCCCGTCACTTACCAAACGATTTTTCGATAGGAATGGCTAAGTCCGAGGACAAACCAAAGGGCTCTTTTTGTAAACAGAAGACATGCTTATCTAAATTCCTCATAATGTGCAACACTTTGCCCATGCATGGTGTCTTCGCATCCAAATCACGTAGACCAAACACCACAAGAGCCATCAATTCTCGAAAATTAGTGGCACGGGCCCAAAAATGCTCATCTAAAATTGTCTTCTTCACCTCCCGAGACTTTGTACGAGATTTTGCCTTCTTCATGTCCCATAACTTGAGCACATATTCTACCCATTGTGGATTCACCATACTTTGTTGCAATCCAGCCTTGACCTTCAACAAACGAGAAATCATGAAGAAATTTGAGGCAAATCTTATTTTCACCGACATCAATAAGCTATTCTGCATTTCGAGCTTTTGAAATATAGCTAGCGGCATATGCCGCAATTTGAAGAACTTCACAACGGTATGGGCCTTTTCTACTAGGTCCTTCAAACATTCTTGCTTCCCCCAATCTTGAAGGAACAAATTCAAGGCGTGCACCATACAACCTTGAAAGAAAATGTGCGGATATTTACTCGACACCATATTCCATGCTGTCAGATTTACATGAGCGTTGTCTGCAGTTACTTGCACAACATTTGTGGGGCCTACTTGTTCTATAAACTTTTCCAAGACAAAGGCCAAAAAAGGAGCATTCTTTTCAACTCCACTTGTATCTACCGATGCCAAAAATTGCTCACCTGTAGAAGATACGAGCATGGCATTTATCAATGGTCGATTGGTAATTGAGCTCCATCCATCAATAGACAATGTTGCTCCAAACTTCTGAATGTTATCTTCGGTCCGATTATGAAGCTTTGTCTTGATGTTAGTCTTTGCTTGATCAAGAAATTCATGGCATAAATCATGATACAATGGTGGAGTGTAGGACTCATAGCACTTGGTTGTTTTTTTCACTACTTCTTTAAATGCCGGATTTTGAACTACAACAAATGGTATGTTTGCCGCATAAAAGGAATTGGCCCACACTGCATTCAAATTGTGTTTTGTTGTGGATTCAAAGCCATCCACTAGACTACTCTGTCTTTAAGGTCTACTACCTGATGCCTTAGGAGTCTCACAATTACTGGATATTTTTGTAGTTTAGTTTACTTCGGATCCTACACCAACAAATTCTTCCGGTGCTGCACATAAGTCCTCTTTGGTAGAACGTGCCATATCCCTCTTATTGGAAAAATCGCTCCCGATCATATGCATGCTACCAACATCTACATTGTCAATGATCAATCTTCATGGGAATGCCCCATTAGATCAAATAAATAGGACTCGAACAACCGACGTCAATTATAAACAAAGACTCACCCCTATATCACGAACACCTAATGGGGCTTAATATCCTAAATGGCTCAACATACAGCTTATCTTCTTGGCAAACACCAAGTTGCAAGCCTTGCACTTTATCTTACCGGTTTATGGGATACCATATCAACCAGACCAATCCTTGCTCATAGTGACAAGTCACAAATTTTAATTCCGTATATTGGAATCAAATTCAAAATGTGAAGACCGGATGAACAATGTCCAAATATAATAAAAAGTGAGTGCACAAAGCCTTGAAAATCAAGGCCGTCCCGTCCACTGAACTATACATTACCAAGCAAGGGACACAAAAATTGCAGCTCCTAGCCCTTGGAAATCTTAGCGTTCAGTTTTCAAGAGTGCTCTCAAATGACTTCTTTCCTATAGTTATAGTCTCCAAAACTGGCCCTAACCATTGAAGACCATTTTTGAATCCACAAAACACGCAATTTGATGTCGGCTAATTTTGTAGTGGACGGCACGCTCACTGAAGACGGGAGGTCAGGCGGCTGGGTGGTTGAGCACATGGGGGTTGGGCAGACGGACAATGTGGACACATGGATGGAGTGACGCGGGGACAGGCGGACGGGCGGTCGGACAATGCGGATGCGAGGAGGGAGAGATAGGCTGGTGAGCGAACGGGCGAGGTAGATCGCGTTCAATGCTTCAAGAGAGGTGGGAAAAAATATGGATTTATGGATGGAATTAGGAGATTTCAGAAAATTATGGTTTTGTCAAAGGGTCTTATAATTTAAAATTTCTAGATGAGCATGAAAAAAACCTACTTTACAAAAAGGTGTCCTTCATAATAGCATGAATTTAAAAGAAAGCAAAACAAATGATTAATTCAAAGATAGATATATATATATATATATATATATATATATATATATATTGATATTTGGATATATTTAGAACTTCAAAATAAATCAAAATTCATCATGAGTACAATGAATTACTAGTAGTACTCAATCTTTATAACATTCAAGCCACACTCGATATACTTCTATACTATTAAACATAATAGAATAAGGAAAGCCTCTCTTACATTTAAAAACCACTACTCTCTCCTAAATCGTGAGATGGCCCCTCCTTAGCCAAAAGTCTTGCACTCACTCGTCGAGTATTTGGCCTAGGACTGTACTAGACAACACCTGCTCTAGATCTAACCTCCATGTCAATCGCTGAAAACTGTCATTTGGTTTCCGAAGAGTGGTCATCATCATCGTCATCCTCTCTCTTCCATTTTGAGGATCGCTTTGGAGACAAATCTACTTCTTCAACCTTCAAGGCCCTCAATGCAGCATCCACTCAATCTACGAACATATTGACCTATTCATCATCAGCTTTGATGGGTAACCCTATTGGTTAAAAACTGGCCAATAGAAACCCCCTCCAATGAGCTATGATGTCACCTATCCTCTTATCAAATGCCTTAGCTACCTCCACAAATGAATGCCGTGTAGTTGTTTCCCCATCTATTTCAATAAGAGCATGAGCTTTCGCAGCTTCTTCCAACTTTGACAAAAAAAAGGGCCCTACCAATCAAAGTGTGATTATAAGCCCTGTATTGCTCATTGAACTCTTGAGCATGCTCCACCTCTACCCAAGTATTGTTTGGCCCTTTTTGCACTTCTTTGTTGGGAAACCGAAAAAACTTCTTGTGTTGCACACTCCAATGGCCCCCCATGTTGCAACAAAACAATTCATGAGCCTCACCATCTTCAATATCCCAAGCCCGCAACTCCACCTTTCTATTGACGGTCATCTACATGAAAGGATCCACTGGCTCTCTAGACTCCTCATACAATCCATGTCGGTATTCAATTGAATCCCATATGAAAGGTCATCCCCAATGCAAGAAATTTTGGAACTAGTATGGACCTTGATCAAGAGGAAGGGTCCATCGGTTGTATTCGTGGTCGAGGGGCATATCTTCTAAGATCCCAAGCATTTCGTAAAATTGAGGGCTCAGAGGAGAACGACACTTGGCACTAACCGAACGAATGAGTGATGCTTTCATGATGCATGTCACGTGAAAAGTGTGGCGACATTGGCTCATGGTCAGGGCTCCTTCAGGACCAAAACGACCTTAGCAAAGGCTACAATGACTATTCAAGATTCCTGGGGTTGGATTGCAAGTATGCACTACTATCTTCTCTTTCTCCTTGACATGCATTGAAAGCGTGTTGTAAGGGACCCACCCTTCCTCTACTTCCAAGGCCCAATCGATATGTGGAACACCATCCTTCTTTGCGTGATTTTACCGCTCAAACATGTCATTCATGTCCCCCCAACATGTAATTTCGGTGGAACCCCTTGAATGTTCATCAAACACTTTCTTGAACCGAGCCAAAGAAGTCTCCACGGCATTGCATTCTTCATCCCACTTCATTGCGAATTTCATAAGCCCTTTCATTGCTCGAGATACTATAGAAGGTTTGTCTTGGAGATTCTGTACCCATGCCAACCATCGAGACTCTAATCCGTTCTTCAACATGCATTCTTCCATGCCCATGATTTTTTGAAATCGGTCCAATTCCAACTCAACAAGGATTTTCTCTTGAATTGCTTCATCATTAGAGAAAATTTCGACTCTCCACAGGGCTGTTAAGAAGCACCAGAAGGGACCCAAACATTACTTTCTTTTTGGCCTACGTAGGAACTTTTCCCCTATTTCTGCTAATCATTGTCCTGCCAATTGTCAGAATTGGCACTCGAGCATTGGTACACAAGTAGTTTAATAGAAGATAGTTGTGACAACTACAGTTTTATATTCAAAAAAGAATAGGAAATTAAGATATATTCCCTTTCATTCCCGATATTCACACAAGGTGAATCTTATTTTTGTCAGAGATTCTCTTCTTTTAGTAGCCTTGCAGGGGGTCTTGAAATAGAGTGGTTTGTCAAACCTTCGCAGCCCTCCGGAGAGTCCAAAATTTCTGTAATGTCTAATTTCAACTATAGCTCTTCCACATCATCGTCCTTCGTTTGCGTCAAAGCATCCTACAATGTCCAGGAAACATTAGGAATGATGGTTCATACTGCCTCTTCACATTTCTTGTCATTCCCAACCTCATCCACATTCAAGATGATGGATGTCTCCACCACTTTTGACTTCTCAAAAGGAAGAGAGAGTTGATCGCTCTCTTGACTTTCTTGCACAAATGGAATGTTCACGGAGCCCGTGGTAGGCCTATCCCTCTTCAACTCTTGTACTTTGAGCTCCAATTCTTCAATGCGTTTTCTTTGAACGACCTTGTTACAATGTTCATGTTGCATGTTTTTCCACGACATTTGCAGCTTCATTTCCAAATCCTCACACTTCATCTTCATCTGATGAATGTCTTCCTCTAAGACCATCAAACTTTTTAAGTTCATCACTCCACCTTCAAGAATTGGTGCCACTTTCTTGATGAAATTGCAAAAAGCCAAGGCACCAGTCAACAATTCAGGTGCCATTCTAAAAAATTCCTTTGCCATGTCCCTAACCCAAGGAGTAATTTCAACTACCATTTGAGCTGAAGATCTCAATCTATATGCGGTTTGCGAAATAGTACCCCAGCCACCTTTTCCTATGGACTGACTAAAGTTGCCTACGTCATTATCGGGATTAGAATCAAGATATTGTTTTGCTAGTACTCGCTAATGACTACAACATTCTAATAGCTTTTCCAATTGATTGGCGGTGGGTATGGAAGAAAGAATCTCCAATTGCGCCGAGCTTAAAGTTGCCAAATGTGGATGCCCTCCAATTCTTGCGCTTAATATTTGTCTTGGGCTCAAACTTCGACTCGAGCTTACTTTTTGATGCGGACTCAACATTCAAATTGGGCTCAATGTTTGGCTTCGCCTTAGTGTTGTTGGCAACTGAGAAATCGAAGTTGCATATTCCGTCAAGCTCTGTAGAGCTTTACTGTCTATGTAACCCTGAATTCTAGCATTGGTCCTTGCAAGTTGTTCCTCACTGACCTCTCCATATGGCAAAAAAGGTGATCCACGTTCTTCTACCATTGTTTCTTTGTTTGTAGCCATGTCTAGACTGCCCAAGGTTGTTTCATTCGTTGTAGTTTCCTTACTTGGAGCCATGCTTTGTTCACCTAATGTTATCACATTTGGTGTGGATGTTGGAGGAGTTACAAAAACCTCTCCATCCACATCTCCCGAGGAGAAATTGCTCACTTCCGTGCAAGGTTGTGCGGGCCTTAATTGTACTACATCACCTAAAACCTCGGAGACCTTTGTTGTACGTGTTGTAGTATTTTTTAATACTTCTGGGGTCTTCATTGGTTCACTTGGTTCTGCCTAAGGATTGTACAAATTGGGAATGTCTTTTTGATTGCATTGCAGTAAAAGTGGAGAATCCACCTTGGATGGATAAGTGCTCCAATCTACTGTCATAGCACAGGATAAGTAAATTCCCTATTATACTCACAAAAATCACTCTAGAGCATAACTAAGTGACTCTAAAGATCAAACCCACAAGATTCTGTGAAGTATTTAGCTTTATTATGCTAGTAAGCTCTCCTAACCTCAAAAACTTCCTTTCCGGTCCTAGATCTCCAACTGGAAAACCACCAACCACCAGGAGGATTAGGACCGGATCACTTCTTATCCAATTCTTTAAACCTTCGGTTATCACAATTTTCCCAATTTCCAAGACCTGAACAATTCCGATCCTAGTACTTCTCTGAACCAATCCGCTTTGGATTGTCCTTGTGTCTCCTCAATTCCCTTCCGGTTTAATTTTGCCTCTGTTGGACCATAAAAGGGTTCGCCACTTAGATTTGTGAGTGGTAGGCCCACCACTCCTTCTACGGATTATAGTGGTTGAAGGTCCACTGTTCTCTCCCTTCCTCTCCTAAATAACTCGGATCCGGTTTGATCCCTCACAACAATCCCAACAGCAATCCGGAATGCAGGTCATACAGGGATCCCCCGTACGATCCGTTCATACTACAACGACTTTGATGCCAGATCCTACCCGTGCAAAACTTGGTGGTTACAAGTGTACTCGTCCATTCCAACAACTTTCAAAACTAATCCATTTACCAACAAAGGCGGTGAGACCTTACAGGAGATCGGACACTCAACCGGATTTCCCATCCAGGAGTTCTAACGTGACTAAGGATACCCTCCCTATCCACCTAGCCTAACAATGGTTTTCTCACCCAGATCTAAAAGCTTTAACTCTGTTGAGGCACTAAAATCCACTCCCATCACTTACAGAAAGCTGCTCACATACACTAAGGATCAGAAACTTATGCAACAAAGGGAGAAAACTATCCGCAACTCAGTCCTACACCTTTCTAACTCAATATCATGCAATCTTGCCACGCTGGGGGAGAAACACACAATGACAAAGCACATACAAAGGTACAATAGAATTGCAAAAGAAGACTCCTTAGCATCCCTTGCGCGCGCTGACTTAAATACAAGTCAAAAAGGTACAATTCAAGCGGCAAAATCCGCAAAAGTTCTATCACAATCTCAGCCAAAATTTTCATTCCTACCTACTCTTACTCCTAATCGGATCGGATCCGGATCCGAATCCGAATCTGTTCCTACTATTTACACTTCGCCTACCCGAGATCCAATGGTGGCACTACCCGCTCCCGGATCCATGTCCTTGAAAATCTCGTTGAGGTTCCGGTTCCGCTCGCCCTCTTGTAGGTTAGGAACTTGTTTGCGTTCGAGGGTCGAATCCAAGTCGATGGCGGTTCCAGGCGTGTCGGCCTGAGTCGCCTTCCGCTCCGATATCTTTGACTTCAGAGTGGTATCCTTCCCCTCTTGTGCTGCCACATCCAAGAACAAATTCGATAGCGAGAGATCCGAGAGTTGGATCCCTTGGGAGCAAGTAACTCCCAATACTAACCAACTGCTTTCCTCCATACGGTCAACTGCTGTCCGAGCCTCTCTCATCGCGACTTCCACTTGCTCAGTGAAATCATTGAGAATCCGGATCATTCGGATTCCGGACAACTTCTTCTCCTCATGCATCTTCTCGTCAAATAGCTTCGCCTTCGTGACAGCCGTTCCGGTTTCCCTGAACGTAGCCTTCACTCGTTCCTTTCTTTCACTCTCCGATCTCAACCAGAAACCAAACTAAGATACTGACACTATAACTCTCGCAGAAAACACTCACACACAAATATTGACACGAAAAGCGAACACTGATAGACGTGAGGAGCTTGAGAGCATTGAAAACGAAAAAATGCAAAAGAGGCGCGACTGGCTAGGCCAGCCCTTATATACTTGTTGGACCCCCTACCACCTCAACATGACCTAATCCGGATCTAGTTCCTTCCTGATATCCGGTTCATACCCTATCTGGTCAGGGATCCACTCCTATCCGTCTTTCTTTGAAAACCAGATTGAGTAGATCTTTCTACTATCTCATTCTCCTCTTCTATTTCCGCTCCTTATGGTTCCATAATCGTATCCGAATACCCATATCTAGCTTTCCGGTTAGTATTACTAAGTAAAACCAAAGAAACAAGAGTTTCACGCTGCCACATCTACATTGTGGTTTAAAATGATTTCTGCATACACTATGGACGCGATGTTGTAATTTATGCATCCCTTACTCCTTGGCTTGTCCCCAAAGAGCACCCGCCACACCTCCTCCGATCAATGTACAAAATGCTTCTTGTTGCAATTATGTGGCTTACAATAAAAACCTTGTGTATGCACTATGTGGCAATCCCGAGGCCACAACTTGTCAATGTGGTACATTTTAACATACTTCTTGTATGTTTTGAAGGTCCAATATTCCACTTCCTCCTCCTCCCAACCGCTCTCCACTTTAATGTTTGAGTCATCTAAAATCTCATTGTGAAGCCCATGAGGGCCCCCCTTTGCTTTAGTCCCTTTCTTTTTTTCACCTCCTGAAGTCCTCCCGTCATTGGTAGGAACACCTTGATCAGTCATGATGGATGATTTGAATTTTTGAGCCCTTCAAAAAATAGTACCATGGCACGTGAGTACCATGAGATGTGCGTAAATAAGTGACTGTATAAATTAGCAATAGTAACAAAAGCTCAAGGACCCCCACTCTCCACCCTGTAGGAGCAACTAATGCTTAAAGCAGCAATAGCACATCCAACTTGGCAGCGAAGGAGAGTAGAAGTGAGAGCAAATGAGAAGCCCGTCCACCAATATACTCATTGTAGATAGAATTTTTGTAAAATTTTGAAGTTTTTATAAAAATACATTAAATATAATAGCTGGAGTCTAGTAGAAATTAAAAGTGTAGTGTAAATGTGGTCAAATATACATGATAATGTGAAAAGGGCAAATAGACGGCCAGTTAGAGGTTACTATTGGTTAGGCAATTGGACTTAGCAGTTAACTCCTAGTTAGTTATGGCCAAGAAAGTATAAGGGCAATTTGTCTTGTCTTGTCTTGTTTGATCTTCTCTCTCTCTCTCTCTCTCTCTCTCTCTCTCTCTCTCTCTCTCAAATTACATTTGCCAAATAAATGGCAAAGTGACAAACATTACACCATTTCGTAAATTATTGTGAGGTTGTCAAAAGCATACCCACAATGGAGGTAGTTCCTATGAGCGCTCTATAATTGAGTAGCAATACAAAAATAGTCCCACCAAATAATACACCACTATAAAATAACCATGGGTTACCTCAATATGGATAAGAAATATCCTATGGATGACTTTCCTATTTACTTTTAAAGGCCATATAACCAGTACACCCATCCTATCAAAAATCAAATCATTTTTGGTGACACAAAATTGATAATAAACCTTGCCCTTCAATATTGTAGGGCAAGCATAGTTAAATTCTAGAAATTGTGGGATGAATATTGCAAGCAAGGAATTTTTTTAATAAATTCGTGTAATTCATTCATACCCGAGAAACAAACTGGATGGACCTTGGGGGAACAATCATGCTGGGAAGGAGTGCAAAAACCCAAAATGGTGGGGACAGTGGAGGGCAGGTAATGCACATCAACATGCTCTCATAATGAGGCACCACTCATTAGGTGATTTGGGATTTGGGGGATCCCAACCAAAAATCCATTTCAGGGACCCATACAGTGACACATGGGTATTGTCAAGAACTCAATTACTGGGGGGTTCTTGGGCCATGTGGTTTTGGACATACATGGTGAGATGGGCATGTCCAATGCATTACCTAAACATCTGGAGAGCCCCACAGAGCTACCATAGTGAGTATAGTGGAGAGCTAAAACACAGGAATTAGGGTGCTGGACTGTTGAGAGGGTTATTGGG
This sequence comes from Straminergon stramineum, assembly GCA_963920665.1. NCBI lineage: Eukaryota > Viridiplantae > Streptophyta > Bryopsida > Hypnales > Calliergonaceae > Straminergon > Straminergon stramineum. The sequence goes on from OY987271.1 coordinate 21,661,966, forward strand.
CTATGCTACTCTATGAAACATTAGTAAGCTGGGGATCTTTTGGAGTGGTGATGTATGGTGGACAGTAAAGGGGCTGTGAAGTAGAGAGTTTTTGTGCCACAATTTACATACTTGGTGATACACTCTTGTGGCATTCAGGACTACTTCAATAGTATACACCATGAGTAACAAGGTTTGAGAGGAGAAATCACAATGTTCTCAAATGGCTTTTTCCTTGCATCTTTTTAAGTCTTTTGTGCTATGTTTTGGTTTGTGAAAAGGATAACAACTGGTCCTTGGCCTAAGACACCTCACGCACACAAACTAACACATTTCTTGTTTGTTGGCTTGCATGGGCATAGGTGAGGCCAAGACCCTCAAGCTTTGAGCATCTCACAAGGACTTCAAAAAAAAATTTTGTGCTTCATGTTTATTCTAAACTTTGAAGCTTGATGCTATATTAGGATTTAGACACATGGCAAATGCTTGATGTCATGGCTTTGTAGAAGTAGCAAACATACTTGCTTTTGAAAATTGATGCACAATGATCCCACTCTTGGTCCCAGCTATAACAGGAAAAAACATGACACAGGATAAAAAATGTAAAGTGATTTTCTTAGAAAAAATTGCTTGCAAAAAAATGGATATCAAAAAATGCTTTGTAACTTGTTGCTGGATGGGGTCTGAACGTGGCAGGGGTCTGTTAAAAAGAGCCCGTCTTGACAGGGTGATGTCTCTCTCTCTCTCTCTCTCTCTCTCTCTCTCTCTCTCTCCGTAGTAGTGATTGCTCGTCAATCTATTGTACTCCGGCATTTTTCCTTCACAATTAATGAAAATTATCTATTCGGCTAATATTTTTGTGTCTATCTCTCTTGCAACCACTGATTGGCTTTTTGTTCTTTTGTTGTCTAATTGCGAGTGATTGGTAGTTGCTTGTTTTCTTTCGTTCTGTCAATATTGCCGTAAGCTGTAAGTCTGTCAAATTGTCATGATTTGTTGTATAAGGCAGGGAGCCTTTGTGTAAGCAACTTTGCCAGGGAGTTGCTGATTTTATTGTACATGACTAATAGCCAGGGATTGGCAAGGTTCTAGTTCAAATTATTATTTATTAAGTTTAGCTATAAGAGCATTATGAAAGGAGAGGTCGGTGAGTACATTACTTTCTTAAGTTAAGCCAGTGAGTGGCAGTGAGTTTGAAGAATAGGACAATTAGCCAGAGATTGGTGATTGTTCTTTAATCTATTCTTAGTCTATTAGTGAGTGTTAAAATCAAATAGATTGTGAGTATATGTTGAAGAGAGATTAGCCAATGAGTGGCATTGAATTTCTTTGTGAGAGAAGTTTACTAGCTTGATAAAGGCCACATGGAAATTATTATTAAGTTTGTTTATTTGATGTCAAATAGTTGGGAAGGAAGTTGGGAGAGCAGGGTGAATTAATTGAGTACAAGAAGTCAATATTGGAAGACGGGAAGTATTAAAATCTAGTAGTGAGCGAGTGGCTAGGGATTGGTCTTAGTATGTCATTGAGTCAATTAGCCAAAAATTGATTCTTTAGTTTTGCTACTAGAAAAGTAGCAAATGTCAAATCGATAGAGAATGGAAATGCTGTTGGTGAACCAATGATTGGAAGGCCAGCGTTAGAGTTCAAGCTGAAGGAAGCAATCTGAAGACAAATAGACGGTAAATGACCACCAATTGCTTAACTGTTCTATATTATTTGAATTTGTCTAATAGTCTAGAGTTCAGTTAGTGATTTCATTATAATTAATTTGTATAATAGTCAAATTAAATGAATATAAAAATAATAAATAACCAATAAAATAATTTTGGTTATAATCAATGAAGAAGTCCATTATTTGATAATAAAAGAATTAAAATTATTAAGTTGATAGTTTAGATGACTTTTGCTATGGGATTAGAGTATAGTCAAATTGTCTTGCAATTTAAGTGGTATTAAAATAGTCAATTAACATTGTGTGATGAGATTTTGATGCAAAAGGAATAAAGAACAAGATCTTTTGTTGTAAAATCTTTGTATATCTTTTGATGTGATAGTATGTGGGAGTTTAAACAAATTGACAATTTAGGGTAGATTGATAGGATGTTGTGAGACCATTTGACAATTGTGAAGTTGTAAATGCAAGTATGTGGGACTTGGATTAATTGACCCACTATTGGGAATTATTATGAGGAAGCTAACATGACACATGTCCATTTGACTAACACATAACTTAATATAATGAATCTTTACCTTTGTATGTTTTGCATATTGGGCTAATTGACAATATATTAAATTGAAACAATAATTAAGGAATATGTGCAAAGTTTGTGGGCTTGATTAGGTCGATAAAACACGAGCCTTGCTTATTTGACATACCTTTAGCAAATTAACATTAGAATTCTAGTATAGGACCGGGACAATAGGTTGGTAGTTTGCATTTATGGGAATTGGACTGATATTAAGGTAGGCTAGATAAACTTTTACACATTCCCTAAAAATAACTTATAAAATTAAGTTTTATATTTCATTATCAAAATTGAGTGATTTCCTACAATAAATGTGACCTTAGATACAATATGATAGACTATTTGACTTTTTCTTAAACGAAAGAACCACCACTAGGGATTCCTTGGGTTTTGTTCCCTAGGCTTTTCCCACGCTACACCCATCCGCTACCAAACCTAAAAACCGTCTGTCTCGAAGCAGCCTCGGACCAACAATGCACCACCGCGGACGCCGGCCAACCACTTCGGTGGTGGATAGGCAGCTATCCATCCGCTCCGAACCGCCACTGCACCTCCCATCCACCCATCCCGACCACAAGCCACTACTGGACCATCCCGTCCACTCAAGCCGTCTGCCATCGCCGACCAAACAGACACAACATCGTTCACTTCGCTCGTAGCCCCACTTGACCTGAGTCCCTAGGCAGTCCAAAAGCATTGAATTTTGAAAAGGATAGATTCATGTACAAAAAAACCCTCTTGAATACTAGAAGTATCCAATGTAGTATTAATGTAAGAAAAGGTAATTCCAGATATTTCTTCCCACATTTAAACATGCTCTCCAAACCCTATACCCTGAACTCTAAACCCTAAATCCTAACCCTACAAAAAAAATTTGAATTGTACAACCCTCAATTGTACATACTGAATTTATAACATTGCATGAATTTTCAAAATTATTGATGCAATGTGTGGAATATGTTTTACCTATGATTCCTTTGGAGTTTGGAATGCAATCATGACAATATAATGTAGATGTAGACCTTACTTACTTTGTCATGTACTCATGTAGGTTTCAATTTTTCTTAAGATTTAGCACCTCAATTATCACTTTATTATGAGCCATTAAATAAATGTGGAACATTCAATTATAACTTAGAGTGTGTCTTCAATTTTTGTTGTCGAATGTATTCATAGTTCAGAACACCAATATGAATATACTAAAAGAAATTATATTATCTCATTATTCTATTACAACATTTATCAATGTATAGGATGGTGCTAAAAATGATTCAAGCATTTTAATGTAATGTGAAATGTTGTGGACAAGATTAAAGTAAGCATTTATACAACAAAATGAAATGAAAATTCATATCATACACACTTTGACACTTATATCTATATATACTTGTGTACATCCTAAATTGTGAACCGATCATAAATTGATCACAACCCCAAAATATTAGAGCTTAGGTAATGTACAATGTAATTGACCTTCAAATATGATGAATCTTCAATTACAAGAAATTAGAAATGGTCATACTTCAATGATTACAAGTATGTTTCATCTCAAAACTTTTTTGCAAATGATTATATAGAAAGGTTCATAATATCATATCTTTTAAATTATAAATTTACAATATTGATTGAATTGCTTATGTAGTTATGTAGGCCTAGGATTTTGTAAAATCTTGAACCCCTAAAGCCTTCATGCTTTTTTCCCATCAAATATCACTCAAAACTGCCATTTCGAATGCAAAGAGACATAAATCTTAAAAATTAATTTTTGGGCATATTTAACCATAGGAATTTACACTAGACTAGTATAAAAATGTGTGTGAGTAATCTTGTCATCTTGAAAACTTTGAGTACATACATTGCATGGTATTTGGCTATTTGCATTTAAAGTAAGCCCCAAAAATCTTTTCTTCCATCTTACTATACTAGATTGTTGGGCTTCTCATTTTCTTCACTTTAGATTTTTGGCACTAATGAATTTCATTTTAGAATATCTTGTGTTGAAAAATTTAACTCTTAAGTGAAGAATCTTGAACCAAAAATTTAGAAATAAATCATTTAATTGAGATCACATATCATAAGAGTCCCGTATAAGAGTGTAGGGCCTTTGGGACTTTAGGGATTAGTTATTTTCCTTGAAAGGCATGAAAAACAATAAAAAATTGAACCCTGAAGGCTTTTGTTACAATCTTAACATCGAATTTCTTTTGCTATTAGTCAAAAAGTATTGTTGACATCACAAACTTGTACAAAAGCACCAATGTAAAACAAAATTTCTTTATATACTAATTTGAATTCTTTATTTACAAATCAAATGATTTTCCATACAAGAGACTTTGGGATGTTACTTTTGATAGTTGTATCAATTTAAGACCTCATGACATAACATATTAAAAATAATTTCTATACTTTTCTTAATTCACCATTTAATGCAAGCTCTACCTGTCACCCCATCCGTCCATCCATCTCCACAAAGTTCAAAACACCTCTCCCACCCATCTGCCCAACCACTAATTCTGAAATTGAAAAACGCCTCCCTCCCTCCCTCTCTCCCGCCCACCTCTCCCTCCCACGCTCCTCTTCGTTCGCCTATCTGCCATGGACCAACAACCAATTTGGAAACTAAAAAACACCTTCCTCCCACGCTCCTCTCTATCCACTCGTCTGTGCGTCTGTAGTTGCTGTCCGCATTGTCCGTCTGCCTGTCTAAAATCTGGCTGCATATTCCATCCACGTCCCCGCTGCTCCGTTTGCTGCTTGTCGGTAACTATGCAATCCATTGGATGCCGATTTCAGACCACTTGATCTACCCGTCCACCTTCGTGTTGTTCGATGTGGATGGCACTGTCCGCATACCCTAAAGCGCCGACTGCATAAATGGCGGCGCGGACCGCTCATTTCTTCACAATCATTTCCCTTCTGGAGTAGGTGATTTAGTGCCTTCGAGAATCCGTGCGCCCCTTTTGGCTTGGTGCGTGAACGATTGTGTTTGTATGAATTTTTTTTAATCAGATGATTTTGATTGATTAGGGGGCTGCCTCAACTTATAAGTCTTTAATTTTATAGAGTTCATTTGAGTGTTCTTATTTACTTGAACCGTATTCGAGTTGATTAGGTTGTCGGAAACTCAGGGTGTTAAATTTTATGGTTTATTTGGTTGTCAGTAATAGTAGGTGCAATTTGTTTTAATCCAAACTTTTTTTTTTCATTTTGTACATTTAGCCAAAGCGGGCAGGAATTGCATTTAAACTTTGTAATCCTTTCGGTTCATTATTAATTGAGGTTTGGAGGTTATCATGTCGCGCAGAAGTAGTGGAGGAAATAAGAAGGGGAAATCACAAGAGATGAATTGGAAAGATTGGGCAGACATAACCTGCATTGCGGAGCCTAAATGGGAAGAGGAGCCCAAGAAAATATGGGACTGCACTTTGCCCAGTTTCAATATTCCATTGGACAATCAATCTATCTTTGGAAGTGAGAAACCCAAATTTATTATCATCCATAACCCAAATGGCCGTTACTGATTGACGATGCCTATTACCCATAGAAGCACCTTAAGGTGTAACCGCTGGTTGTACAACTCTGAAGCGCATAGAGCACTGCAACACCAACATCAATAAAAGAGTTATTTAACCAACTAACAAGAAAATGTAGTTAAAACAATTAATAGACATATACGAAGAAACATAAGGCTGCAACACAGTATTTAGTAATCTGTTAACCACCAAGAAAGATAGAAGAAACTAATGGGACGAGCGGTCCGCCAAACATAGAGAAGCCTTAAGAACTCAAAGTATTCAACATACCCAAGTCAAAAAAAATTGCACAACCTAAATGTGCTCACACAAATAGCTCCTACAAAAGCATGCACCACACTAAAGAGCGGATGTAACTACTATAACACTAAAGCATGACAAATTTGGCGATAAATATATACCCACTTGCATTGTAGCAAATTTGTGAAACATCTGTATATAGGAATAATCATCAACAAAGCGTTCCAATGTTCCAACTTGGTTAGTCAAATTCTGTAAAGTTGAAATGAAGGATGAACTACAGTAATATATTTGCACGGGATGGAGAAAATTGACAGCACTTAGCAATTTACTAGTATCCCCACTGACACTGATAAGTAGTGCTTCTAACTTTGGAAATGATCTTAGTGATCAAACTGAGTCAAGCACATCACAATCGCATTGAAGATGAATCAAAAGAATACAAAACCCTACATCCTCTCAAACAATTGTCCAAGTTAAGCCTCCCTTCACAATCCGCATGATTCTTAAGCAATTCACCTTTGCATGGTAGTTCAAAAAGGACTCATCGACATCTTGCATCTATTGGGAGGTTGTTGAGCGCCACCTTGCATGGACATGAAGATTCTAAGGTGATGGCCTTGTGCCATCAAACTTTTGAAATACCTCCATATGAATCCTAAGCTATTAGGCATTGATTGACCCACTACTTGTCTATGTTTGAAGCATTGGCAAGAGCGACTACCCTTGGAATCTTCGCAGGTACAAAATTTGCAGGTCATACAACCATCATGAGTGGATATTATTGGGAACTTCTAGCCAGATTTTCGTTTCAAAGTCACATACAAAACTTAACTCTCAAACTTGGCTTGTATTTTGAGATGGAAAGGACAAAGCATGCTACACCTAAGCAAGTACTACACCTAAGCTAAAAAATAGTCACTTCAGAGAACAATGGCCAAACCACAGATATACACATATGCACACACAGCTAACAAGGCATCTGCATACGTGCCATGGCGCTTGCTTACTCTCATATTTGACTTAGGATGAAAAACCAAATATGTTCACAAAAAACTTCCTCTAAGATGCTACACATCCTCATTAGAAAGATTGGAGTCAAAGTTAACGACTTTGGCAATGACATCATACACGTTGTATTAACACCAAAAAGTTGAAAAAGCAGACCTAAAAGAATTTCCAATCTCTCCGTGGTCACAAAGTGAGACCCTATAAAAAAAAGGAAGGCAAACAAAGTGAATAAAAATTTATCAGAAAAAAAGGAAATATAATGTTTCACAACCTGTAGCTCCCATAACAGGATTAAAAGCACAAGCACGACTACTACAACGAGAGCATATTAGATTCATTACAACGGAAGTTCAAGAGAAAATTAGCAAGTCATACTTTCCAAGCATTAGTAAACATCAAGGTCACGAAACAAGAGATGCAATAGGCCCTGATAGCCAAGGATCCTGTAATGCATCTGATGCACTGAGATGTTTGTTGGTGAGCTTTTTAACAAACTCTTCAACAGGTGATGTCCTTGCATAGGGGAGTGCTTCCTCCAGAAGTTTGCCAAGACTATACATGTCTGAATAGGGTGTATAAATGTTGCCCTCAAGTGTCTCCGGATACTAGCCTCAAAAGTATTGGAATCCTTCAGGCAACCTAAAAAGAGACTCTACTACAAATTCAAAGTCAATGAGCATGAACTCCATGTTTGAAAGGTGCACAATATTTGGGAATCGAACATCCTTGTGTACTAGACCCACCTTGTGGAAGATACACAAGGCTTGGCATACCCACTGAGCCATCCACATGCAATCTTGATCGGACTCCAATGAGCAGAAGTATTCAAGAGGAGTACACTCAACTTTGTAAGTTCCGTGAGCACTAACGTTGGGCCCTATCTCTGACTGCAAAAGAAATCGACATCCTCTTGCAGCATCGTAAGCCTTTCCTATCTCAGAAAGACTCATCCCCTGGTCAGTACTGTGACTATAAAAGTCTCGAATGTGCTTCACCACTTTGTTGGCATAAAAGTAACTTCTCCTCTTTCTACTTGACGATTCTTCCATAGAAAACATGGCACGATGGCCTGGGACATCCGGTACAGAGTCTGTCATTTTCTTCAATAGCTGGAAGACATAGCCTAAACTGAGTAAAAAACTGCAGCGATCAGGAAAGTGCGATAGGTCAAGAGGTGGACTTATGCGATGTATGTCCTTGGGCCCATTCTTGCCGATCCACATCCACTGAAGTGTAGTGCCTGCCGCTATATAGCCGAGAACAAACTTCAACTCCCCATAAAACATTGGGTTCAGTGGCTTTATCTTAGCCATAAGATCCCCTTCAGCTGCATGCAGGTCACCAACCTTATCTTCACCTACAAGGACGGTGCATCCAGACGCTATAACAATCGTATCCGGCCTGGACCGGACTCCAGTCGTGTCGGAGTGACCATTCCGCGCCCTTTCAGTAGAAATCAACGCAAGAGTGAACTTAAAACGGTCCCCGCTATACTGATTGAAAATCCTAGAGAACAAACGGAAGCAGCCGGCAACAAGGACTGTCGTGTCCATCTCAGTGCATGAATACTCATGTTCACCATGCAAGAAAGTTGACACAGCACAAGGAAGCGCTGAACCATCTGCTGGGATCAAAAACTTCGCCGACAACCGTGGCATGGCACCTGTTGAGACCCCGTGGAACTCTTTGGTTACAGGAAGCTTCTGATGTTGCTCACGGGGGAACAACACTTCTGTAAGGTCGGCCCTATTTCTAGGGAGCTCAGGTAGCTGTGGGAGCAGCATGTGCGTAATCCAATCTTCAGATCGATCTGCATAAGAACAAATAACAGCCCTAAGTATCGAACTTGCATGATTCGGGGCTATACAGATACCCTAGAGTGCATGCCTAAACCTTCACTGCCCATAATACCTTACTTGACAATTTTTCGAAAATGAAGCTCTAAAATACTTCCTCAGAAGAGGATCACACACGACGATCACAAAACAGACCTGACGAAACCGTAATGTAGACAAGGCAACCAGCTGCCCATGCTCAACGAAATATCAACTCAAAAACAGCTAAACTTGATCGAAACTTGATCGAAATTTGTAGAAACGTACCTGCAGAACGCTGGGGGGATCTCCAAACGCCCTAAGTAGCCCAATCACGACTCCCAATCGTCCAGGAAGGACTTCCATCAAATCTTCCCTGTTTGCACCTCCAATCGAATACTCAGTTGTGAAGCCCGAGGTCACCAACTTGAAAATATCGTCATCTTTGATGTCCAGATCTGGACATCTGGTCTCCAAGAGTCTCCGAAGGCGAAGGCGGTCGCGTTCCTCAACTTCGCCCATCACAAAACAACCTGTACCTTGTTGGGTCTCCCTCTCTCTCGAAAGCTACTATGGCGCTTGTTTCATTACTTCCCAATCACAGAAGAATGCTAATCTGCACAACTCGAGCTTCAGTCTCCTTTTGTCCTTCGGGTCTAAGCTTTTCTAATCCTGGACTGTACCAAGAGAAGAAACCGAAGATCAGCGGTTTTTAATTGTTCAGACAGATGCATCTCGTTTCGACAAATCACGACTGATATTCGTGTAGTCAAGTCCAAACCATACATAACACCAGAATTGCATGACCGTAAGGAATTATCACCACATTGCGAAATTTGCGTGCACAATCCGACAAAGAAACATGGCATGTCAGAATTTGCTGACGCAAATGCAATTTTAATATGTAAACCCTAAACCATCACGAATTCAAACCTCGCTTTTCCAACCAAACCCTAAGTTCCGCACAACCCCACACGGATCAAACCTTTGCGCGCCACGCGCAAAAGTCCCAAATTTCGAGGAACCAAAACTCACCTCAGCAAAATTCTCCTGGAACCATCCTGGACGACAATCCCATCACCGCACCCCAGTCACCGCCATCCGCCTCGCTGCAACAGGCGCAGAACAAGCACCAGCGCCCCGACGTCCCACTTCCCCGAACCCGACAGGGCCTCCGAATTCGTAAAACTCACCACTGAACCTTGTAGACCAAAATATTGGCAGTTAGATGGAGTGATCGCCACGAGGGATAACATCCGCAGCACGCCCAAGACGCAGCAGAGAGTGGGAAAGAGGAATAAACACACCTCGCGCTGCACACAAGGGAGAGGAGACAAGCAAAGAGAAGTAGGGGACAAAGGTGAGGTAATGAAATTGGGAGGAGACGGGCAGGAGAAGGGATTGGCGCGGCGATGGCATCAAAGCTGGACAACGCTGAGACGAAATTCAGATAGAACGGGCGTCACGAATAGCCCCATCCCCCTGGAATCGCTCATAGCGTAATCCCGTGGCAGTCGGGGTTACTGTACGGGTGTCTTGCCTCAGCCTGAGAATTAAAGTTGGTTCACAGCAGATTTTCTTGGAGGTTGGAACTGTTCAGTTTGTGTGGATTCTGTCACCAGTAGATTCCACATTTCTTTGTCTATAATTGTGAAGGAGCATCATCGCTTGTCCTTCAATACGAGCGAACTATTGGGGTGTTTTGGATTTCGGGATTTGGTGCGTTTGTCGCATTTGTCACGAGGGTATTGTAATTGGAATGTATCAGTTTCCCCGATCTCTTTCGGTGATCGAGTGCCTTCGAATTGTCGAAGATGTGAGCGGGTGTTGCTTGCACGTCTGTGACGACCAGCTCGTGGATGATATACAGAATACTAGAAGAAAATTCAGGAGTTTGTGGAATATGGTTTTTGATTCCTTCTCCGGTATCACATTCTCCTCTTCTACTCTATTGATCTTTGGGGAGAACTGGTTTCTCTATGAAGCTCATCTAGGTTATGGTCCACTTTGTAGCTGAAGGATATGGCCGATTGCCGGCAGTCTTGCATATCAATTCGAATTAGGGGTTCTTAGAATTCTCGATTCCAGTCACGCAATTCTGTCTTTTGTTTCCAAATCTTGTCTGCAAATTTCATCGCATAGCACTCGCCCCCTCGCAGATTTCAAATTGCGTTGCCTATATCAAATTGCATTGCCTACATTCTACGAGCATCTTTCTCGAACGCTGACAACCCCTTTTCTGCTCGTATTGAATTGGTGTGCAATCTCTATTTGTTTCCATATTTTGCAAGGAAAGAGTCCAGACTATGAGGATGCTGGGGCATGCAGCGTTTTGATTGAGTGAAATTTTACCCCACTCAGAATGGCAGTCTTTGTGACGGTGAAGACGTGGTTCGCCGTCTGTCTGTTCTTTCTAGTGACCCTCTCTGTGCTTCGTACCGGAGTGTGAGGCAGTTTTGAACAGGATAGATTCAGAGAGGACTTCAGCATCAACTCAAGAGCATGCTGCGCAGACTATCCTTGCGCGGTTGCTTCCAAACCATGTTTCAAGCTTTGAGTTTCGTGTCATCGTGAAGGTAAGGTTTTCTGTTACTGATGAAGTTCCTATCTGGGGGCACCTCTATGCATTACTCTGTGAATTATCATATGCTCGTTTTAGCGTCTGTTTTTGTTTGCGGTGGCATGTCCATGGTGCCATTGGTGCGTTCGTCTGTTTTTATTGCCAATTTTAGATTGTATCTACTGGAGTGTTTTAAATTAGAGATGTGATGCGAAAATGTCATCACTTCTACCTGAAAGTCTCAGCAGCTGATCTCGCTAAACTCGCCAGGTCCCACAACGAGTTGTGTATGTCAAGTTTCTGATTGTTAGCTTGTGATGATTGTCGTATGAGCTTATTAGTGCTTCAATCATGTGTGGTGACAAGTATTTCTCAATCGTGGTATTTTGACAGGAGAAATGTGGAGGAAAGTCCTGTTTCCAAATCCAAAATCACCCATTTGGAGGATTGTTTCGAAGAGCTCCTGAAATAAGGTCTTTTCCCATCCTGAGCAGCGTTACTTGATGATACACTCTTCAATAGGTAGATGCCTTTGAATTTTGCAATTTCATAATTACTTCATTAAGTTTAGGTGTATTATACTATGACATTCTCATGTGGATGTGATAGCCAACTTAAATGTGTCAAAAAAAAGTAGGATCCGAGAGATTCAGCTAGACCTGACTGAATCGATTCTTCTAAGAGACCAAAATGGTCAATTAGGTTGAGCCAACAAATAGAATGATTCTGAAGTTTCTGATGTCCATTCAATAACTAGATTGAAACCTCGTCATATTCTGATATTTAGCTCACAGATTGAATTCTGTTTTATCCACTTGAAAACTCATGACAATTTCTTGTTGGTAAGCGTACTCTGTGACCTTCCTCGTGCTTCGTACATTTTCACTCCAACATTTTGTGTTACTTGCTAACAATACGAATGCAGGATATTGGGAACAACAGGTGTGGAGCTCTGTGCTGGCCTGCACTGGTACTTGAAACACTGGTGTGGTGTGCATATTTCTTGGGACAAGACCGGTGGGGCTCAGCTCCATACGGTACCCAGACCTGGATTTCTTCCACGAGTGCAACATGATACACTGACATTTCAACGGGCTGTTGAATGGAACTACTACCAAAATGTCGTCACATCAAGTTGTATGTATCCGGTGCAAATGAGGGCCATTGCTTGAATTGTGATTCCCATTGTTAGAGAGTAGTATACTTTCTGGGATTCAGTTCTACATGGGGGTTGAAGTTTTGACACTAGAGATGAGCGCACTTTCAGTGGTCTCAATTGAAGCCACCGCAAGGCTTTATTATGCTTTACGTACAGAATTGGAAAATAGGTTGAATTTTCTTAGTTTATGTACCTTGGGAGGGTTCTGATTCCCTCAGAATTGCTCCTTGTGCAGATTCCTATGTCTGGTGGACATGGGAGCGATGGGAGAAGGAGATCGACTGGATGGCCTTGCAAGGGATGAACTTACCTCTGGCATTTACAGGTCAAGAGGCTTTATGGCAGAAGGTCTTTCAGGTCTGCTGGATTCTTGACAATGTTTGCAAACGGGGGACCTCTATTTCCACTTGCTTTCTGAGTTCTTTGTGCGGCAGAGACACTAGGTCATCATATTTTCTAATATTTATTCCTAACGCACGTTGAGGTTTCTCTGCTGATTGCTTGCGTATCGAGAGTCAACAATATGCTTGTTGCTCTGCTGCAAACTTAGAGATAGTTTTCTTAGTCTGACGGAGGACAAGCCCGTTGAGAATCATTCCCAGAGGCTGCAAGTAGGTATTTACTCCTGTTTCGGATGCTGCGTGGTGTGGATGTCGCCGACAGAGTGAAGCCTTCAACCTAACCAAGGCTGAATTGGATGACTACTTTGGTGGACCAGCTTTTCTTGCCTGGGCTCGAATGGGTAATTTGAAAAGGTAATAGACTTTGCCTTCATGTCGCCGTGTTTTCTGCTGGTTGGTACTGTCGCCATGCTTCTTCTTTCGTTTTCAGAGAGTCTAGTCGTTTTACATAGTCAGCATGATTCACGATATGGCAACACGAGGGTTTATTGAAGAGTAGCACATGGTACTAACTGTCGTAATTTTGAAATTCTGTCAACTTTGTATGCTTGGTAGATGGGGAGGCCCATTACCACAGACATGGCTTGACCAGCAGTTGCAGCTACAAATCAAAATTTTGGCTCGCATGCGGGAGCTTGGGATGACGCCAGGTAAGTTCTGTTTTTCCATCTTTCTTGTTTCAGCTTCACAGAGCTTTGCATTTTCGTTTTTACACCTATCACATCGGTGCCGTGCCATGAGTAATTGTCTGACGGCTTACATGCATTTTCTGGCATATTCAACTCAGTCAGAAATGCTTTTTGTTTTGTCTCTTTTTATTTATTTATTCATTTATTATAAATAATGCAGTTCTGCCAGCATTTGGGGGTAATGTTCCCGCTGCCATTACTAAGAAATATCCTTCTGCAAAAGTCACTCGTCTCGGAGAATGGTTCGGAATCCTCCCATTTCTTTCCAAATATCTAAGTTATTCATTTCTAACCGTTATCTCGTGCATCTTCCTTTCACATCTTTTGACCTCACCGTGAATCCTGCATCTGTACATGTAGTTTGAATAGACCCCTTGTGTTACTTGGGTTTTAGGACGTAATTGAATTTCTCTCTAGCTGTTTATTTCATGCCAAAGCTTCTGTCATAGTTTTCGATCGTGAAGCGTGTGATGATTTCGAAGATGTGGCAAGATCTTACAAGGAAAGTCGGTAACACAGACCTGATATCTAAGCAGGAACACAGTGAATGGTGACATGCGATATTGCTGTACTTTCCTCTTGGACCCCAAAGACCCTTTGTTCGTGGAGATCGGAAAGGCCTTTATCCTCCAACAGATTAAAGGTTCGCAACGCGTCTGCTCCCAATCTAATTGATAATTCGTGATGTAATGGTTTCTGTATCTGTATTACGACACTGCAGTGTTCCGAGTTTCTATGGAGTGTCCCCCGCCTCATACTATAGTCTACCACCAACAGTTTACTCTGAATTCTCTATTGTTTTGGTTGATGATGGTTTGGAGTGGAAGAGCTTTTAGCCCGTGAAGCATTGACCTGGCTTACGATGATTGTTGCAGAGTATGGTAGAACTCAACATATTTATAACTGGTGAGCTCCACTGATTTCATAGAATTTATATTTGTTTTTTTTCCATGTGAATTGTGATGAACAACATAATCAACAGTTTAAACTGAGTCTTTGACTATTTAACTAATTTGGTCATCGTGTGGTGTTAACTTATTTAGAATACAACATTGAAAGGAATCATCTGTTGTGCAGTGATACCTTCAATGAGAATCAACCACCAACAGATGATCCGTCTTATATCTCAGCTCTTGGTGCAATCGTATATAAAGCCATGAGTGCTGCTGACGAAGACGCTATCTGGCTCATGCAGGCAAGCCCAATCCCACCTTTTTCTGTCTCAACCCCTGAATGACCAAGAGGCCCAAAATTGATCCAATGTTTTCTTTTGGCACTTTTGAGTTGGGACAAATGGTCAACATCATTCAGTTTTTGACCAACACATGCAGTGTTCTTCTCTGGTTCTGTTGATATGAAATTTGGCCGAGTCTGAATTTTATTTTTCCGAATATGATCTATCATAGCTCAAATGAGTCGTATATTTTGGATTTGCCGTTTGCTGTTTCGCTGCTTCATTTAATACTGCAGCGGAACGATCTGATTGATCAAGTAGCCATCTTCAAATGTCTTCAATCTCATTTCTGATGTTTTTTATTTCCACTGATTGAAGATTTTTTGTGGAGCAGGGATGGTTGTTTGCTTCAGATGATACATTTTGGAAGCCTCCACAGATGAAGGTTATAACTTCTGTTGTCAACCGTGCTTTTGTATTGTATTCCTGAATGCAAGAGTGCTCCCTTATTTGTTGTATTTCTTTGACATTCGTTGATTGTTGATTCTGCCTCCTGCCCCCAGGCTTTGCTGCATTCAGTTCCGGTCGGGAAAATGGTCGTACTGGACCTTTTTGCAGATGTAAAACCTGTATGGTTGCGGTCAGATCATTTCTATGGCATCCCGTATATCTGGTAAAGTGATATTGGTAAACTCAGACATGCTAGTATATCCAGTATGAAAATATCCTTCAGACTCAGGTTTGATGGAACACTCTGAATTAAAATGAATTAACGCTGCATATTCAAACAATGTCATGGACGCCAGGGTTCTTCACTGGCAGATTGCTCTCGATAAAATGTAGAATGTGTGCTTAAAATATAATCATAATGTGCCAAGGCCAAAAATTATAAAGTAACGCACTTTATTGTTACCCTCATGCAAACGCAGGTGTATGTTGCACAATTTCGGTGGTAATGTGGAGATGTACGGGCGGTTGGACGTATTGGGATCTGGACCTGTTGAGGCAGCAACTAGCCCCAATTCAACTATGGTAAGCACATTGCCTTGTGAAATTTTCTTTTGTTAGGTGATGCTACCAAGGGAGAAAGGGTTAGAGTTTCGTTCTTCATGGGTGGGAGGCACGAATGTGTGGCTGTAGTTTAGTGGTGAGAATTCCACGTTGTGGCCGTGGAGACCTGGGCTCGAATCCCAGCAGCCACATGTATGAGTGTGCTTATTCTCGTCCGTGGATGAGAATTGCTGCTTTTTAGATTTTTCAGTGAATATTTTATAGAAAATTGTATGGGAGATTTAAATTAGGAATCTTCGATGACTTCGTTTTCACTGCCGCTGGTCATTGTATTGTTGTGGTACTTCCTATCCAGGTGGGCGTGGGCATGTGTATGGAAGGCATTGAGCAGAACCCGGTTGTGTATGACCTCATGGCTGAAATGGCTTTCCATCATGCAACTGTCGATGTTGAGGTCAGTCACTGGCCTCCCAACTGCTTACCTCCCTCGGCAACTGTATAGAATTTGTGCTCGGCCAACACTATGGAGGTGGTGTAATGTAATGATGAAGTTTTGGATAGTTCCCTTATTGTAGGATCCTCTGGAATCTTGCGGTGTCATAGGATCAGAGCTTTGCATTAAACTGTCATATTTTACTACCACTGAAACTTAGGGCCACTTTAGATTGCTCAGGTCGAAGCAGCAAGGGTGAGATAAGAAGAAATCCTGCGTCTGGATTGGCGCTGAAATCATTTTAATTCGTTTTGCCTCGTTTTGTTCCTTGTGAACTTTACACTACTGTTGGCCAAGTAACAAGAAGAGCTGGAAGAGGTGACGCTAACATAGCTCCTATGTGGCATGCTAGAAGAACTTGAGGGGACAAGGTCTGATTGGACGCTTGTTACTTCAAATGTGTTGCAAGCTGTCACAACGCAATGGATTCTCTTAAGCTTGTTATATCACCCCGAATATTACGTAACTTTGGTTCAATGTGCAATCTAAAGTGCGTCTTACGAACCTGATGCACTGTTCAACTATATTCGGGAGAAACCATATGATACTAAATAATGTCCTACTCGGATGTGGAAAATATGGCATGCTTTGAGAGAAAAAGAACTTCTACATATACGTTCTTAGGCTTGTGGGGTGTTATAGAACTGGATTGAGACATATGCAAGGAGACGATATGGAGCAGAAACAGCTGGTGCACGAATAGCCTGGAAGATGTTACACCAGTCTATATACAATTGCTCCGACGGAATTGCGGTACGTTTCTGGATCAATCTTTTCTGCTTTTTAAGTTCATTCGCTGTGCGGACCTGCCAGTGCTTCTGGTTTGTGGACGCTCTGGATCTCCAGAAACTTTTTCTTTTTTTTCTCTACTCTTTATTGTTGCATGCAATCCCCCAAATAGCAGCTACACTGGCATGCCATGTGTGGCCAAAGAGCTCATTCATCTATTCTTCCCTTTTTATGATTCTGGCAGGACCATAATGGGGATGTCATAGTTGAATTCCCGGATTATAGTCCCGAACGACTTGCGCCTTACCCGCAAAAGCCATTAGGAGAGAGGGGTAGTTTCGACCAGTCTCATCTGTCACTAAGAGGACAACTTGTTACTAATCCTCAACACATGTGGTACTCTCCACGAGATGCGGCTGTGGCTTTACAGTATCTTCTTGCCTCAGCCGATGCATTGACTCTTAGCAAGCCTTACAGGTTACCTGCCTATCAGAAGTCTTTCCGGCACATGTGTTACCTGTGGGGAATATTGAAAAGATACTACTGTGCTAAAAGATAGTATTTTGTATGTTGTTTACTTCCTCACAAATATTGTGTCTATCCTTTGGTGTATTTCCGGTTTCGTGGTAAGGAAATCGTCTGTATTAACATGGCAATCAATCGGCAGGTATGACGTTGTGGATCTGACACGCCAAGTGCTATCGAAGCTGGCCAATCAACTTCACTCCGAGGTTGTGGAAGACTATAAGCTTTCCAACGTCGAAAAAGTGCAAAATGCAAGTCGTCTGCTTTTGGAGCTTCTCTGTGATATGGATGAGTTACTAGGTGCCAGCGAGGAGTTTTTACTAGGACCCTGGCTAGAAAGTGCCAAGGCGCTTGGAACAACCGACGATGAAAAGAAGCTCGTAAGTCTAGGAGGCCATCCTTTAATCAACTCGTAGATCGTAGCAAGGTATTGAATTTTTCAGTTTCAAAACACGAGAGGTACTAATCAATTTCTCTGATGGTTTACATTTTTTCAGCTTTATGAGATGCGGAATCAATCAGCGTTGTCTTTCAGGATTCTCGTACTGAACATGGATTTTGTTAAATTGTCTGATATGCAGCATTAATATCATTCAGTATGCCCTTATACAGCAAGAGCGCCACTTGGTTTATCTTATCACCCGACTATCAAATAACCAATTTTGCAAATTGTTTTTTAATCTACTACGTATCCTTGGTGTGGCAGTATGAATGGAATGCAAGGACACAGGTCACAATGTGGTTTGACAATACCGCTGTCAAGCCAAGTCCACTTCATGATTACGGTAAGTGCAATTACATCTGCTTGTTCAACCCACCTGGCGGCGACGCTGCTGTAGAAATGCTAGTCGATTGCCCCTAAGTGCCCCATCCAAGAATAGAAAGTCCATTTGGGAGCTAATAGTCGATTAGTGTATCTTCCAATACACATTTCTGTCATTCAAAAATGCAGCGTATGATTTCCTCTTTCTATTGCTCCATTTTTTATCTTCCTTGCAGCTTCCTAAATGACTTGTTTCAACTCCCATTGATATGGAATATGGAAGCATCCACTGTTGGTCTTTCGGATCCTTAGAACTTTAATTGCATGATTGATGTGTGTCAGCTGCCTCAGGATCTAGATGTAGGCATCCTTAACAATTCTTGCAACCATAGATGTATAGATAAATCCGCCCCAGCATGGGCTTCTCTGACATTCGGATATGTGTGCAGCAAACAAGATGTGGAGTGGTTTGACTCGTGATTACTACCTTCCCAGAGCTGCACTATATCTTCAATACTTGAAGCAGTCACTCCGTGACAACGCATCCTTTGCTTTTCAAGAATGGAGACGAGATTGGATTGCGTTAACGAACAATTGGCAAACGGCATCAAACCTTTATCCCACGGCAGCTACGGGTGATGCATTGGAAATTGCCATGACACTGTATGAGAAGTATGCAGACCTCATTGTAGATACTCGGCACTCTGCAATGGTATTGTAGGCCTCTAAATGATCCTGGAGTATTCCTTGTCATGGCACCGAGAACACCAGAAATTGGAGAATAATTGCCTGTTGTAACCTTTCCGGGAACCTTTCTACTTTCCTGAAGTTTTTTCATCTATATTTTGTAACATTTTTTGGTGTGTCGATTGACAATGTGTATGGAAAGTAGCAGATCTGAACTGTTGAGTGTATAATTAGCCATAACATTATAGAACCGTAGAGATGTGTCCCAAGGGTGGAGATAGAAAATGGAGAATCTTTTTCCATGGGATACGTGGGAAAGTCTTAAATTTAGTTTACAATTTAGTGCCATTAGAAAAAATATGAACCCTCTAAGGGGCTGTGAGTCCCGGACAGCAGGGAACAGTGGCTGAAAAAAAAAATCGAAAAAGAAAAATTATTATTTTTAAAAAAAATTTCCCTGGCCAGCGAACTGCAGAGCCTCATTCACGCAGGATAGTTCAATTCAAGAATTAAAAAAATATTAAAAAAATAATTAAAACATTAATCTTAAAATAAATTTAAAATTTTAAAATTGTGAGATCTGATGTGGCATTAGTGAGACCACGTCAGATTTCTATTATTATTTTAATATTATTTTTAATATTATTTTTTTATTTTATATTATTTTAATATTTTTTAATATTTTTTAATAAAAAAATTTCATTTTAATATTTTTTTAATACTTTAATCTTTTTTAATTTTTTAATACTTCAATCTTTTTTAATTTTTTAATCATTTTTTAATTTTTTAATTTTTTTTTAATATTTTAATTTTTTCATATTCTTTTTATTGTGGGACTATTCGTCATTGATGATGAATAGTGACCATTATTCCTCAAAGGGGCTATTCCTCAATTTTTTCTAATGATTGGTTTTTGTGCTCCCATAGTCCTCCTATATTATTTTCTTACACTTTATTAATGCTTTAGCATGTCATGGACCTTCACAATAACCTTCACAATATTGGTTAATAATAGTATGGTATTTGCGCAAACCTCTTTTATGTCATTCTTTGTATTGCTCATAAATTCATGTTTTAGAGCCCACTATAATTTTGGGACTTCTTTAACTCTTGAACACTTAGTTTGTGACCGCAAAAATCAACCCTTTTGGCATTGGATGACATCATCTACTTTAAAAGAAAATATTGATTCGAGTTCAAACTATTGGGCATGATCTCCCCTTTTTGCACAAAATTCCATGGATGAACAATTGCACTTTTGTTCTACACAAAAAGATTCTTTGTTATTCATCAACTGAAAAACAATTGTTGCATCCTTCAAGAGTTAATCCAAGAAATTCTAATTGAACAATGTCTTCAACCATTTACCTATTTATTTATTATAGTTTGTTGCCATATACTCAATGATCTTTGGATTATTAACCAAGGTTATAGGTACATCAAGACTACTATTCCTTCAAAAACACCTAGCATAACGGCATCTTCCAAATTTAAAATAATGAGAAAAGGGCGTCCAAGTGGCATGAGGATGAGAAGTCAAATATATAAGGAAAAAACTACAAGTAAAAACACAAATGAGTATAAATGGATAATCACATATTCTATGTGAATATATATACGGATTTATATATGCATTTATACACAAGTTGTCCCATATCTTTTGAACTTCTTAATTCTAATATATATATATATAATTTATTTATTTATTAGTATCCCTTGTGCCATTGCTCTTGTCAAAATAAAAGTAGAAGTAATTTTCTAATTTTTTAATTCAAAAATAACTTCGAAATTCAATAGCTTTCACACAATAGGTCCAAACACCACAAAACAAAGTTTGTGCACCCCTCGTTGTAGAGAGCTTTTCCACAGTATGAAGAATGTGACTACGGGATGTAGGGTCAATGAGATCTCACCATAACAAACAAACAAAACAAACATACTAATTGAAGGTATAGATTCTAGATAATGAATAGAGTACTTTAGGATATTGTTCTGTTCAAGTAATTTTTCATCCATCCAAAATATGTAATACTTGAATCCTTTAAAATTTGACCTCTTTTCATTATCAATTGGACAAAATTGAGGTGAATGGTGTATTTGTAGAAAAATACAATGAAAAAGTCAAGAAAAGGTTTAGGCATTACATTGATTTGTCCTACTAGTGAAGGGGAAAAATTAGCAAAGCATTGAAAATTAGTGTCACGAAAAAATGAGTGTATGAAAATTGATATTACACAACAATATTTTCAAACAACACTAATTCAAAATACTATGTCTTTGATAGATTAGTGCCACACACTCTATTAGCACAAATTAGAGCACAAGGGGTGAGGTTGTTTCAATTATGATCAAGTACATCAAAAGAGAGTTTTTCCTTGTTCACCACGGAGCACACCCAAGAACAAACTTAGCACAAGCAAGGAAATAGAACGACTACGTAGACCATTTAAGTAGTAATAGCAAAAAATGTAGCTTATTGCTAGTATGATTCAACCAAACCCTTCCCACCCCATTGCGAAAGAAACACCCACAAATGCCACAATAGGGGTAGTCACATCTTCTCCACATCTAAAATTTCCATGAAGGATGAGAAGTTGTGGGGAAAAAGAGGAACCAATTACAAGCCAAAAATCATGAAGGAGGTGTGACATCCTTTTGTAGGCAAGAAAAATGAGTGTGGAGTAATAAATACCCAAATATACCAAAACGCATGGAACCAAAGATGGATGTGCAGGTAGAGCACAACGGTCAATGAAGGCATAGGCCACACACAAACTAGACCAAAAAAAGCAAAAATGCAAGAAGTATATAAATAGAAATGTGGAAGTTGGGTGAAAGTGAGCTCCAAAGTAGTGAAAAATTCTTCATATAATGCTTCTTCACACCCATTCTTCATCTCTAGAGGAGAAGAATGGACATTCTCAATCTTCAAAGAATGGGGCCTTTGCAAGCCATGAAATGCCAGTGCAAGAGTGCCACGTCCCCATTCTTTGAAGATTGAAAATGGGGTGAAGAAAGTGTGACTACAACTAATGACAACTCCTAGAACAAATTGAAGTACACCTTCTTGATAGAAAACTTCATCTTCTTCCTTCTTTGTCAATCATATTTCCTTAATTTCTTATAAGCTTCTACTAGTGTGCCCTATGCCATTTCCACAACCATCGAGATGTTAAAAGTGATGGCTAAGCCTTCTTTAATCTCCTTAAATAAAAGTAATTTTTTTAATTTAAAAAAACCCCAAATCTATAATTTTCACTCCGTAAGTCCAAATGCGAGAAAACAAAGCTTGTGCACCCCTCTTCACAGAGAACTTTCCAACAATACCAAGAACACAATTGGAGGATGCAAGGTTCAAAAGATACATAATTTAGCATAATTTAAGATAAAAAAATAATTCAAAAATCTAGAACTTTCGCACTATAGGTCCAAACACCACGAAACAAAGCCTATGCAACCCTCCTCATTGAAGGCTTAAGTCTCCTTGTTGTACTATTGGAAAAAATTGTGTTCTTTTGAAATTCTGTTCTAGCATCCAAAATTTGATTATGAAAATAATTGAAAATGATTTTTCTCTTTACAATTTTGTGCAAGAGTGTACATTGCAATGTTCTCTTTCCAAAGTGCTAAGGGCTCATAGAAATGAGCATCAAATGTACTAAATTTCAAGGACAAAATCACATTAGAAATTCATTTAGAATAAAGATAGAGTAAATTTCTAGAGGCATAAATTACATTGGTGGATAGACTTGTATAGTCACGGACAGGAAAATTGCCAGCCTTGCATAATCATGAATTGGGAAGCAATCGGTTTGTTAGCCTACCTTGAAGATGCACCTCTGCAATTGTGAACGGGATGGCACACACAAGCAGACAAGCGGATAGACTCACGAATAGGTAGACAGACAAACTCACCAACTCGCGGATGGGTTGGCGGATGCAGTGCCTAAGGCGCAAACGACCTAATAGAGTGGTGGACATGTTGGTGAGTTACGAACGGGTTGCAGAAATGGCAGACGGTGTCGTGGAAGGGCTGATGGGTGGACGGGGTTAAGAAATTACCCCAAGATAAAAACTAAATTAAAAACTAAATGTCACAAGACGTCCTAGGGGGTAGTGTTCGCAGATGTTTGGACACGCACAAATGCATTTGAACGTCCTATCAATCCTAGTTTTGAGGAGTGGGTTCTGAGGAGCTAGGGGAGTCTAGGGGTTTTAGGGGGTAGGATGGAAAATAAAGGGGAGAATACAAACAAGACTTGACCTTTTTCTAAGAAGACATTGGAGCGGGGAAACCAACTCCTCGTCCCCCACGAACACCAACAAGTGGAAAGGAAGTAAAACGACTATCACATAAGGACCAACACTAAGGGAAAGAATGAGAGGAAGAGTTTGTAGAAGGAATGAGGAAGGAAAGGAGGACAATGAGATTAACTAGGAGAGGCTAAAGGAGTTAAGATAGAAGGAAAATCCCATTCTTGAACTTGCAACCATAGGATTGAAATTAGGTGATTATCGAGATGCCAAGCATAAGAGTTAGTTCAAGGCATAAGGGACTAGACACGCCCTTAATTAGGCCTAGAAACATGGAACGAGGGTAGTTGGGCCACTTCTAAGGATGTATGAGAAACATGATAGAAAGAAAAAGAGGCAAGGAAGTAGAAAGAAAGGGGGTAAGGTTGGTAGGAGTAGAAAGAATCAAGGTTGTCTCAGACACATGTTTGCGGCCAAATCCTACCTAAAATTCAGACGTCCAAACATCCGGTTTGAGCAGACACTATGGATGTGGTTGGACACTTCCCAGTCGCCGTCTAGCAGATGGGCGGTTAGACAAATGCTTACTATGCCCTTGCAAGTAGTTTCACTTGCCATTTCCAACTTCATTTTTTTGAATTTTGAGGCATGTAATATACTATTGAAAAGGTTTTCTAAATACCTTTTTGACGGTATATTACATGCCCCAAAATTCAAAAAAATGAAGTCAGAAATGTCAAATGAAACTACCTGTGAGGGCATAGTGAGTGTCTGCCCAACTACCTAGTTGCTTGTCCATCCATCCACCCACCCTGTTTGCCCATCTAGTGGATGGAGTTAGACCCTAAAGTCTCCATGTCCCTAGACATTTAGGAAGCAGTAGATGCGGACATTGGACGTCTGTGCAATCCTGGAAGGAATCAACCATTGACCATTGTATGGACTCACCCCTTATTAAAACAACAATCAATTGCATCACGTCACGGGAGGTAATGGTGAAGGAGGAAGTACCCCCGGAAAGCATGATCAATGGCATTAGCTCCGAGGTAGGAAGCTACCCCCCTCCTTAATTGTTCCAACCCTCCTAATTAGCAACTACTAACTCTGTCTAAGGCCTAGCTCCAAGTCAAACCCCTAAGACTAGAGTTCAGGTCCTTTTTGAAGTTAGAAACCTAGAGAGGAGGCTCATAGTTCTCCAAAACACTAACACACACCCAAATCCGAGAAAAAATGAGAAAGTCATGGTTGGATGAAGGTTAGGATTTAAATTGGATGACAAAGAGGTAGACATAAAATTTTGGAACAAATTGAGAGAGTTGAAAAGAGGACATTCATTAGAGTCCACTAATGAAAGAAAAAGTTGATTCCATATTGTGGATTAGAAGACATTAGCGGTTGAAGTTTTAAGTGGCGGCTAGTGGTCAAACTTCATTCATCAAGAACTTTTAGTAGAAAAGTTGGATTAGCAAGGGTCTTACCAAAATAGAAAACTATAGTTAGGGTCTACAAGAAGAAAATATAAAATTACTAAAAATAGTAAATAAAAAAAACTAAACCCAACCCTAGAATAGCAAGGGAGCCTAGTAGAAAACTTGGAATGTCAAGTAGAGTGAGGAAGTTGGGACCATATGCATGTAGAGGGAATTAAGTAGAGCTCATCAGACCCCTTCGCTTAAGAAAGAACGAAAAATCCAAGGAAGTAAGGAAGATGAAGTCTAGCATAGGTTTGGATGAAAAGTTCATAGAAATTTTCAATCAAGGCCCAACTCCAAAGATAGATAGAGACAAGCCTATTAGACACCTCTGTAAAATTTCAAGTTATTCTGGATTAAAGAACTAGACTTAAGTTGTGGATGAAGTTTGATGAACCGAGTAGTAGTCAAACTTCATCCACCCATAACTTTGGCTACAAGTATCGGATAGGGATGAATTTCATGTTTTTAGAAAGTTTAGAGAATTTTCTAGATGTTTCTGTTGTTATCCCCCTCTAAGGTATCTTACATCAAAAACCATGGTGGCCTCATCTAGTCAACTACATACTATTGTGGTTGCATGGGAAGTGGGATTTAGGGGGTTTTGCTCATTTGGGTCCACTTAGGCACTTAAAAAAGATCCATTGCTTAGAAGGCACTATAGAATGCACTTAGACATCCAAAAATAGGAATCATTTAGTCTAACCCCAAAAAACTAGTTGTGCTTCTGATTTATCAAGGGTGGATAAACTGGCTCTCACATGGCGCCTAGAGAAGTTGCCCGATCTCTTTTGTAGTTGGTGACAGAGGGTTTGTTGTCATTAGTGCATCTTTTTTGAGTAGTCGATTTCTTCTCTTTGAAAACTTGTTGTATATTGATGAAGAGGTCTATGATATTATAAGTAGAGAATTGACACACATTGGTGGTCAAGAGCTTGAGATTCAGAGCCCTTGTAGGCAATAGCATCTTTGACCAGGAAGATATTTAGTATATGGTTTACCTCAATTAGTCTTAGATGCATCCTATAGAGAAGCAACTCCCAAACCATCAACTATTACCACACTTCAGATGCCTTTTCAAGTAAAAATTAAGAATGAGCCAAGAGTAGAGGTTATATCACTTGACAAGGACAATTAAGATAAATCATCACCACCACACAAGCTCTTTTAGAAAACTCTCGTTTCTTTGGCCGAAGTTGCTTGCACCTCATCTCTACCTTCTCCAATAGTTTTGACAGAATCTAAGTACGATGATGGATGACCAATTACTACTTGTTTGTAGAAGCTTTGTCTTATGAAAGGGTTGAGGAACCTATTGAAGAAGATCAATTACAATTCAATTGCAATTCATCAAGTTCATTTCAAATGTTCCACCACTATTCAATGGTGACATGATTTTTGAATTACCACCTCTTGGAAGTTCCACTTCTCAATGTTAGGCAAAGCTTTGAAGTGGAATGGAGAAACATTATGATGGCCACATCTAGTCAAACATGAATATGACCAACATCAAAAACGAAGAAGGGCTCACGTTTCGATCATCTTCTTGTATGGGTCATCTTCAGTGTGACAATAATGCATGTGACTATCTCACTCAAAGGCATTGCGTCACACTCATCAACAAGACAGATTAGGATGGATGTTCTCCAACACCATTCGAGGTGGGTCCTATCCCTCCTTTCAGTTCAACAATTACATACAAAATTTACACTATTGTTCTTTCATGAATTAGAATTTGCCTAGCCAAAATATTCTATGTAGTTGGGAAGGATATGTGGTGGGCATGTATTCACTTCAAATTTCATGAGCACCTTATGAAAGTTGGAGACTACTATGATTCAAAGGAGAGGACTTAGACATTAATTTCGAATCAAGCCAAAAGAAATCCATCTATAACCAATTCTTCAATTGTTCTAGAAGTAAGCAAAGAATTTTTAGGAGAGATGCTCCTTTGCCTCAAAGAAGCCTCAGTTGCTAAATTCGGACTTGACGAACTCATGCAAGTTCTGGAGAAGTGCAAATTTCTGAGTTCCCCTAGTGTTAGAAATGTAGTCATCACTTTCAAGTACTTCCGAAGATTTGGAATTATGGACAACATCACTAGAAGCTTTGGGGATGCAACAATTGGGCTTATGTTCAAGAGAACAAGTTTCCTAGTGAAGGATTTGATTTAGACAAAGTTTTTGTCTTCAAAATGTCAAAGGTAGGTCCAGGTAGTGGAGTCAATTTAGTGACACAAATGCAACGGGGTGGTGACCTACAAGACACTTTGATAATGTTTGATCATGTGAAGTGAGTGAAACAATGGGCAATGTATACATGTCATGTTTATGCATTAGATGAGAATGAGCTCCTGCGGAAGACTGCGAGTTCCCACAAGTTCTAAGACTGTGGGAACTCGGCCACAGCAGCTCGCTGACGTGGTCAGGCGACAGCCACGTCGGATAATAATAAAAAATTAATTAAAATTTTTTTTTTAATATTTTTTATTTTGTTTTTTAATTTTTTAATATTTTTTAATTCTGGCCAGCCCTGGCTGATTCCCAGCCTTGGGAACTGGCCTGAAACGGCCCTCCAGGGCAGCTGAATCCCATCTAATGACTCCACTTATTGCTGAGTGATGACCATTGTAATCTGTGACATGTAATCAAAGGACTCCATTCTCCAAAGCTATTTTTGGACTAATTTGAATGCAATGATGGGCACACATGGTATTGATTTGCCATATTTCAAGGGCTTCATGGTTAATTGTGCACAAGCTAATTGGAATGCAGTAAGAGTTATCTATGGGAGTGGTGACCCACACAAGCCTATGGTTGATCGAGAGTACATATGTCTCTTCCATTGGATTCAATCAATAAAAAAATATACGATTGCAGACCTTCGTGTAGACCTTCATGCAGACCTTCGAGATCAACATTGAAAGTTTTGCAAGCAGTACAAGAATGGAACCAACGTCATTGGAGTTAGACATCCAATTTCACGTCATTTGAACATGGTGGCACTCTTCTGGAACAACGACTAAAGAGGGACTCTAAGGGCTGCAGTTGTAGTTAGTGTTTTGGCATTTCCGGTATAGACAATGGGGAGGATTCATGCACATTGTGAGAATCTATAATTCATGGATTCATTCTTTGTCTACATTATTTATTACCCCTTTCACATTTTATTGTTGAAGTTTCTCTGGGGATCAAGCTAATTTTTACTTCTCATTGATAAATGTTGCCTCCACTAACTTATAATGGGACCTTCGCTCTAGTTCATTACATAACCCTTCAGCCCATGAACTTCAATATAATTGTTCATTTTGTTTTTCACTTAGACCTATATTTATTGGTATAGGATGTGGCCACACCAATACAATATCAATAGTTTATTTCATGGATGTTTATAATTTTGAAAACCAATGCTTTGCTAAGCATAAATTTTGATCAGATTTAGGGTCTAGGTGCAAGACAAGGAGCCACCTCAGGGCCCTCTCAGCATCGAGAGGGGTCTTTAGGAGGGGTACCTCTTGTAGATTCTTTTTTGGTGTGTGTCTTTGCAATTCTCAATTGTCAAATATATATTGAAAATTTGTTTATTGGTGTAGGATTTGTCAGTTGTTGAGCTCACTGAAATACCCTCTTGCAACCGTGTTGTAACAATCCACATTAAATGGGTGCAACAATCCCTAAATAGAAGGGATGATCTATACGTGGCGATTGTTGATGACTATGTTAGGGCATTCATGCAAATGGTCCAATATTACCACTTCTTGAAAGGTAACAACCTTGGAACCGAAATAGGAAAATAAGAATGTATGGTGTGAGTGGCACAGAGGTATGTCCAACACACCAAAAATCTTGAAGGGCTTCATGATGCAATGTCAACTATTCCAAGTGCTAGAGATTATTACACAAGAGATCTTCATTTTGAAAGTAAAGAAGTTTTTGATCTGAGGAGCATATGCCTAATTTGCTACTAGGTTCTGAACATGATTCACATTGCCTTGGCTAAGTGAATTTTTCTCAACCACGTGTAGGAACAAGGTCCACTAGAGTAAGTGCATTAGTAATTTCTTTGGATAGGATATATGAAAAAACCTTACTTCAAAAAGACAAAGAAGAGCTAGAGTTGCAAGGGTCCAAAAACCCTATGAATGCATCGACATCAATGTCTTCTCAAGTAACAAGTGTTGAAAAAAATGCTTGTGATGAATCAAAATGGCATATTGCTTGATTGCTTAAGACGTCGGCTAAGGCTTGCTTTGCCTTACAACCCTTATTAGAAAGAAGTTCATCGCAAAGATTATTCAAGGTAACAAAGGAACCACCACACCAACTTATACAAGCACCATAGACAATTGCTGGAAGAATAGGATTGAGAGGATGCAATTCTTCTTTTGTAATGACAACATTGAGCATTGCGTGAAAAGTTCCAAGAGGAAATGGGTTGTGCACAAATTTGAAGTGCTAGGCATTTAGCCACTAAAGAACTACCGGACATGACAACCTTATTTGGAACACATCTTACACCTAATGAGATATTAGATCTTCAAAATTCTCACTTCTATCTTCCTGGGAGTGTTGAAATCTCCCCCCATAGGTTTCTTGGAAACCAGAATCTACTAGCCAATGTATTAGAATTCAAAGTTCCACCTTATCCCATGAAGTACTTTAATACAAAGTCTGGCAAAAACAATTGAAGGAAAACGAGCAAACCCACAACCAAACAAGCAAACAACTACACTTCAACATATATCTTAACAATACTTGTTTATCAAATAACTTTGATACTACATCTTGGATTTGAATGCATACTAAGCCTTCACTCATGTACAACACCTAACATAGGACAATACATGATTACTATAGGTACATTTCCTGAATGCACTTGTTCTAATTTCAAGGAAATGTCAACAAAGGCACTAGGAAAGAGAGGGCAATGGGCAAACTACAAGTATTTGTGTTATTTATTCATTGTTATATGTTGCTTGGATGCACAATTAAATGTTTTCATTCATGCTCCAAGCTTCAGCTTCTATAAGGTCAAACAAATTCTTGAGAGTGGTATTTTGAAGTGCACAACAAATGTATAGGTTACCCTAATTAGTGACTATTTGTGATGAGGCACTATAAGGAAATGCAATCCAAGATGACTTGCTTTTGACAATGAATTGTCCAAAATGACTATAACCATATTATTGCTACCTCATCTTGTCAATTTATAAGAACTTATCAATTTTTTGTCAAGTTGTTGTCAAATTTGTAGTTGATGTTAGGTTCTCTTCTCTCTATTTGTCAAAACACTAAAGATTCCATTAAATTTTCTTAAACATTCACCTTTTCATCAATTGTCATTGATATCTTAACTTGAATTATGTATAGAAGTCAAGCTCTCTATATATAGATGAAGTGGTAGGAGGTAGAACAAGCCATGTGGGATATTTCATTTAGAAGTTGCAAGAGTTCAACCGCTCTTAGTTAAGTTTGAAATATGATTTGTATTAAAACTAGAATTTTAGACTTCATTTAGGCATAATAGAATAACTTTTCAAAAAAAACTTTGAACTAAAATTTTTTGGGAAATCCATTCAAATTTCATGTCCAAAAATCCGTTTGATATTTTGATCCTCCAATCAAAAGTTATGGACAAATTTCAGAGAGGCAGTGGAAGGGAATTTTTTTTAACCTTTTCAAACATTCTCTCTGAAATTTGTTCATAACTTTTGATTGGAGGATCAAAATATCAAACGGATTTTTGGACATGAAACTTGAATTTATTTCCCAAATTTTTTTAGTTCAAAGTTTTTTTGAAAAGTTATTCTACTATGCCTAAATGAGGTCTGAAATTCTAGTTTTAATACAAATCATATTTCAAACTTAACTAAAAGCGGTTGAGCTCTTGCAATTTCTAAATGACATATTCCATATGGCTTGTTCTACCTCCTATCACCCCGTGTGTATATATAGAGAGCTCTCAATCCTCTTCAAATTGTCAAAACACAAGTGATTCATGAAGTGCAATGAAACAATGGCAATTGTTTGTGTTCATGTTCATTTTTGCTTAATATACCAAGGTTTAAATTTAAAACAATTTCAATTTTGATATTTTGTCTTTTGCAAAAAATGGCCATACTTGTAACCATTGATTAGGTGATCATGACAATGGGACAACTAACAAAGGAGGGTATTATGAAATAGAAGTTGACAAAAATTCTAGCAAAATGACAAAATATTGTCAGAATTTTGTCAAATTATTGGTTGAATCTACAAGTTCCCATTGACAAAACAATTGACAAACTTTTGTCTATTTTTTATCAAATAGGACACAATTTCTTTTGTTGTGAGGTAATGAAAAGGTAGACAAGGAAGACTTTGAATTCCAATTCATTTCCTAAATGTAGTAAGACTATAAAGGCCACTACTTCATTGAAGCTATCATTAGTTACATGCATATTCTATTTGAAATTTGAATTGCACCTCTTTTTTGCTTTGGGATGATTTATTTGAAGATTGAATGCTCAGTGTTATACTCACCCAAAAATGATTTGATGTACATACTAATTTCACCAAAGCCTTTGTCCCTAGAATAAATTCTAAAAGTCCTATCCATCTTCCAATCTCTATAGACTGTTGTGGACTTCAAGTAATAAAAGCCTGGATTCAGTTTCTAGAAGTTGGTGCAAAAAATATTTGTCATTTTGTTTCCATGAACTAATTACATTTAGAAATCTATTTTATAATTGATCAACAGAACAATAGTCCCTATTTTCTGGAGTCCATATTATAAATGACCTTATAATATCCATAGTTATAGGTTCTCAATTATATATCCGTGCTTAGAGGTCACACAAAGGTGTCTATAGGTTTAAGTCCACAGATGTAGGTTTATGTCCATGGTTATAGGATTCTAATTCTATAACTTCAAGAAATTCATTATAATAACAAATATTCCATCAAATAATGTCACTTCTCTAAACACTAAACCAAATTTTCTACAAATTCTACAAATCCATACTCAATTTTTTCCACTCCATGCTCCACTCTCATGCTCTACGCTCGTATACTAGCTCTGTTGCATCCAAAATGATGTACATTCATCCAAAGTAGAGCTATAGCATCCCAATGGTAGTAGATTAGCAATTTCATCCAATGAAAAGCAAGAATATTTTGCTAAAAATTTCCTTAAAAAGATTCCTTGTTGTTGAGCAAAAATTCACTCACAATCACCCCTTAGGTAGATCCTTATGAGTGAGAGTTAATAGAAAAAAGTAAATGTTTGTTGATCATCCTTGTGTACATGTATTTCAATAAAGAATAATTTTGTCACATTGTAATTCAAACTATTTAGTAAATTTAATGCATAAATGAAGATATTATGATATGTGTATACAAATTGTATAGATACTCTTGGGTGAAAAGAAATATTGGAAACTATTTTCTTGGAACAACAAACTTTGTCATAAACATTTGGAAGTGAAATCAACATACCATATAATAAAATTCAAGACCAAACTATCAAAACCACCCATCTCTCAATTGTATTAAGTGTGATGTTGATATTTCAAACTCATCATAAATATGAAAATACGTACCAAGTCAAATCTAGATAGGAAGTCATAGTGAAGTTTGAAGTGTCTCATTGCTCCAATCTTGTATAGGATAGATGTATCCAATGATAAGGGATTTGAAAAAAGAATATACCTATAATTATAACATGGACAATAGCAAAATGAAGAGGAACTTTTTTTCTTAGGTTGTTAAAGGTAGAGAGGATCCTTCATTTGAAAATACAACTAAGATTTTGGATGAAAAAAGTGAATATTGGATGGATGATCTTGGAACTCCTAACTAATTATGTAGGCAATGAACATAACACATTGACCATGCCTTGGAATATCACCTTGCAACATAAAGAAAAATTTCCACTAGCAATTCACATTTCTACATAACACTTAAGGCAATTTTTCATATTACAAAAAATATATATAGTTACTATCCATTAAGATGACTTGTAAATGACATAGAAATATAAATAGCTAATAAAAAATTTCATATTATATGGCTAACTTTGTAATTACTTCATGTATTAAAAATTTGTGTTACAAAATCAAAATTATAATATATGATTATAGTTATGACATATTATTGTAAATTCATGGTTCATTAAAACTCCATCTTTGTAAACAACAATATTGAGGTAATTATGAGTACATGATTCACCATGCATGCAAAACTACATATGTACCTAAATAGAGAATTACGTATGTGATTTATATCAACAAATTCACATTAAAATAGAAATTTAGACCTTGGTAAGTATATATATTGATCAAAATTTGTCCTTGATTCCTTGAAGCTTTTGAAATACAATGAATTTCAAGAGTTGAAAGATATAGTACAAAGTACAAACTAGAAGAATCACATTATAGTGACAAAGTTATAATGAAAGATTACATTAAATGTCACATTAAAATATATACAATTAGATCCATGATTGATTTTAATATTGTTTCATACTATAAAGTCAAGCAATAACTTAAAAACAACAACAATGAAATTTTTATGCTAAATACTATTGATTTAAATAGAAAAAATTGTTGAATCCTAAAATTAGTGTTGTTTTTGCATTTATGTCACTTAACTATTGAGATCATTTTGAAGATTAGGTATTAAATTTAAAAATCAAGTTTTGAAATGAAATGGAATTGCACTATTGAAATTCAGAATACTTGCAAACATCATTTGTGAAAATCCCAAACTAAAATTTGACCATATGGCAATAGAATTGGCCTCCTATAGCAATGAATCCCTCTGGATCCTTGCATCCACTGGGTAGATAATGAAAATTTCTAAACCCCTATTCTGAGAGTTACATAAAATAGATGAAGTGCATCCCAAAACATTGAAGTTTTTTTTGTTAGTTTTCAAGGATGTCACAAGAGTGGTAGTCACTTCATACTTTATGGTTTTTGTATAAGTTTTTGAATCAATTCATGTAAAGATCCACCAGGAAAACAACAAACTTATGATAATGAAGTTCTTACCACTAGAGTCTTCTTGAGTACTAATCTATTTTGTGTAAAGAACTTCATATCTACATTCTCCTCTTTCCCTAGAACTCGCAGGGATGAATCCATATCTTTAACCCTTGAAGGACACAACGGATGATTATTGTCTGATGAATGACAAGGAATTCTCTTATGTAGGACAGAATTGCAATTATTCATCTTTGGAATTAGGGGTAGAAAGGGAAGATCTTCTACAGTTGTTTGACTCCCAATGAGTATTTTTGTTTTTTCTAAAGTGGATGATGTCACACAATTCCAAATTGCTTGATTTCTATGGTTAACAGCTCGGTGTTCAAGGGTTAAGTTAGGTTGTTTGTTTTGTTTTATTTTGTTTGTTACATTGAGGTCTCCCGGACTGTGCATCCCCTAGTCGCGTTCTTAGTACCATCGGAAAAACCTGAGTGAGGAGGGGTGCACGGGCTTTGTTTCATGGCATTTGGGCCTATGGTGTGAAAGTTATTGAATTTCAATTTTTTTTTGGAATTAAAAAATTAAAAAATTATTTTTACTTTGATTTCGACTGTAGCAACGGCACACCAGCATACCATGGAAGCAGCAGACTACCCAACATACAGTACAGTTGTCAGTATGTCACACAATCCCCTACCGTATTCGACACTTAGTAACTGAGACAACCACCAGCTGAAAAAAAAGGGTGAATCTCCCCTTTCCAATCGCCCCGCGTGGGATTCGAGCCGTGGATCCCTGCCTTGCATGACCTGGACCCCTGACGTGGACCCCTAGGCCGCTCCTTATTGGCCCTCAATCATACTTGCCCTCTGTCGCCGGCGTGCCGGGAGTAGGTAGCGCCCGCCCGCCCGCCTGCGACGGACGGATCCCCTTCGCAGCCTGGGACAACCCCGCATCGCGGTGCTCGAGCGCAATCCATTTTCACCACGGTCGCCCAATTTGATACCTAGACGGCGCCATAGTCGTATTTTTAGCATTTCCTGGCGTCTCTCGCTCTCTCTCCTCACATTCTACGAACCCATAACTTAACTTGACCTGACTTAACCATCATCCCGGCCAACCTCCGAATTGAAGAAGCGGAGTCTGCAGCAGTGCCGTGGGAATCCCCGCATGTGCAGGCAAGGTCAATGACGAGATGATGTCAGTCCTCTGCAGGCAGCTAGCCAGACAGCCAGGGTGTGGGACTCATAAGACTTATTAACCTAGCTTAGCTTGTACCAGTTGTGGGGGTTAGTTCTTCGTTTGCAACCACTACTGTTCAGGATCCAAGCTTCGGGTGGGTTATCACGTTATGGCTATGGCGAACGATTCGATCTAGCAGGAGCGGTTGTCGTTGGTACTGAGGTTTTAATTTTACAGGCCTGCACGCAAATTGGAGTGCGACTTTCTCTAGAAGTGAGTTCGATTTGGGTGTTTGGGTTGCAGGCGGGAACCCTAACTGATCCCTTTTCGAATCGGTGTGCGCAATTTTTGCTACGGGATTCTATCTTGGGTGCAACAGAAATGGGGGCAGCGATCTTGGGGTTTGAATGGGACTGGGAGGAGGGTGGCGTACTGCTGTTGCTAGCTGCGT
Source organism: Straminergon stramineum (assembly GCA_963920665.1). Lineage (NCBI taxonomy): Eukaryota > Viridiplantae > Streptophyta > Bryopsida > Hypnales > Calliergonaceae > Straminergon > Straminergon stramineum. The sequence goes on from OY987271.1 coordinate 21,697,307, forward strand.
AGGGGAGGGAGGGATTAGATTTGTCCACTGGATTCGAAGCAGCAGGCACTGGAATGTCTGCCCGCGGAGATCCTGTTCCGTGGTAGATCGGGTGTGAGTGCTCGATTTCGTGAACCCTGGTGGTGATTTTCTGTTGCCAAATTACTTTCCAGGTGGACGGACTTGAATAATGTACGAGGAGGAGTGGGTGTACGGAGTTTGAATAAGGTTCATACTAGTCTCCATTGGACGACGGACGGTCTTGGCGCGAGGGAGCGAGCGAGTGAGCGCGGGTCAATTAGGTCGTCGTCTGTTTTTCGTCCCTTATTTCGCTTTCGGTTGTTGGTGGGTCTGCGTCGATGCAGAAGTTGGGTGAGCGGGCTGTGAATGTGCACTTACTAGTTGCGCTCCCGACGGTACCGCCCACGCACAGCGACTTCGGGTGAAGGGGCTTCTTATGGGTCTTGGCAATCCCGCTCCTCGGTCGATACCAGAGATTTCTTGTCAAGTCTTCGTGCAAATCTACGATTGCATAACCGTGCGTTCCATCTCGTCTGCTTTTCAGTCGGACCTGATGATGCGCGGGTCGAGTGAGTCGCCCACCACACGATCTCGCATCTCGCGCAGGGCTCAGAAAGCGGCGGACGGAATGAAGAAGCTCATGCAAGTGCCGTTCTCTCTGGCCTCCATGGAACGCAAGTGGCTGTCGCCCTTGGTCGCCACGGCCTCCCTCTCAATCGTGCTTCTTCTGGTGGGGATTTTCACACTGGGCTCCAACGGCCATCGCCCTCTCCTCGGATTCAGTCGAGCCGACCTCACGCAGAGTGTGCTCGCCATTACTGAGGAGGGTTCCCTGGCGAGCTTGCCGCGCCCTCCCAAGCTGGCGTACTTGATCTCGGGCACCATCGGCGACGGCCCTCAGATGCTACGCACGCTCCAAGCGTTGTACCATCCGCACAATTATTACCTTCTCCACTTGGATCGGGAAGCGCCCGAGAGCGAGCGGGGCGACTTGGACCAGTACCTCCGGAGCGAGCCCGTCTTCCAGGAGGCGCAGAATGTGTTCGTGGTGGGGAAGGCGAATTTGGTGACCTACAAAGGCCCCACTATGATCGCGGCCACGTTACATGGGGCCGCTATCTTACTCCATAAAGCCAAGGACTGGGACTGGTTCATCAATCTGAGCGCGTCGGATTATCCACTCATCACTCAAGACGGTTTGTGGGATTCAATCATCGGAAGTCATATTTTTGTTGTGCCCTGTCTTCACTTCGCATTTCGTTGGAGACCTATGTTCAAATGATGTGTGTGAAGGATAATTTTTTAGAGTCGTATCTGAAACCAACACCACTGCATGCATGTGAAAAAATGTTTGGCTGTGCCGTGTTGTTTCTGATGGAATGATTTGTTGGCTGTGGGAGTGCAGATCTTCTTCATGTTTTCTCGTACCTGCCGAAGGATCTCAATTTCATTGAGCACACTAGCGACATCGTTACCTGGAAAGAGTAAGCCTTTCTTTATTCTGGAAAGTTTGAATTGTTGATAAAATAAGTTTCATTCGATAAATGTCTCTGAAGCAGAAAGTACGTTGGTTCAAGACTGAATATTGATGTTTGAATGATACTATTCCTTGGAAGTCCTGTGCATAGTGTTTGTGATTATTGCACTGTTTGTGATACTTTGCACAGTGTATGTGATAATTCACTTTCTTCCAAGTTCTTGTATCCAGGATAAACCGTATTGTGCAGTTCTCTGTGTAGTGATTCTTGCATGGAGCACATGATAAACGTTATGTGTAATCCCTGGAGTCTGGATAGGTTCTGAATTGCACTTTACATGGTTGGTACGAATCGCAGAGATCAGCGAGTAAAGCCCATTATCATCGACCCTGGACTGTATCAGGTTGAGAAGAGCGACATCTTCTGGATGTCACAGAGGCGAGCTGTGCCTGATGCATTTCGCTTGTTTACAGGTAAACTTCCCCACAAACAGGTTATTGTCTTCTTAGACTAGAAATCAAGAATTGTGAGCGGGAGTAATTTTGCGTACATGTTCTAGAACTTACGCAGTCGATACAATCTTTTTTTATGAACTACATATCTTTTGCAATCCAGTTCTGTTTCACAAATTGTGAGCACTAGTGTTGATACTAATTGTTTGGGAAACAGGCTCGGCATGGGTGGCACTGACGCGCTCCTTCATGGACTATTGCAATGCGGGTTGGGACAATCTCCCGCGCACAGTACTGATGTACTACGCAAACTTCGTGTCGTCGCCAGAAGGCTATTTTCACACCGTGCTTTGCAACAGCGAGGAGTTTCGCAACACAACTGTGAACCACGACCTCCACTTCATTGCATGGGACAACCCGCCCAAGCAACACCCGCTGAGCCTCACTCTTGACTTCTTCCACGCCTTGAGCACAAGCGGAGCGGCGTTTGCTCGGAAATTCGCTAAGGATGATCCAGTGCTGGACAAGATCGACCAGGAGCTCCTGAGACGGCCGAAGGGCAAGTTCTCTCCGGGGGGTTGGTGTGTAGGCTCAGGTGACGATCCATGTGCAGTTCGAGGAGATTACACTTTGTTGAGACCTGGACCTGGTGCTCAAAGGTTCGAAGATCTTGTTGTGCGGCTCCTTTCACCAGATAACTTCCGGACACAACAATGTATTGCTGTTTGAATCAGCAACAGCATTGACAGCCAGTACGGTTCTTGTATGCAGCTTAGCGAAGCCCAGCACCCTTTGGAAGTGCTTGCGGTGAGGACCGCATCTGCTTACATCATTTGTGGCACTCCTAAACCTCGAAGATGACGCCCAAGTAGCTGCTGCCTCAACAGGCACGAGTTTATGATTATAGACGTTAAACCCTGGTGTTGCATAGTATCTTCACATGCGAATAGCTTGCTTTCCTGACGAGATGGAATTCCTTGGAAAAGGTTCAGAAGGGCTCATGGACCAAACAGTTTTGTGCCCGTTGGTGAAGTGAAGCAGGGTTGGGAGAGTACCCCTTTTTCCCCATGCATCATGGAGTGGTCGATTGAAGCATTTTAAGGTCTCAACCTGCAAGCAAGAAAGACAGATTTTTCTCGAGGAAGTGGCAGGTGGGCTGCCCCAATTAGACTGAAAATCTGCCTGATACTATTGAAGTTTTTTCTTATTCATACAGGGTTTAGTCAAAGTGTCAAAAACACAACTCCAATGCAAGATTCCGTATCTATTTGATGCGTCACATGTTTTGCTCTCGGACGAGAGGAACTTGCAGTTGTATGGAGGATTGAAGTGTTGAGTAGAGATACGGAGCATTGACGCCTAGGTTTGGCAGAGATGCTTTTTCCCACATTTTTGATGTATATCTTGTACATCTAGCTGGTGAATTTTTTTAAGTGCGATTGGCTTGTTGGGGTGTTCACTGCACAAAATTGTATTTACTGTTCAAATGAGTTGCGTTCATATGAGTTCGTTTATTCGTGGTCAATTAACTCCGGACAAGTGACTTTCTGGATTGGCATTCGCACGAGCATAGAGTTGCAATTGGGAAGCTCCGAAGCACCTAAATTGTTGAATAGTTCCTCTTCATTTCAGAACCTAAATTTAGGATAGATGTACTTGTTTTTAGGATAATTGTACCTGATTCACGATTTATGTACTTGTTTCAGGATGTATGTACTTGATTTAGGAGATGTGTGCCACTTGGGTAACAGAAGAATTTTACTCCTAGATTTAAGCTCTGAAATGAAGAAGTCTAGAGTTGGGTCCAATAATTGAAAAGTGTACAGCAGTCGGGCCCAATAATCTTCCGAATTTTGTTCTTAGGCAGAATGATTCAACAACCAGTTCACTTTAGCATACTCAGAAATGGATGGATTTTCAATCCACAAACTAAGTTGGAATTGTAGTGAAATCAAGTATCTCTACAACAATTGCAAATGATTTGTATGATATTCTTGCTTGTTCATCAATTTGCTTTGGTGTTGTAACAAATCTTTGAATATCTTTCAAGGAGGTTTCTCTTATAGTGAATTAGGAAATCAAATTAACTTCTTCATACCTTCAGCTTGCCTACACTTCTCTAGGGTTGTTGTATGATATTCAAATACTCTTCACTACGATTCCAAGGCAATTTGCATTTAGAAAATCTATCCATTTTTTTAGTATGTTAGTGCTTTCTAAATTCGTGAACCTTTTGCTAACTAAATATGTGTGGGATAAAAAATTTGCAAGATTATTAGACCTGTTTGTATATTCTCATGCAATTAGGTGGGGGTACTTTTGAGTGCACTTGCCTTAACCCCTAAAGGACCACAAAACTTGCCATTTCTATTACAAAGAGGAAAAAACTATGAAAATTGATTTTTGTGTATATCTAACCACAGGATCTTGCACTAGACTAGTGTAAAAGTATGTTGAAGAAATTTCAAAAAGTTTGACTTCAAATATTGAGAAATATTTGCATTTAAAGCAAAGAAAACAATTTTTTTGCACCTTACATGGTTAGATTATTTGACTTTGAATCTTTTGAACTTAAATTTTTTTGCACTATAGAGTTTGAATTCAAACAGTTTACCATGCAAAATTGATTTGAGACTCAAGAAAAAGAATTAAATAAAAAACTCTTAATTTCCATCCTTAAATTTTTTTTAAGTAAAGGAGATACAAGATAGAAGAAAAAACTAAATTGTCAATATCTCTAAGATGGAATTGAAACACACTAATCCCAATTGTGAGATGTTCTTGCATACTTTCTCTTGAAAATGTGAAAATTGAGTTCAAAAATGATTTTAAATATGTTATTTTTTCAAGAAAAATGCTATAATTGCCCCCAAAACAAGGTGCTTCATACCTTTCATATCACTAATCCATTTGAAATGAATCAATGCTTTCTATGTAGACATGAAGATTATTTGTTTCTAGATTTGGGTAAGGTAGCATGCTGTAAAAGCGACCATGTTCTAAATGTGACCCCTATCTAAGAATGGTTGACATATTTCTTGAAATATCTATTACTAACAATGATGAGTTAGGTAGGCGTAAATGGTCGCTTTAAGAGCATACTACCTTATAGGTTTTTAATTTATGGCTCTAGGGCTTTGCCCTTGGCTTTCCATAGTTTGTTCTTGGTCTATTTTTTGGAATAAACTATAGTATGTTATGCATACATACATACATACATATATATATAATTTCAAATAGTAATTTTAATTTTTGTTGATTTCTTTTGTTGCTTGACATGGTGAAAATTGTACTTAGGATGGCTTAACTCTTAAATGTATTTGACTATGTCTTCACCAAAATGTCCCAAAACTGCCATTTCTAGTACAAGTACCAAATTTTAGAAAGAATATATTTTTGGACGCATTTAACCATAGGATCTTGTAGTACGCTATTTTCAAAAGATGTGGGAAAAATTTCAGAAATTTTCACCCTATAGATTGCAAGATATTAGTGTTTAAATTGATAGAAAGCCTTTTTTTGACCCTGCAAAAACCCGGGCAGATGCACTTCACAAGGTCACATCATTATGAAAAAATGTCCAAAATGGTGGTAAATCTTTGGATCCATTCTTCAAAGCAAGTTGGCTACATGCTTGAAAAATTTTAGATCATTTGGAATTGTACAACATATAGGAAAAAATTAGTAAGTAGAAAGAGGTAGAGAATGATTCAAAATACTAAATTGTTGAAAATTGATTTATGTAATTGAAAAATGTCAATCCCAATGGTTGTAATGTTGTAACAAACAATGTACACCCATTCTTTTTATTTTTTTCCAAAAATATGGAAAATTGAGTTAAATAGAGGTCTTCAAAGTTTATTTTAGAGTGGAGATTCCATAGCTACCCACAAACTACCCACAACTAAAACTCTTCATAACTTTCATCTTATAAATGAAAATGGAATGATTCAAAGCTTTACATGTACATATAAATCATGAAAGCTAATTTCAAATTTTTATTTTAAAAAAAAAGTGATTCTTAAAGAAGTCTTTTTTGTTGCCCAAGCTACCCGTGGAGCAATGAAAACTACATATCATACAAAAACTTTATAACCATGTATTCAAAAGTTATAAAAATTGTTGGGCCTAAAAGCTACTCCTTGGTCACATGTTTTGAAAAAATTTCAAAAAAACAAAATAAAAATTTTGTTCGTAGTGAGTTGCCCAAATCGCTATGTTGACAAAAAAAAAAGGCCGTTTGGTCCTTTAGGGGTTAACTTTTGTTCTTGGGTGTTGATTGAAATGAAATTTATATTTTTTGACAGCCAATGTGTTTTTCTATCTTAAGAAAAAGTTTCAAAAAACTACAACAAAATTTTAGACTCTAGGAGCCTACCTGGAATTCTTTTTGTCCCATGTGGGGACATTAGTCCTTTAGAGGATGACTACAACAATCAAAATCCGATATGACCATTGCAACATTGGTACAACTTTAGATGTATTGTCTCCTATTATCTAAGTTTCATTGACTCCAAACAACATAATTCCTAGGCTATAAAGATTTTATAGTTGCAAAATTCTCAAATCACAAAGATTTCTTCCACAAATATAGATATTCTTCCATTGGAAAGCAACCATACCTCTCTATAAAAATTAGAAGTACCCATAATTACTATTCTTGGAGTAAAATGCATAAAAATGAAGTTGGTTATTTTGATTGTTGAGCCTTTGAAGTCAAGGAAACTAAAAAAGAATAGCCAAATTACAACCCCAATCTAATTTTGAACTCTACTATTGCATCTACTTTCACTATTTGTCACCTTAATTAATGTAATGAAAATGATACTTGTTTCAAGTATAGGCAATCATAGTGTGATAATTTCATGAAGTTAACATATCAAGCTCTAGGGATAGTGTTTGTGGTGAAAGCTTCATTTATTTTCCCACAATCTTCAATCTCGTTGTCAATGACCTTTTGAATTTTCATTGCAATGGTCTAGAATTAATAGATCCCTATTGGCACTTGGAGGTCTCCCCCGTGATCTACATTTGGAAGCTTACCAGGCATAAAGTGACAATTTGTGCATTGTCATATGGACTTTAGGTTGTTCCTTTACAACCAAATGATATTCAAGAGTGTCATATGCTAAAACATTTGTTGCCTTATTCGTTTCCTCCCTAGGTCCCTCTCTTGCAACCTTGATACCAATGTTTAATCACTTAAAGATGGGCTTGAGCATTCACAGTATTAGAACAATTCAACCATGAGTATTAGAATATTTGTTTTAGATTAAGTAAAGTAGACTTTCATTAGAAAACTTTGAACCCTCGAGGTTTTTGTGAGTCCAAGACAACAAGGAACACCAGGGAACTCTAGTTGGAAAAAAAATAAAAAATAAAATAAAAGGATTTGTGGTGTGTATGTGTGTGTTTGGCCAATGAACTGCAGGGTCTAATTAGTATGGGACAATTCAATTTAAACCCTAAAGGACTGGCCTTGTGTTTTTGGCATCATAACTTTTGGGGGCAAGTACATGTGAGTAGAGATTTGACTTATTCAAGCTAAAATTTTTTTACAAGGTGTGGACAAGAAATATCTTCCCTACATGCTAAATTCCATTTCATTTGAGTACACAAGTGAAAAGTTATGATGCAAAATGTTGCTTGTTTCTCAACTTGGGTAGCTCAAGCAAATTTAAAAATAATCACATTTTTCAAAAATAAAAATTTGAAATTGGTTTTCTAGATTTATATATATTGGAGAGCTTTGAATCAATCCATTTTGATCAATGAGATGAAAATTAGGAGGATTTTTAGTCTGCGGGCATTTATGGAATCTCTACTCTAAAATAAACTTTGAAGTCCTTCATTTAATTCAATTTTTCATATTTTTTTGAAAAAAATAAAATCATAGGATGTAGATTTTTTATTATAACATTACAACCATCAGTATTGGCATTTTTCAATTCCATAATTAAATTTTTGACAATTTATTATTTTGAATTATTTTCTACCTCTTTCTACTTACTATTTTTTTCCTATATGTTGTACAATTCGAAATGATTCGAAATTTTTCAAGAACGTAGTCAACTTGCCTTGAAGAATGAATCCAAAGATGCACCACCAGTTTGGACATTTTTTCATACAAATGTGACCTTCTGAAGTGTTGCTGCCCGGTTTTTTGCAGGGCAAAAAATTGATTTTTGTCACTTCAAATGTTAATATCTTGCAATCCACAAGGTGGAATTTTCTGAAATTTTCTCCACATCTTTTCTAAACAACTTACTACAAGATCCTATGGTTAGATGTGTTCAAAAATGTTTTTTTCTTAAATTTGGTACTTGTGCTAAAAATCACAATTTTGGAACGTTTTTGGTGAAACCATAGTCAAGGAACTTTAGGGGTTAAGAATTTAAAACATATTGTAAAAAACTAAAAAATATATATATTAAGAGCAACTCAAAATTACAAAATTATGAGATCTGATGTGGCATTAGTGGTACTACTTTAGACTTCTATTTTTATATTGTTATTTAAATATTATTTTAGTATTCTAAATTTTAAATTTTTTTAAAAAATAATTCTTATTGTGTCACTATTCATCATCAATGATGAATATTAGCCATTGTTCCTCAAAGGGGTTGTGAGCTCCATCGAGGGGAACTTCCCAAAAGGAAACAACCCCTTTGAAGGCTCAAATTTTTCCTAATGGCTTTTCCAATTATGAAATTTGTGATGAAAATACTTTACAGAAGCATTGAATTCGGCTTTCATGTTTTCTTAAGCACATCTATGTTGATAGATCTAAAAAAAATTATGCTTGGAGATTGTAATTAGAGCCTAAAGTGTTTTATAAATGCAATTCCAATCTTACTTGTTAGCTTAAAATTTTCACCAAGCTTGGATGGTTTTCACCTTTACATTGGGAGGATTCTACACATGAAAAAACAACTATAAGTTATATGTATGATTCTAGCTAACTCAACTTCTATTGAAAGACATTTCAATAGACTCTACTTCAAATCACATCAAATCATTATCAATCTAGTGTAATTTAAACATACAAGCATTAATGAAACTTTAATAGCAAATATTCAATTCTTCAAGCAAACCGAAATAAAGTGATTACACCTAATTAAGACACTTTACGCATTGAGTGTAATTATTATTATTAGATTATCCAATCTTCCTTTTATTTCTGTTGAAAAAAGAGAAGCAACTCCAATCCTTTGGGGGTTGTCTTAAATTAAGGGCTTGTTCATATAGGGTCCTACATATAGTTTTGAGTAACTACAAAAGCAACACCATTATGAGGTACCTTAGTAAATTTCTAAAAGATGGAGGGTGTTATTCAAAAGAAACTATTTAAAAGTTGCCAAAATTTGGTGCATTGACTAAATTCAAAAATTAAAACTTTTAGTTGAAATCCAACTTTAAAAAATATATTGGACCATTATTTCAATGTTTGAAAAAAATTCAGCCCAATTTGAAGACATAGATTGCAACATTATAATGTTTGGAGAGTGTGAAAAAGTCATTTTTTCAACCCTATTAGTAGAGACAATAGATTTCAAGTTGTTTGAAGAGAGAGAATTTTTCTTTATTCACAATTGAGGCACATCTACATTTAATACTATAACTTATTAGATTCACTCATGCAAAATTTCTACAAATAAGGAGTCTACTTTACTCCTAATTATCCTACAATATGTAGATGCCAAGTAAACTAGCAATACACTAGCCATTTTTTTGATGATTTCTTGTGCATTGGAGAATTTTTCATTTTGAAATCCTAATGGTGAAAACATAAAGCCATGCATTTTAAATACATGAAAAAACTTCAAATTCTTTAAGTACACAAATTGCAAGACTACAAAGTTTGAAGTTATATGAAATCATGTTTTTTTTTCAAAATTACCCAACATAATGAACAAAGTTTGATTCTTCTTAGAATGTGATTTTAGAACCAATTTTTTTCTCTTACAATTTTATACCACATTATATTTGTTACATTCCTATTAAATTTCAAAAGTGCATGAGTTGTCTATCCATAAAAAGTTTCTTAAACAACAAAACTTTTTTTAGGCTGTACAACTTTTCACTCAAGCATCCAATCACACTTTTTTTCACCTTCCCACAAAGGTGGCTAGTGTACGCACATTGTATCAAAACTTCATAAACAACCATTCAAAATTGACTTCGTAGAAACCTACCCAAACATTCAATTAAGAATATGTTCAATCCACAAATGTCCTTTAGGGGTATAAGAGAAAGCTCTTTAGTAACTCTTCTAATAGTTTAGTACTCCGTATTATTTATAAAATTATTTTCTAGATTATTTAGTTCATTGCAATAGTAAGTGTTGTGAAGTGTAGGAAGATTGGTTATGAAATGCATTTCTGAGTGGATTTTGAAATGATTGTCTTGTTTGTCATGAAGGGTTTGTGTTTTAAGAATCCGTCTTTGCTAAATGTTAATTAATTCAAAAAATTGTTGGGTGGGTCTCTTGTTTTCATAGTATTGTAGAAGATGACTAATGGAATAGTCTAGTTCTATATAGAGCATGTTAGAGCATAGTTTGACATCATATATTCATGATGATGGGTCATTGCAAATGAATGGATGTAAGTTAGAGAAAATGGAATTGTGTGTTGTGGGATTGATTTTGTCTTTGGAAGAATTAATGTCCACCAATCATGAGTGTGTAACATTTTGAGACTATATCAGAGAAGAATATTTCTCCTAGTTCTTGGATTACTTTGTTATGTTGTTGAATTTGTAGTGATTTGATGTGCAAACTACAAGAGAAAGGGGTGTTTTAAGTGAGTTTTTAAGTATAGTCTTAGACATAAGATTGTAAGGAATGACCTTTAAGGAGATTTTTAGTAAATATTTACTAAAAATACATGTGTTTTTAGTAAAATTTAACTGAAAATCTCCTTAAAGGTCATTGCTTACAATCTTATGCCTAGGACTATACTTAAAAACTCACTTAAAACACCCCTTCCTCTTGTAGTGGTGGTTCTTTACATATAACCAAGTGTCAGTTTCAATTGATGAAGATTGTGTAGTGTGCAAGTAGTATTGGAAGTATAATTATTGAGTAGGCTAGAAAAAATGTTTTCAAGCATAATTCATATATTATCCACAACAAAATTCAAAGAGGTGAGTGATCTAGGACATAAGCTTTCATGAGGAGTAGATTCTTGAGTAATGATCTATTGTTTGGATTTTTCTAGACCATCATTTTTAACACCTAAAGAACCGAGTATCCATTCAATAGACATTGCCATGGAAAACTCAAGTAGGGTCATACAAATTTAATTTTGGTCGGATGTTCATGTAAAATTTGATGCAAAGTGTAAACATGTACCCCTTAACTTAGTGGGATTACAATTTTCTCTTTAATTGGGTATGTAAATCAAACTTTATGTTGCAACAAAAAATTTGGGTAGTTTGAGCAATTTGGGCATCTTTGGGGCATTTTTCATTGAAATCCTCATCGAATACTAAAATTTGGCATGTATGTTACTAATAAAACATGGCATACATTGACAAACAAAACTAAGTACTATGTTGAAATGTTTTCATTTAAACAACCATATCATAAGCACCAATGGACAAAGTCCAAAAGTATATACACAAAAGTTGTAGTGCGCGACATACTACATGTTACCATGGAGGTTTGAAGAAAAAATTAGTTAGTTGTGATTTGAAAGAAAATTAATTTCAAAGTTAGCTATGTCTAAAACTTAGTTTTGTTCAACATGATTTGGAACTACTTTATCTTTTGTCTAATTTTTCTTAGAAATCCGAATTTTTTTTTATTGACTTGGCATGTTGGTATACATCATTTCAAATTATTGTACACAAAGATTGAAGGAAATTGACATTTATAGAATTAAAATATCCAGAGTTTGACAAACATACAAATGATGTTGGTTCTCACAATATTTGATTATTTTTTTAGAATTGAGCATGAGATAGCATTAGCCAATGTAGAAAGAGTATAGATTGCAATATGGACCATTGTTACATCTTAATGCCCATGCATTTGAAATATTTGTTGAATTGGACAATGCATTTAATTTATATTTCATAGTTGTATAATGCATTTTTAGGTTCAATTTGTTTGTCCAAAAACTTGAGTTCATGATGCACATAATTGATCCAAAAAATCCCCCAAAGAAAAAATTGTCATTTTCATTATCGTCAAAACATTGGAAATTGCGAAAAGGTAATTTTTACCAATTTTTGGCAACTTCTCTACCCCACCCCCCCTCCCTCAGAGGTTAAGAAAGTAGGGAACCTTGTGAACATATTTATACTCTTCTTATAGGAATTAGTTTAGACATATGTTCAATAGATAATTTATCAACAATATGAAAGACTGTCTAATGTGACTATAAATGTCTTATTTGAATATTCTCTTGAAATTTGTAATTATTTATTTATTTATATTATTGACCTAAAACAGAAAAAAGTACTATTATAAATGTGGTGTAAATTCTCAAATTTAATAAGGTGGATAGGTCAAAATTGCCCATGCTCCAATTGTGACTCTAATTTCAAGTCCCAATTTAGCATCCTATTGTAATAAAATCTATAGAACAGTCAACAATTTGACAATTCAATGTCTTTTTAATCACCATTGTGATCATGTAAAGAATTAATCCCTAATGTTCTAAGGCCCTTTTTTGATCAAAAAACACTCAAAACTGCCATTTCTATTGCAAAGAGCAAATTTTTTTATTTATCTACTTATTTTGTATATCCAACTATAAGATCTTCTATGATATTAGTAGAAGAATGGGTGAAAGAAAATTCAAATACTTTAGCTTTGTAGATTGCAAGATAATTGAGTTTAAAGTAAAGAAGATAATTTTTTATATCTTATTCAATTAAATTTTTTGTCTTGGAAACTTCTAAACTTAAAACTTTTGCACTATAAATTTTAGATTTTAAATTATTGATGTTGAAGAAATAAAGTGAAAGGTCAAGGAAAAAAATTTAAAAACTTGATTTTCATTCTTAACCCCTAAATGCCCAAGGCCATTTTTGAACTTCTAGGAATTTGCTCTAAATTGAATAAAAATCCATCATTTTGATAAGTTGTATCATTTAAAAAAAAATGTAACTGTACAAATTCAAACTAGACATGTTAGAGATCACATGGGAAAAGAAAACACAACAATATCACTTATGGATTGAAAGATTATAATGTTTGATCATGAGGATGTTAAAACCATAAAATTTTTAATATCCTCTTTTTACATGTCAAATCTAAAAATTTGGTCACCAAAAAATTATAAGGTTAAAGGGCCTAACATGCATAACCCCAATCAATTTATGGGTTCTCAAAATTTATTCTACAAATTTTTTAAATGAATTTTGAATGTGATTTTTTCTCCAAGATCTAATGTATTTGAGGCCCATTTCCAAGAGCCCCCAACATTAGGGAAAGTCAAGATTGCAATGGACACCCTTGCACAAAATCTTGAATAGAAAAATCATAATCAATAATTTTAAAAATCAAATTTCTGATGCTAAAACTAGACTTCGAAGAGAATTTTTCAAAAATAGAAAATACTAAAAATAGAAAATTGCTTAGGTTTTTATCTAACTTCAAAGTTTTCCAAACACCACATTGTGGTGCCTTGGGCATTTAGGGATTAAAGAAATTGATCCATCAAATAAATTCAAAAGAAGGAAGAACTAAATTGTTGTAGTTCTAAGATGGAATGGAAATACACTAATCCCAACAATAAAATTATTCTAACAAACAAACAAAATTATTTGGAACTTTTTCCTTCTTTAAATTGTGAAAATTGAATTAAAAGTAGAGTCCTAGAAGTTAATTTTCAAAGAAGATACTCTAATTGCCCAAACAATAACTCTCCTTAACTTCCTTGTCACTAGTCAATTCAAATGGAATGAATAAAAAAATTCCATGTCAAAATTATTATCTATGAGAAAAAAAATTTAAACAAAATTATTTTAAATTTTTGTAATTTTCTTTTGTCATACATGACAAAATACTTTTGGAATTGGGAGGACATAAAAAATTTTCCTAGGCATTGATTGAAATGAAATTTATATCTCCAATTAGGACATTTGGCCCTAGTCCTAACTAGAGCACCTCATTTAGGAGGTGACTTTAGACCACAATCAAATAGCATGGCACTAGACTACCCTCCTCTACACCAAATACTCAACCAAGTCACCCAAGTTCCTATGTAAATTAGATAACACATGGCTCCACACTCCCTTCTTTAGTTCTCAACAAGAACATGCCATCACTTGGCACATGAAGAAACCTAGTTGTGGGTCTTTTACTTAGGCTCCCATTTGATTTCTATTATATGGTTTTATCCTCTACATTTCTCTCAAAAGCCCTCACCTTCCACTATTTGTTCTTGGTTTCATGTCTTGGAATAAACTCTGGGTTTCAAAAAATAAATAAATAAATAAATTTATATCTCCAAAAAACTAATGCGTTTTCCTATCTTCAAAAAAAATTCAGAAAATTACATCAAAGATGGTGATCATAAGACACTTGGGACTTTAGAGGGTTAAAATTAACATGACGAGAGAAGTCCCCCAAGGGACAATAATGAGAAGTTAGATAATTCTGCTTTGAACACCTATAAAATGTCTATTTTCCCTCAAAATACATGTGAAATACATGTGAAATACATGTGAAATATTCTCTGATTTGAGGTTCAGTTGAAGAATAATTATGAATCCAATACTTATACAACGACCAAGGGATCGACAATAGTTATCCTACCCTATGAACTCATAATCAACGGTTGCCCTGGCGTCCATGAGGTACCAGAATGACTTGGATGTAGTTACCAGAGATGTGTGCAAGCAAATGCATGCACTGTATATTGATAAAGAAGCATTCCAAGAGTTCCGGTTTGACACCGCTCTGAACTCTCTTACTACGAAGAGCTATCAAGACACAGCAACCAGGATAAATTCCTTCTGCAGTGGCGTTCTCGTCTGTACGCTTCAAGCAGTAAAAATAAGACTCATAAAAAGAAAAGGCTCAGAAGTCCGTGTTGCAGAAAATAGGGGACCCCAAAACTGCTTCTAAAACTCTAAGGTTCCAGTTACCAAGCCGCCAAAATAACTCAAACATAACGAACTGCTCTCACCAATCGACACATAAAAGTGCGTACAACCAACATCCGGAAGTCGACTATTCTGCCAGACAGTCACCTGACAACTTCTAAAAACTCATCTAGATCTAAACTAATGTGCATAACACGCGTGTTTCACTCTCTCAAATACTTCTCTTAAAAGCTTTGTCGAACACAAAAACCCATGCATAGTTTCCTCCATATTAACACCTTCAGTTCCACAAGTTACTCTCTCACGCCTGTCACGATTTTACTCAAACCGTTCAGTTTGAGCGTATCCCATAAAGTAATGACCTCAGTGATTCAATAACCAGTAAATATAAATTTAGGTTACCTTTCTCAAGGAAAGGAGAGACGAACATGGTCGATGCGCACAATGAACGCTGTGCTCATCTAGTCATCCTCATCATAATCACCGTACTCTCCATCTGAAACTTCGTCAAACGTACGCATATCCAGCTGGTATCGCAAAATACCTCCAATACCTCCAAAACCTCGGCAAAACTGCGATCCTTCCTGTAGATCACGAACAGAAACAAAATTCCCACAGTTGAATATGTAACAGTCCTCCAGGTTAATGCCATCTTAATGCGTCACATGCGAGCAAAGTGATGAAATTAATACTCAATAAAAGCAGCAAAAGCTGTCAAAAATTTGCACAAACTACAAAGGTATAGTACAAATCCAAGCATCCCTCCCTTGACGCACCTGTGACTTGTTCGTCACAAACTCTAACGTGCAGCCAAAGCGCTTGTACTCGTTGGCAAACCACTCCAGAAGCGACTGCTTTTCCTGAACCTCCAACTCGGCCTGAGTTTCAACATCCCTGAAGCTGGAGCAATTCAGCAAGAAAAGAGTCAGGCTACTGATTCCTTGTGAAGTACGAAACCAGAGATAACAAAAAATTTAACACCTTCATACATTCAGATTTTAAGCACATCTCTCTTAAACCACTACCCGACCCAACAAATACAAGATAATGCGAAAAAAGTCTAGGTTATAAAGAAAATGACTCCCTAAACTGACCCTCAACTTCCATAAAGTGGATAAAAATCTTAGAGAATTATGCAGCTCTGTTGGCGGATCACTAAACTGCCAAGCTTTGCATAGCGAATTTGGGTCAATATCAACACTAGCTTGTGGCATACGCTTGTGCAACAAAATTCCAGCCCTCCAACAAACTAGTACCCTCCATTGCAAAATAACTTGATGACAATATATCAACGGTATCCTAAGTATATTATCGTTATTCGAGGTCGCAAGCACTTCTCGTTATTCTTGCTTCACTACAAGAAAATTCAAATTAATCACTCACTCTCCTCAAGAATCTTTTATCTCTCAAGCAAATCACCGAATTTGGACTACAGTAGGGGCAGCACATCTTCTTACTTCGATTGATCGACTTCTTGTTCTTTGCTCAGATGCTTGATCACGAGTTCCCCAGTGACTACGTTCTTCAGAAGGTATCGATTCGTTTCCAGACTCTCCCACACGATCAAAGTCTCCACGGCGCCCATTTCCAGAGCCTTCAGCGTGTCGTCGACCCCAAAGACGTACTTCCCGGTATCCTGGCTAATCTCATCGAAGTACTTCCCTATTAACCTCTTCTCCTGGATGAACTTCACGTTCGCAAGAATCTCCGCTGACAGCTCGATGGCTTGGTTAAACCCGTTATCTCCACCGTAAGATACGTCCACCACGTTCAGTACCTTGGCTTGCAGCCGAGGATCAAACATATCAGACTGACTAAGCTCCGTCTTGAAATCGGCTGAACCGGCAAGGATCAGACCTGCATTGAACACAGCTAACTGCATCATGATTTCCTGCAAACACTGCAACATAACATGCAATCGAAGATCTACAACTATTCTACGACTTCGATTAAAAGAATTCGAGCTGGTCAAAGACGCCATTTCAACGGCAAGTGACATGCAATTCACGACAAGGGAGCTAAATCCTGAATCCCAGCTAGAACTGAAAAATCGCAATCGGAAAACTGCCATAATGCCCGCCTTCCAAACCGTCATACCTGACACATTAGGCTGACTGGTTGCTGGATTGATGTAAAACTGAGTCGCCAGCTCTGCGGTTTTCCTCACATAGTTGTGTCGCTTCTCCATTCGCAAACGGGCGAAACGCAGCGCGGACTGTCCTCCTCGACCGTGCTTCTTCGGCAGATCCACCGTAAACTTGTGCAGCACTTCTCGTGTATTCCCGCTCAGTGTCCCGAACAGAGTACCATTACCATCCATAATGATGAATCCAAACTTGTCATCGGACTCCAACAGCTCATTCAACGCTTCAGTGTGGAATTTGTTGTCGCAAAGGTACAGTGAAGCATTAATGGGCTTAAATGGCTCAAAATCGATCGTCACCTACAGAAGAAAATAAGTCTTGAAGTCAGACTTCGTCCCTAAACAGGAGTAACCCACATATCTCCCATAATTTCACAAACAGGGGAAAATACAGAATTACAAACCCTACCTTCTTCTCCTTGCCATCATCCGTGACAATTGTACCCGTGTACAGCACGAGTCCGTTGGGCGGCACTTTGTTGTACAGCTTCAACCTCTGCTGTGCAGATGTTATGGCTCCCAACACAGATTGCCTGTTCACTCTGTTCTTGATATTGGAGGCGGTTCCAAACTCGTCTCCCAGCATCTTAGTCACCCGAGAAACCTGATCCCTGGAACCGCCGCAACATGCACCTCTCCAATTCAATAGACCACAGATAGCAACAGATAGCACCACAAACAAGACCAAACACTAAACCTTCATTGAAAAACTCGCAGATCTCGCATAATCAGAACGCTCTAAGACGACCAAGACACAACCCTAATCTTCAACAAAAACGCGCACATCAATCATCCTACCCAAGAATACTACATCAATTCCGAAACCCTAGAGTAGTCTCTCCATTCCTTTCCTCAAGACCGCCGGCATCCCTCGCCGCCCCACCGCATCACGCGAAATGACTGAAAACAACCACCATCATTCCCCACACGAACACACACCTGGGCGGCATGATAAGCGAAATCATGGACGTGCCGTTGCCGCGAGCCGACTCCAGCGCCTTGATGAGCTTCTTGATTTTCCATATCTCGATGTTCTTATCGGTTTCTCCGCCGCCGTCCGCCATCGCGACAGGCCGGCGCCACCAACGTCAACAATCCGCACTCGCAAATTGCACAGTCCAGGCGCCCGACCGACGAAGGCTGCTGTAGCCTTCTCTTCCCCAACAATCCCTAAAGTTGCTACTCCCTCCCTCCCTCTCCCTCACACACCAAAATAAATGGGACGGCAAAGCACGAGCAGTAACAAAAATCAGCCTGCGCAGCGACAAGCACGCGGCCCTCTAACATGCGTTGGCCCTCGGCTACACAAGGCCAGCGAGACAACCTCAAAGGCCAGGGCGGTTCTGTCACTTGGTAGGTCCCGTACTTCTAGGACCAAATTGCACCCCCCCCAATGCATATGGAAAATCGGACCAACCCCTAAACGCCCTACTATCTACCGAAGACGTAGATGATGAAGGTTTCGAAAAGAGCATTGCATCATTCAATTAATATTAACTGAGGAACTTTTCAGAAAAAATGTGCAAACAGGGGAAGATGTCAATGTACAAAAATCAACACGAATCTTTGAAGAAAAAATAAAAGATTTTCTAGAATTTGACATGGAAGTGTGCAATGTTGACAAGAAGAGAATTAGAATTTTTAGATAACAATATTTTAGGAAGAAGCCTACTCTAAGGGGGTAACTTTTGGACCTCTAGAAAATTGATTTTAAACATTGGTCTTGAACTTTTTAACCCTAAAGAAATGAATGTATTGGACATACACAAGTATCTTGGGGTAAGTTTGTATGAAGTCACTTTTTAACAAATGTTCTTCAAATTTTGAGTCAAGGTGTGAACATGTACCTCCTAAGTAGGAATGTAATTTTTTTTCGATCAGGTGTATGGATCAATAGTTATATTGTCATGAACTTTTGGGGCAACCCAAGCAACTTTGGGCAGCATGCTCAAAAAATTCCTCCTATAATTTTGGAATTTGGAAGGTATGTAATTTATACAATACAAGATGCAAATTTTTAAAAAAAAACATGTGTGATATAAAAATCTCACTCTAGGGGAAGTTAAAGTATGATGGCTCTAACGGGCAAGGTCATAAAAAAAACTCTTTCTTCTAACTTCAAATGTTATAGTCTTCCAACCTGTTCAATTAAAGTTTTTGAGATTTTTCCACACATTCCGTAGTTAGTAGTCTAGTACAAATTTATACAATTGAATATTTTTAAACCTTTTAATTTTAATTTTTCTCTCATTGCCTTGGAAAGTGACGGTTTTTCACAATTTGTACCAAAAATGTGTCTCGGTCCTTTAGGGGTTAATTTGTTTAGTTTGATAGAGAGGCAAAGCTATTTTTAGACTATGGTTTCTCTATGCTCACATAGAAGTAAAAACATCATAAAACTTAGTGATAGCAATTTTGAATCTCAAAAACTTTAAAATTCTTTTTCAATTCCAAATCTACATGGAAATTTGCCCTGACACATATACATCTTTGGAAACAAAAAATAATACTTTGACTTCATGAATCAATGGGAAATTTATTTAATGGAGTCATGATCATTTATTATGATTTTTGAAAGTGATATTACTTTATTTAGTTTGAACATTTAGATGATAAATTGATATAATTGAATTCCAATAAATGTATTAAAGGCAATTTGGAAGTTTAAATTTACAATAAAATTGGATTGAAATTATTTATGTGATATTTAGAGAAAATACACGTTTCATTTTTTCCCCCACTCATTTTGGTTGTTTATTCTCCCATATTTGATTAAAATTCCATCAAAATGTTGAAACCCTCATGTTTTCATTCATATCTTATTTGCTATATTTTTAATATTATAGTAATATAGAGCGATGGATTTAATATAAGTATGGTACATTTTGTGCAGTTATGACTTTGTATTAGACAGGGATATCTATATATTAAAATCAAATACCAAAAATAAATAAATATATACATATAATAAAGAAAAAATAAAAATAAAAATTATATAAAGAAAATAAATATATTATTTTTAATCAAAAAATAACATAATTTGTTGGTGGTAGTCAAGACTTTGGTAATAAGCCTCAAAATGAACTATTAATATGTCTAGGTATAATATTTCTTGTTGTATCTAAGCAATATTTTATAGAACTATGTCTAGTTTTTATTTATTTTTTGTTTTGGATTTTGTTCATGTGATTTCCTACTAATTATTATCCCTTCATAGATTGAATGACTAGTTAACGTGTCTTCTATACAATAAAAAATGTTTTCAACAATTTTTCATAGTATAGAAATAATACACTCTTCATGATATTTTCATGTATTACATACTTTATACTAATATTAATACACATGTAGTTGTAAAGACAAATTATTAAATAGTAAAACTATAGACAATGAGAAATAATTGAAAAATTAAGATAATTAATATAAACAAGTAGTGTAGTCAAGTTTCATATGTAGATCATTTGTTTGATAAAGTGTGAAATAAATAATTTAGGTACATGCAATAGATACTTAATTGGTATGTATGAAATTATATATATTCTAAAAATATTCTATAATTTTGTAATATTTTAGAAATATTCTGGAAAATTCTCTAAACCATTTTGGAAAATACCAAGGACTATTTTGGAATTACTTTCCTTTGCAAGGAATCCATTTTTTTACAATTTTTGAATAATATGGCCCCTATGTTTTCTTGACCATGTTTATAAAGGTCTTTGTAGTATGCCTTTTTTTAAGTTTGATATCTTTAAATATTGTCTACATTCTTTAATCCCTAAAGGTTTTCAAAGAATTTAGGCCCAAAATTGCTTCAAACTACTTAAACCCAAAGCAAGGCTAAAATCTTATCTATATTTATTCATTAAAAAATTCAACTATAGTATCTTTTAATTAACTTGTTAGGATACACCCTCCTAAAATTTCAAAATAAGAAACCTACCAATTGCAAGATCGAGTATTCAAGTCACTTAAATTTCAAAAAGAAGTATTTTCAACTCTTCCCAAATGGTTAGATTTAATCTTTCAAACATTTTCCACAAAAATGTATAGATCCTAAAACTTACTACTATGCAAAATATTTTGAAGAAACAACTTGGAAATACCTATAAAAAATTTCAAACAAAAAATATTTCTTATTCATACTTGAAAAAACTAGTAACTAACTTAGAAAGATTTAGAGTACGATTAAAAATAATATATTGTTAAGAATTTAGTTATGGAATAAAAAAGTGCCAACCCCAATGGTTGTAATGTTGTAATAAATAATCTACACCCAATGTTTGTTTTGTTTTTTTCAAAAATAGAAAAAATAGAGTCAAATAAAAGACTACAAACATATAGTTTGGCCAATTCAACATCCATCTTTGCTTTGTACACTAAATAATCTACAACAAATTACACATGGATACATTTACATGCTATGTTGCACCCATCCAAAGTTTCCAAACATCAAAGCATTGCGCATCAAAAGACATAATAAAGTTGCTAAAATCCATAAACTACTTCTATCACACACTTCATCACAATGTTTTGTACTCATAAATACAAGAATCTTCAAAGATAGACCCCACCCAGAACATACAATCCCCCCTTGGATATACCCTTGTCACTTGTTGTGCTTCCAAAAAAAATCCTTCCAACATCATTTCATTTCACATTCTATATTTCAAGTATAGAAATCAATTTTATTTCAATTTTAACCCCTAAATGCCTAAGGCACCAAATTTTGGTGTTGCCAATACTTTGAAGTTAAATAAAACCTAAACAATTTTCTATTTTTAGTAGTTTGTATTCTTGAGAAATTCTTTTTGAAGTCTAGTTTTAGCATCAAAAATCCAATTTTGAAAAAGATTGATTATGATTTTTCTATTCAAAATTTTGTGCAAGGGTGTTCATTGCAATCTTAACTTTCCCTAGTGTTGGGGGCTCTTAAAAATGAGCGTCACATACATGAGATCTCGGAGAAAAAATCACATTAGAAATTCTTTTAAGAAAATTGTAGAGTAGATATTGTCAAGCCATATATTGGTTGGGGTTAGGCACGTTGGGCCCTCTCTCGTGGCCCTAGTAACACCTTACAGCTCCAACCAGACTTCAAAAGTCCTTCACAACTTCCAGAGCTTACCACGCTCCAATACCAGTATCACTTAGGCCCAACTAACTAACACTACACATGCTACGCACTCACAGCATTAGTTCCCATTTCCAACTCACATTGCTAAGTCCCAATGCTTGGGACTTCTAGCATCCACTCCACTCACGACACCTGGCATATCACTTGGTGACATGGGATGGAACTTCCATCTTACTGTGTTAGGACTCATGATGGCACTACTCACCATGGTCCTAACCGCCCTTGGTTGTCACCCCACTTCATATTAGGCCCATTGTGTATCTGTTAATCTCACACCAACACTAATCAGGACTCACAACTTGGGACACATTGTCAAAGGCCTAACAAGGAGTGGGATTCCAACCAACCGGTGCCCCGAGACACACACATACAAGTGTCCCAAGGAGCCTTGAAGTTGGTGGTGAAGTTACATCATCACCCATGAGTCACTGGGACTCACCAAGGCTCCAAAAGGGAGTAAGGAGTGAGACCAACCCTTCTTATAGTACTCTTTGTAGTATTTGTTAGACCCCCCCTTGTAGATCAAAGGGACTTCCAAACCCCCTTGGGTTTTGGAAGACCACCTGTTTCCAACCGAAATCCCCAAATTCTACCTCCGTTTGAACTCCTAAGCTTCCAAACGGTGTAACTGTGTGGCCAAAGCTTCAAATCTCACATGCAAGCCCATTTTGCATAATGAAGTGACGATTAAATGCCAATGGATTGCTCACTTGTCTCATTTGGACAAGTTCTCACAAAGTTATGGCCCTCCAAAGATTCAGGTCCACTGGGAGTGGCGTCATACCTTTACCACGACCCTTCTCTTGACCACAAATTTTGATTCATGTCTTAGAACCTCGTAATGCTTGGCATTCTAGGTTCCTTGTCTTTCTAGATTTCCAATGATATGCTACATGCCATGCTTTGTTGAGTGATTCCTTAGGAACCCCTCACACCTAGCCTTTCAGTGTCCTGGCACCACTGGGACACCACAACTTTGAACGGCCATAACTTCTAGCCTACTAGTCCAAATCACACGTTTTTTGGACAGGTAGAAGCGTATTTTCAAGAGCTTTCCAAGAATGTATGACATGCTACAATTCCCATCTTATCCAAGGCGCTATTGCGCCCTATTTACTCGGGAGTCTCTCATTTCTCCCTTCTTAGCCTATTGCAAGGCTTGGGAAGTCACCCCCAAGGTCCCCCTTGCTCACTAAGGTACTTCGGGCACCCCAAGGAGATAGGAGTGTGACACTCACCCCCACCAAATAGGGTCAATGCCCTCACCGACATTACCTTCTATTGGATGTGTTAAATTAGTAAGGGTAGCCATCCCCCTCAACACTTTCATTGCATTCCTAGGTAGCTAACCTTGCAATGCCCTAAGTACTCACTTACTTAGTTTATTTGGCTAAGTCCTCAAAGTTGGCATAAGATAAGCCCATCGTTTGCATACTCTAGATTCAAAATTTCCAAGGACCTAACCTATGCTAGTGGGACTTATCTACTTTGAGGCTCCCTTAGTTTGCCCTCTTTTGGCTAGGAGTTAGGCTCAACTAGCCTATCTTACTTACTTGACTAGTAAGAACTCAAGGCTCACCAATTTCTACTTGGTAGCAACACCAAGACCCTTGTCAAACAATAGAGTTATCAAGTGATGAACTTTATACGCCTAGAGATAATACCAAGTCCCACCCGACTTGTCCTTTGAGTACTCTCCCGAGGCATGGATGATCAATCCATGTGTGGACAATGGTCCACTCTTAAAGGGCACTTTTGTAAGCCCGCACCACTATCTAGCTCCCACTTGAGCAAGTCCTAAGCTTGAAAATCCAAAGGGTTTTATTCCTTCCAACTCTCAAGCTAAGGCCCCTAATTCGCAGCATTCTTAAAATTGATTTTGCGTATTATTCTATCATCTTCTACCAAACCAAACATCAATGAGACTAGGACACATCTCATAGTACTAATGTCAATCAAGAGCTAATTCACAAATGAAGTCATTTCACAAAATTGTCACTTTATTACCAAGCAAGTACATAATAGATAAGTGCATAAATGCATTGTTTACACAAGTGCTGTGTTTCTCCCCCACTAACAAAGGTCGATGTCTTCATTAATTTTTGCGTGACTTCTCATTGGATTGCCTACTTTGCTCAAATCGGTCTAGCACTTCTTTTGCATTGGCCATATCCTTGGCACTTATCCAAGTTGCCTCCTTTTCATGATAGCCTTGCTACTTCACTAAGTATTCTTTACCCTGCTTCTTAGTGTTTCTACTCTTGAGAATACCTTCCACCTCATATTCAAGGTGTTCCCCAACTAACTCCGGGAGAAGCCGCAACACTTGCTTGCGCTCCGGCCTTAAGGTATCTTTATGGTATGGCTTTAGCAATGAAACAGGAAAAGTTGGATGCACCTTAATTTCTTATGGCAACTCTAACGTGTAGACATCTTCAAACAACTGCTTCTTGGTGACAAATAGACATGCATACTTCGCCATGAACTTAGATATTAGTCCCTTAGATAATGTGAAGTTCTTCACATTCAACCAAACCTTTTGACCTTCCACATACTCCACATGGCGTCTCCCTTTGTTCACTTATTTGATGTATCGCTTTTGTACCTTGTCCAAATGCAACTTGATCTTCTCAAGCATTGCTTCTCTATAGGCAACAAAATCTTCAACAACTTGACTTCTCTCAAATTTTGATTGTAACCCCTCCAAGGCAAGGTCAGTAGGCATAAGTGGCTCCACACTATAAGCCACTTTGAATGGCGATTCACCTGTAGTTGCATGCTTGGCCTTGTTATAACTAAACTCTACCAAAGCCAAATACTCTATCCAATCACCTTGGTCTGCACTAACATAATTCCTAAGGTATTGATTCAAAACCCCATTCACCCTCTCCGTTTGTCCATGAGTTTGAGGATGAAAGACTATACTAAATGAAAGCTTTGTTTTCATCTTTCTAAACAAGTGCTTCCAAAGTGCACTTGTGAATTTGGGATCTCTATCAGAAACAATTACCCTAGGCAAACCACTATGTCTCCACCAAGTGTTGAAAAAGAGTGTGGCTGTTTGAAATATAGTCGCCACTCTTGTTGTTGGCTCCATTCTTGCCAACTTTCTAAACCGATCTACTACCACAAAGATGGCATCAAACCCTCTTGACTCCGGTAAGCTAGTGATGACGTCCATGGAAATACATTCCCATGGACCATTTGGAATGGGCAAAGGCTTAAGTAACCCAACTTGTTTTTGATATGAAGCTTAGTTAGCTTGACAAGTGACACAAGTCTTTACATAGTGTGCAATGTCTTCCTTCATCCGGGCCAATAGAACCTTTTAGCCACAAAACTTATGGTGGCTTTCTCACCTTCATGACCCGCAAGAGGCTTGTCATGCTCCTCTTTCAACACTTGCAACCTCAACTTGCCCTTGGGGACATACACCCTACCTTGTTTGAACTTGATTAGGCCTTGGTGTAGTCAAATCCCCTTCACTTTCTTGCCAATCCTCAAGTCACTTAGGAACTTTTGAGCTTCTAGATCCTTCATATAAGCCTCCCTTATCCTTCTAGCTAAGTCACTTTCTCCTTCAAACATTAGTCTCAATATTTGAGTAGAACTTGGTTTGAACTCATCCTTTCGGCTTAGAGCATCGGACACAACATTCTCTTTGCCCGGTTTGTGGATCAAATCCACATTCATGAGTGCTAAGGTGTCATACCACTTCAACTGCTAGGCTGTCACCTTAGCTTGGCTCTCAAAATACTTCAACGACACATTATCACTGAATACCTTGGTTTGATGAAGACCAAGGTAATGTTGCCATGTCTTCAAGCAATGCACCACCGCAAACATTTCCTTTTCTTGTATTGGCCACTTGGTTTGGGTCCCATCTAACTTCTTGCTTTCAAAAGCAATGGGTTGCCCACCTTGCATCAACACTCCCCCAATTGCAAAATCACTTGCATCCGTGTGTACCTCAAAAGGTTGCTCAAACTCAGGGAACTTCAACACAGGAGGTGAAGAGAGCTTAGCCTTGAGCTCCTCAAAAGCTTGCTCACATGGCTCGGTCCACACTATGGCTTGGTTCTTCTTCAACAAGTTAGACAAAGGTTTGGCAATTTTGGAGAAGTTTTGAATGAACCTCCTATAATAATTTGCAAGTCTAAGAAACGACCTCACACCTTTTTGGGTGGTAGGTTGTTTCCACTTCCTAATTGCCTCTACCTTTTTAGTATTTGGCTTGATCCCTGATCCAGACAAAATATGGCCCAAGAAGTCAATTTCCACCAAGCCAAATTCACTCTTCTCACCATTAGCATACAACTTGTGTTCCCTAAGCTTCCCCAACACAATTTCAAAGTGTTTTGCATGGTCCTCTGTTGTCTTGGAGTACACTAGTATGTCATCAATATAAACAATGACAAACTCATCCATCTCTTGATGGAACACAGTGTTCGTAAGGGTAGTGAATGTTGAACGGGCATTGCATAGACCAAAAGGCATCACCAAGAACTCATAGGGGCGTGACACCCTCTAACATCATATTTTTTTGGTGACCTAATTTTTAGATTTGACATGCCAAAAGAGGATTGAAAGACTTCAAATCACTTTTACAATTTTCACACCCTCATGATCAAACATTAGAATCTTTCAATCCACAAATGATATTGATGTGTTTTCTTTTCCTATGTGATCTCAAATAGGTCTAGTTTGAATTATTATGGTTACAATTCCAAAGAAACTGATACAACTTATCCAAATGTCATCTTTTTGTTCAATTTAGAGCAAATTCCTAGAAGCTCAAAAAAGGCCTAGGGCATTGCATTGCATTTAGGGGTTAAGCCCTAAATGATACAATAGACATTTTTTGTCCAAGGAATGCCAAGGAATTCTCCTCTATAGGATAGAAGTGCAACTATTCATCCTCAGAATTAGGAATGGAAAGGGGAGATCTTCTCCAGTATAGTAGTTTGACTCCCAATGAGTATTTTTGATTTTTTTAAAGTAGATGATGTCACATAGTTCCAAAATGCCTCATTTCCAAGGTCACCAGCCCGGCGTTCAAGGGTTAACCCCTAAATGCCCAAGGCCTGTTTGGAGCTTTGTGAAATTTGCTCTAAATTGAACAAAAAGTCAACATTTTCATAAGTTGAACCAATTTCTTTTGAATTGTAACCGTACAAATTCAAGCTAGACATGTTAGAGATCACATAGGAAAAGAAAACATAACAATATCACTTACAGATTGAAAGATTATAATGTTTGATCATGACGGTGTAAAAACTATGAAAATTTTTCAATTCACTTTTTGCATGTCAACTCTTAAAAGTTGGTCACTAAAAAAATATGAGGTTATAGGGCCTAGCATGCACAACCTCAATCAATTTACAGTTTTTCAAAATCTATTCTATAATTTTTTTAAATGAATTTCAAATGTGATTTTGCCTCCCAGATCTAGTACATTTGAGGCTCATTTCCAAGAGCCCACAACACTATGGGAAGTCAAGATTGCACTGGGTATCCTTGCACAAAATCTTCAATAGAAAAATCATAATCCTTTATTTTTAAGATCAACTTTTCAATCCTAAAACTAGACTTCAAACAGAATTCTCCAAAAATATAAACTAATAATAATAGCAATTTGGTCTGGTTTTACTTAACTTCAAAGTTTTCCAAACACCACATTTGGGTGCCTTGGGCATTTAGGGGTTAAGCACCAGTCTTCAGTTCAGTCGACTCAAGCATGGCCATAACTTACTACTGTTCCGTGATCCCCCTCTCTATTATTCGCAAGGCGTTCCCTTAGCATTCAACCGCAGCCATCGATCTTCCGGGGCCCTGTATCGATGGCTAAGGACGAACGAGGCCCTCGAACCTCTCATCCTCTGGTGTGTCTATCACCAACTCGATGGACGGATGGATGAGGTCAAAGATAGCGGGAGATAAGGATGAATGAATCCGGAGCGTCTCTTTGAGACGACTGGTGCCTCCAGCCTCCCCCACTAGAAAGGAAGGAGCCGGCGTCGCATGTTGAAGGCATGCTTGGAAAGCTGAGCGACTATCGAAAGGCGTGGACTCGGAGATGGAAAAGCCGCGCAAGTCAACCTTCAAAATCTGTGGCCTAGCCCTTTTTTTTTGCCAAAGCCAATAGCCTGCGGGCCTCGGTATCTCCGATTGCCAGTTTCAAGGGCTTCAGCTGGCAGGGTTTACGAGGTCGAAGGTTGCTTCAGCTTCTGAATTTGATTCTCCTATCGGGAGGAAGTTCTCGGAGATCGCCGTCCTCTATCTGGTGGGTTTGCTTGTCGATTGACCCTCAAGGTTTGATCCTGTGTACTTTGGTAGCTGCTGTCCGTTTGAATGTATTATTGCCACTCCTTACCAATTGTCAACTCTGTTTACCGCGAGGAGTTCTACATTTCGAAGAGATTTTGTTTCTCACGGAGTAGCTCATTGTTTTCTCCCCAGATTGAATGCTTCGCAGTCAATCAGTAAGCATATTCTTCCAGACATTACTAACGTGGCTTCTAAGTTTGCATCAGGATCTGTATTTCACTGTAGGACTTTCAAATATGGTATCTAGCCGTGAGGTTTACAAGATCTTCGCAGGTCTTCGATTTCGTTGTTCTGCAGTAGTGTTGAGAAGTTCTGTGTAGATGAGTTATGAATCTGGTGTAGAGTTTGAATGATTGAACTCTAGATAAGTCCTTAGACTCTGTGACCCGTTGTCGGCCATGGCCGGCCGTAAGCTATTTCTGTTTTCTCTAACCATGTTTGTTGTGTTTTGTGAAGGTTCTTTGACAGAGGAGGCGTAAGCAGTCGGCATTGTAATTGTAAAGGACGTTGGATAGCGACAGGTGTTTGGCGCCGCCTTGTCAGCTCGCAACCCTGCCTGCAGCAGCCATGGCGACCAAGTACACGGACATGGCGACGTTACTCGATGACACCCTTCAGACCGATGGGAGCCACACCAGAGTGTCAAAGACGAAGATCGTTTGCACCTTGGGCCCCAAATCGAGAGAGGTGCCGATTCTGGAGAAGCTCTTGAAAGCGGGCATGAACGTGGCCCGGTTCAATTTCTCACATGGTACCTTTGAGTATCATCAACACACGCTTGACAACCTTCGGCAGGCCCAGCACAACACCGGCATCATGTGTGCTGTACTTCTGGACACGAAGGTACCAATCCATCACTGTCTTCTCTGGTGGGAATTCTGGTTTTAAAGTACGAGGTAGCTTGTTTCGAATTTAATCCGGAAATACATCAAGGAATTTTGGATGTTTTAGATATCCTGTAATGTGGCATTCAAGGATTAGATTCGTCCGCATTACTGAAAGTTTGATCACAGGGACCCGAAATCCGAACAGGGCAACATAAGACTGGGAAGCCAATGAAGCTGATTCGCGGCAAGGAGATATGGGTCACCACGGACTACGGCCATTTGGGCGACGAGAACATGATCTCCATGAGCTACCCAAAGCTTGCGGAACATGTCAAACCCGGCGCTGAGATTCTGTGCTCGGACGGAACCATCACTTTGACCGTCCTCGAATGCGACGTCGCCAGAGGAATGGTGAGGTGCCGCTGCGACAATACCACCATGCTCGGAGAGAAGAAGAATGTCAATCTGCCTGGCATTGTGGTGGATTTGCCCACCATCACCGCCAAGGATATTGACGACATTGTCCACTGGGGTATCCCCAACAACATTGATTTCATTGCTGCCTCCTTCGTGCGGAAGGGCTCGGATGTGCTCGCAATCAAGAAGCTTCTGGGATCGCATTCTAAGACGATTCAAATCATCTCCAAGGTAATACTATTTACCTGTACTTTTCATGACTCTTCTTCTTCTTGGACTTCAGCGCTGAGACTTCTTGTGTATTCCTCACTTCGCAGGTGGAGAATCAAGAAGGTCTGATGAATTTCGACGACATTCTGAAAGAAACAGACGGGATTATGGTCGCGAGAGGCGATCTGGGCATGGAAATTCCCACTGAGAAAATATTCCTCGCACAAAAGATGATGATTTACAAGTGCAACTCTGCAGGCAAGCCTGTGATCACTGCCACTCAGATGCTCGAGTCCATGATCAAGTACGTTCGTCCCACTCGCGCCGAGGCCACCGACGTGGCAAACGCCGTTCTTGACGGAACCGATTGTGTCATGCTCAGTGGAGAAACTGCCAATGGCGCCTACCCTGACCTCGCGGTACGCATCTCTCCTACCTGAACCCTAATTCTCGAATAACTCGTCGGCATTTTGTACCAATCCCCAAATCTACGGTACCTATATTAGATTCGAACTGAAACGGTGAAACCCTAAAATCTTTATTTTGAGAATGTTCATCACCGCAACGTAAAAAATCGTGTCAATTGGAGGTCATCTTTGAATCCCTATGACTTTCGCATACAGTATCTAATTAAAACACTCTTTGGTACAATGCATTCCTCTCCCCATTGCTATCAGGAACATCCAATAATTTGACCATTCTGACGACAGTAAGTATGCTCCAGTGTCCGTCTCTTTCCGGTGTCGCTCCCTGGCTTACTTGTGCGTGCTTAAATTTCGTGCAGGTGGCGGTGATGTCGCGCATCTGTCAGGAGGCCGAGGCCTCGCTGGACTACGCGGCGATCTTCAAAGAAATCATGAGGTCGGTCCCTCTGCCCATGAGCCCCCTGGAGAGCCTGGCCTCGTCCGCCGTGCGCACGGCGAAGAAAGTGCGCGCCACCCTGATCATCGTCCTCACGCGCGGAGGCACCACCGCCAAGCTGGTGGCCAAGTACCGGCCGTCAATCCCCATCCTGTCCGTCGCCGTGCCGGTGCTGACTACAGACAGTCTCACCTGGTCGTGCAGCGAGGAGTCGCCCGCAAGACACAGCCTGGTGTGCAGGGGCTTGCTGCCGCTCCTGGCCGAGGGCGCCGCTAAGGCCACCGACTCCGAATCCACGGACGCCATCCTCAGCGGCGCCCTGGACCACGCCCTGAAGCGCAAGCTGTGCGCTGTCGGAGACTCCATCGTGGCGTTGCATCGTATTGGGGCCGCCAATGTCATCAAGATCGTGGAGGTCAAGAAGAAGGTGGTCAAGACCGCCGTCTCTTGACTCACGAGTCCAAGACCGTGGGGGGCGGGGCTCATACTCCCGGATGGGGAGGCAACCTTGAGAGAGACGACCTTAAGACCGTGGGCGTCTATACCCATGGCCGCGGATTGTGGACCTCAGATTGTCCGTGAATTTTGTAGGTGGCATGGAATCTCTTATTATGACATGCACATGTTCGACTGAAATTTGAAGTGTGGATTATGTTTTCAGATGAGGGTATATTACAGACTTGAGATAACTTATTATTAGTACAGTGGATTGAGGAGAGAGGGAGGGTTACAATAGCAATTTATTGAAGCATATAAGAAAAGCAGACGGAAGAAGAGGATTACTTTAGTTAGTTTAGTACTACTTCATTCGTAGGGCTGTACCTGGATTTGTACTTCGTTACTTACCGCCAGAATCAGCAGTGGATAGCGGCACTGACGTACATTTAGTTCGAGACTTCGAGGTGTCATTTATGGGTGTATTTTAGGGTTTTTAATTCGATTAATCCTTACTTATTTATTCCCTTTTAGAAATGGTACAACTTACATGTTAACCTATTGCGTAGTGTGCACAGCATGCAGTTTACGCAAGGTATCGGTTACACATCAGCATTGTCTGTCGGTAATAGTTACACCCAATCATTACACATGAGGCTTCAGCTTATGGCATTTATTACCGCCCAAATTCCAAGACTTATGCATCACCGAAATCCACTGCAGACGCCAAAACTACACAGTGAAATTAGGTTGCCCCTCACTAATTTCTCAACATTTGACACTAAATAAATATTTACAGTTACTGTACTAGAATGAACTACTTTTGAATTTCATATCACTGTATTTGGGACTCATGAACCTCCATGTGTACAAATAGAAATATT
This sequence comes from Straminergon stramineum, assembly GCA_963920665.1. Lineage (NCBI taxonomy): Eukaryota > Viridiplantae > Streptophyta > Bryopsida > Hypnales > Calliergonaceae > Straminergon > Straminergon stramineum. The sequence goes on from OY987271.1 coordinate 21,729,537, forward strand.
TTTAGAAATATTTGTTGACTTTGATGGCTTGTAAAGGTACTTTCTTGGGGTAAGGGCAACCTTGTTGTTAAGACAACCTAATTTCACTATTTAGTGTATTGTACCTTTTCCAATAATTTGTAAGGAAATGTTTATTTTGCCTACCGATTAGCTTATGTTAGTATGACCTTGCACTAGAGGCCAGGGTGGATTGACCCCCTTGCTCGTCCCCAAGTAAAAACCCTGAAATTTTTTATTTTTCACACAAGATAAAATTTGCAAATTTTGAATTCATATTTGCAATCAAAGGCCCCAAATTAGCTAGGAGAGATAGAGAAGATAAATTAATGAAGCACAAAATAGGGGGTCCTTTTTCTTACATGCACACCTGGAAAGACTTTAGGGGACAAGTGAGGGGGTCAATCCACCCCGGCTGCACTAAGGTAGGAACACCTAATATGGACAGGAGTCATTTATGGACACCTAGAAAACAACCTAAATCCAAAGGCTTGTGGACCCAAAGTAGACAAGTGGGGTTCTAAAGTGGACATGTGGGGTTCCAAGAAGTTGTCACTTTTTCAAGAAGTAGCCAATCACCCACACTTAATTCAAATTTAGAGTGTGTCCCTTTTGGGTGTTTCCATGCCCGCTTTGGTGTTAGTCTAGTGTCCATAGTAGGTACATCTACGAAGTTGTCTTCAAAAATTCGTAGAATATTCATACAAGCTTGGAAAAATACGAAACTAATTTTGCTGGTTTCCTAAACCATTTCCTAACACGCAAACAAATTTTTTTTTAACACAAACCCTCACAATCACGTCATCTCAAACAAGTGTGCATTTTAGGTGTTCCTACCTTAGAGTGGTATGAGAATGTGTCAAAATTCAGAAACTTTGACCAAATTGATTCCAAGATATTTAGTATTATTTATGAGCCTTACAAAAACAAGAAAATGCTTGCATTCAGAGAAAGATTTTCAGATGGAAAAATAAGTATAAAAATGACAAATGTAACCCATAGGTACTTAATTTCACCTTTGCTTGAACACATAGAAAAACATTTAATTTCACATTTTGTACCATTGTCAGATCAATGTGATCAAAATAGAAAATATAAATTTTTCTCCATTATGCTTGCAAGTATACTACAACTTTTTAATGGAAGAAAAATTAGAAGATGTGGAATTTAGTTTTCATGTTTAGAATGACATACACATTTGGTTTGAGAAGTACCACACTACAAGTAAGATCTTATTTACCTAACATAAGCATGATCCCTCATCTGAAGGTCTAAACATCAAGAAATATTGATAAATCCAAAAAATATTCAAAAAAGACTTTTCTTAGAATTGAAACATTAGATTCTTGTACTAAATTAATATAGAGAAGGAAGAAATTATTTTTTACAAAAAGATTTAAAACATGAAATATTATGACCTAAAACTAAAATCTATTTGCCATTGTCCTCAAGGAGCAATTGAAGTGTCATAGCCTCAAGTATTAAAAATCTGCTTTATGGCAGTCCTTTGATAATTACAAGAATTAAAATTTTGAGGTCAAAACACTCCAAAATCTATAGAAAATATGTTTGAACATCCATGAGCATGCAAAAAATTATAATTTTATATTCATAGAAAAAAATGTACATCCTAAAATTTCATTTGCAATTGTAAACAAGTCAAAAGTCAAGCCTCAATAGTTGTCCAAAACTTCAAAATCCATGATTTTCTTTGAAGGATTTCTAGGGTTTAAAGTAAAGAAAAAATGTTAATTTTGCACTTTATCATGTGAGTTCATTAGATGTTAAATCTTCGTAGCTTCAAAATTTCTTATTATAGATTTTTAATTAAATAATAATAATATTATAAACTTGAACTAAGAATCTTTAAAATACAATTCAACAATAAGCACTTGATTATAATTCTTTAAGTCCTAAAGTTTTAGGACTATTCTTTACCAAAAGCCACTCCATAGTTGTCATGTTAGTAATGAGAAGAGCTAAGATGTAAAAAAAACATTTTATTTTCATATTCTAGCAAAGGAATTTACATTAGCCTTGAATAAAAATTTGTGGAACTTTTAAAAAAAAATTCGACCAAAAAAATTGTAAGATAATGATGTTTAAAATAAATTAAAAGGATGGAAAATTAGTTTTCTTACACCTTGTCATATTAGATTATTAGGCTTTGAATTTCTTTTCAATTAAACTTTTTTCACTACAAAATTTATAAGCTTAAATCTTTATGGTGGAGAATGACTTGAAAATCTAGGGAATTTTTAAAAATTAGTTTTCATTCTTTCAAAATTTCTTAAATATTGGTAGGTAGAAGATAGGAGAAAAAAATCAAATTGTCAATAGCCCTGTAATAGAATTGACACTTATCAATCCTAATGGTTATTTTGTATCAATACATAATATAAATCTACAAATTTTTCTTTAAAATTGTGAGATTTGAGTTCAAAAACAAAGCATACACATTTTCTTTCAAGAAGATCCTCTAAATGGTTGCAAAATAAGAATCTTCATACATTTTACATCACTAATCCAACATGATTGAATCAAAGATTTCAATATAGACTCAAATACATCCTATGAAAGAATTACAAAAAAATAGTTCTTATTTTTTTTAGTTATCTAGACTTGAGCATTTTGTGATTAGGGAGCATAAATTTTTCTCACAAGAATGGATTGAAATATAAATTACAATTCCCCAAAGCTAGTACATTCTTATAATTTAATTTAAAAAAATAGGGCATCCAATGAAGTTTAGGATGAATTGTAGAAGAATTTGATTGTATGGCTATATCTAGGGTGATATTGTACATGCTCCACTTAACCCTTAAAGGTTTGAGTGTCATAATTTTGGTTGTATATAATGAGGTTTTTTTCTTCTAAAAACAAGCTAATTAGGATTCATATTAGTCGAAGATGTAGAAGGGTGGATGTGTATTTGATCAAATTCCAATCGACCTTGAGACCATTCAAGATAGAATCCGAGTATTGTAGCTTTGTAGTATTAGTTTGGTCAAAAAAATAAAGAATGAAAAAGGTTCCTAAATTTTTGGGAAATTAATGACCTAGTTTGCCTCCCCAAATGTATAGATTTTAACCCTTTAACGCTTTGATATTCAATTTCTAGACAACAAACAAATTGATATACTTGTTTCTTTCTCATTATTGCTTGAATGAAAGTCATCCTAATTTGGGGAGATACTTTATCAAGTTGTTGTCCTATCTAATGGTTGAATTTGTTGTTACTATAGTACATATTTTTTCTAAAATTACAAATATGGAAGTATACCAAGTAGTTGACCAAGCCAAAATTGCTTTAACACATAGAAAACCAAAATTTCAAAAAATCACCTCCAAATCCTACATTCTCTACCTTGTATGTGAAAAAATGTCAAAACCAAAGTTCAAACTAAAAGTTCTTTTGTCAAGGCACAATTGGGTGACTTCAAAATGAGAAGCATTTTTTTTCCCAATTTTTTATTATCCATTTTGACAAATAAGTGGATAAAAAACCCTATTTTGGATGCCAAAGTGCACGACTTGGTTCTTTCATCAATACTGAATTGTGACTAAGTTCTAGTTCAGTTGTTTCAAAGATGGATGAATGTGGAAGTACATTGCTTCATCAAAATAGACATCGGGAAAAAATCCCTGCTCTGAACAATATTGTTGCCGATCAATTTTAGTACTGTCACAGATGCTTAACAATAGAGTATTGATACAAAATTGAATCAATATTGAAAAGTAGTGGTATGATTGCAATATTGCAAGTCTACTAAATGAATATTAGTAAGTAGCTTTCTAAACAATAATGCAATGCTAGTAACAACATTATGATTCAATATTGCAAAATTTCTATAATTCAATATTGAAATATACATGTTTTTATGATAATATTGTTCAACAACTATATTGTTGCAATATTGCAAGTGTACAATTTTTTTATTAGGCTAATGTTGTTATTAAATGGCATTTGTGCACAATTCAAATTACAAAAGACACAAAATGATACAATTTTTGATTCAAACAATGTACATTTCAATAGAAGATTCATACAAATTACAATTTCACGCTTATACATGTAATCTTCAAGAATGGACATTTGCAAATGCAAAAAATATACAAACACTACTCTACACTACAATGTAATTTCTACAAACACTATGATTCAACCAAACTATTGTACTCTACTACCTACAATTGCTCTAAAATAATATCAAACTAAAACACAAGTACATAAACAAGTGGAAACAATTGCTCTAATAAAGTAATTCTTGTTTCAAATCACACACCTTCACCATAGTTGACAAATACAATTTTTTTAGATTACCTTGTAATTCCCTTGCATCACCAATTGAAAATTTAAATTAGGAGTCATCTACATAACAATATGTGCTTTATAAATATATTATTGAAATGTTAATGAAAATTTATATTAGTCTTGAACTTAACAATATGAGTTGCACAAATATATTTTTGCAATGTTAAGGACATAATGGAAGATAAAAAAACAACTACCCATACTACAAATTAAGAGTTGTAGGCAATCTTGTTTCCTTCCTATCCATAGAAATATTGTTTAGAATGCACCAAGTTGAAGGATTTCCTTCCAACATTATAGAACTTGCATCAGGAAAGTACCTATTGTTGCATCTTTGCAATCCAGAATAAAAGCTTGCATGAGACAACACAAGTATTGTATCAATTTCCAACACAAGTATAATGACTAAGAAGAATTTTCAAGTTGAACTTTCAAGTGGACATGTCATTAGAACATGAAATTCATTCAAGTACATTCCAATACAAGAAGATAGCACTGAGACCAAGAAGAACATTCCATTGAGACTTTAAAATTTGCACATGCACAAGTGTAAAAAAACTACACAAAATAGCTAGTTAATAACTGATAGCATTACAAGACCCAATTCATACCTGTTTGTTCTTCCAAGTGAACACACATTTCAGCTTTGTCTTCATATTCAATTATGAAATACATCAAAACCTGCTCACAAAAATTTGCCAGAGTAAGGGATGAAACCTACTACAAACCCTATAAAATGGGCCATATACTTTAAAAATTCCACAAATGCCTTATGTCATTATGAATAATATAAGAAAACTAAGTCAAAATGGAGGAAGCCATGGGTGAACCATACCCTATCATCATCGTAGTTGCGTAGTCTTTCCAAAGGTCCAATACTCATAACCTATTACAATTGCCCACATTAAAAACAACTCAAAACTCTCAACACCACTCCCAACAACTAAGTAGCTCCCCAAATCTCATAATTCATGAATTTCTCAAGAGTTGTCTACAATCCTGAAACTTAGTTAGAACACCTAAACGTGAAAGGTCAAAGGAACAAAGAAAACCATTGTAGTGCACAGGGACTCACGCACATCGTGTGTACAAGAACCCATGCGCCTAATCCCAAATTCACCACCTTCCTCCAAGCGATCGAAGTGAGCGCCCGTAGAAGTGACGAAGTGCACAAAGCTATTGTGCTCATGTGTAAACTATTGCAGGGCTCATGGACAACAACCCTCGGCACTACAGTGCAAGCTGTTTTGGGTTTCCGCCTAGATTTATGCTTGTTGGGCCAAGTATTCGCCCACTCGCCCAATGTGGTTAATTATTTTATATTTTTTTTTTATATAACCCAAAGACCTTAGAGTAAACTTGCTAATTGGATTGATAAAATTCAAATTCTTCTCTATTTAAATATAGAGACTTGTATGTTTTGAAATTGGTGTGATTATTGAATGTCTTTGAAAATTAGAATGCAAAAATATTTATTCGTACAAGTTTTATTGCAATGTGAAGGTGATGAAGCTCAAATCTAGTTAAAAATTCCTTACAACCCTTCATGGCACAATGTGTGGTCATTTGGCGATGATACAAAATTCTATTTCCATTACAATAGAATTGGTAGTGAAATTGTGCAATTAGTGTTTGGTAAATGTTAACAGTTGTTGTCCGTTTATTGGATGTGTGTGGTAAATGGCAAGTTCGCTCTAGCTATGCAATAGTAATAGAGATTATTGTATTCCTTCATATAAGTAGATCCTACATGACACTTGTACTTGTGTTTAATGTAGCTACAAGCTTGACAATGCTTTGCTAAATACCTATACCATATTCACTCTGCTACATAAGATTTGGGCGTTATAGTACAATTATAATATACTAGTTCCTTTCACTTAGAGGATGAAACTCAAGTCCGATAAGGAAAAATTTGTTCAAGTAGGTTGCTAAGGGGAAATCCTAAAATTGACTAGAACTTTGGTGCAGAAGAATGATGAAGATTAGGTCAAACTTTGATGTAATACTATCATTTTTAGAATTGCATAGTTGAAAATGAAAAAATGAAGAAATAGATGAAAAAATTCATTAAATTTGAAAAAAATGTAAAGGTGCAAGTAAAAATGAAAAGTAAACTTACTAATTTAAATAAAATTTTCTTATTTTTTGACATCCAAGACACCTTTGGAGATGATCTTCAAATGAATTTATTCATCTTATATTGAATTTAAAATTTAACTAATTGAATAATTTAATTTTAGAATTTTTAATATATAAAGAAGGTCTTACTATGAATATTAATGCATTCATGTTCATAGATGGAAAAACCAAATTTGTGTGATTTTTTGGTGTATAATTTATAATGCAAAACACATCATTTATAATATTATTCCTATAATTTAATTTTGTCACCAAAATTGTAGATGAGAATGAAAAAAAATTATTTTAAATTCAAATTTTAAAATTAGTTTGGAAATAGAAATTTACATGAAAAAACCATAATATTGTAAAATTGACTTTACAATTGAAAGTTGAAAAAATGTATTGAGTATTTAGAATTTTCCAAATTTTAAAATGAATTAAGAAGTACATTTGATAAGATCATTTTGTTAATTAACTGCTAAATGTATTTAACTATGTTTTCAACAAAAACACTTTTAAAGTGCTATTTCTAGTATAAGTATCAAATTTTAGAAAAAATAAATTTTTGGACACATGTAACCATAGAATATTGTAGTACACTAGTCTGAAAAGATGTAGAAAAAATTTCAGAAATTTCTACCATGTAGATTGCAAGATATTAGCATTTGAATTGACAAAAAAAAAATTTTGGCCTTGTGAAAAATCGGGTAGTTGTACTTTAGAAGGTCACATTTGTATGAAAAAATGTCCCAAATGGTGGTGATTCTTCGGATTTATTCTTCAAGGCAAGTTGGTTACATGGTTAAAAAAAATTCAAGTCATTTGGAACTGTACAACATGTAGGACAAAAAATAGTAAGTAGAAAGAAGTAGAGAATGATTCAAAATATTAAATTGTGAAGAATTTTGTTATGGAATTGTAAAATGCCAATCCCAATGGTTATAATGTTTTAATAAACAATCTACACCCAATGATTTTATTTTTTCCAAAAGATATTGAAAATTGAGTTAAATAGAGGACTTCAAAGTTTAACTTAGAGCTGAGTATAGATTCTATAACTACTAGCAAACAAAAACTCCTCATAACTTTCATTTCATTAATCAAAATGGAATGATTCAAAGCTTTCCATATATATATAATTGTAGAAAAAAAATTTCCATCTTTTTTTTAAATGTCATTTAAAAAAAAAATTTAGCTACCCAGGTTGCCCATGGAGCAATGAAAATTACATATCATGCAATAACTTTTTAACCATGTAGTCAAAAGTTATGAAAGTTGTCGTGCCTTAACACTACTCCTTGGACACATGTTGTGTGAAAATTTCAAAGAAAGAAAAAATTCATTCATGGTCAGCTACCCAAAATTGCTATGTTGCCAAAAAAACACAATTTCATTGGGAGTTTAGAGGTTAAAGTGAAATGAACAACATTAATATATTGAAGGATGAAATAGACTATGACAAAGGCAAATGCTCACTTTTAGATTGGAAGGAACTGAAGGGATAAAAATCAAAATTCTTGCAATACTTGTGCAATATTATTTCAATACAAAATAATTACTATAAATTGTACATTTACAATGTGTATACAAGACTCTTCTCAACTAGTAATATTGTTGCAATACTATTTCAATCATTTGATTAAATCAATACTGCAACGAAGCCAATTGTTGCAACTCTCCATTAACATCAAATTTTTTGATATTGCATATGTATATTTTCAATACTGCAGCAATACTGTACAGTAGTAGAAATGCATCAATATTGACGCAATACTGAAGCAATAGGGGGGTACATGACTTCGGAAGTCATCGCCATATTGGCGCTTTCTCAAAAATGAAAAAAGTAATGTCAAATGAAAAAGTAAAAGTAAAAGGGTTAGTTGGAACTTGGAAGTGGTGTGCGTGAGCTCGGGAACGGAGGCTGCGCAGTACGCGGTGCCTGCCGCGCTTCGACTTGACAAACGCTGCGCACTCACAGAGCGTGGTCTGTTTCTTTCAAAGCGTTGCGTCGTCTTCGTCGTCTTCGTCTTTAATTCGTCTCGTCGCTGCCATCGCCGCGCCAATCCTTCTCCTACCCGTCTCCTCCCAATCTCATTACCTCACCTTTTCCCCCTACTTCTCTTTGCTTGTCTCCTCTCCCTTGTGTGCAGCGCGGGGTATGTTTATTCCTCTTTCCCACTCTCTGCTGCGTCTTGGGCGTGCTGCGGATGTTTTCCCTCGTGGCGATCACTCCATCTTATTGCCAATATTTTGGTCTACAAGGTTCAGTGGTGGGTTTTACGAATTCGGAGGCCCTGGCGGGTTCGGGGAAGTGGGAAGTCGGGGCGCTGGTGCTTGTTCTGCGCCTGTTGCAGTGCGGCGGATGGCGCTGACTGGGGTGCGGTGAAGGAATTTTCTTCCGGGATGGTCCCAGGAGAATTTTGCTGAGGTGAGTTTTGGTTCCTCGAAATTTGGGACTTTCGCGCGTGGCGCGCAAAGGTTTGATCCCTGTGGGGTTGTGCGGAACTTAGGGTTTGGTTGGAAAAGTTAGGTTTGAATTCGTGATAGTTTTTGGTTTACATATTAAAATTGCATTTGCGTCGGCAAATTCTGACACGCCATGTTTCTTTGTCGGAGTCTGCACGTATTTTCACAATGTGGTGATACTTCCTTACGGTCATGCAATTCTGGTGTTATGTATGGTTTGGACTTGACTACACGAATATCACTCGTGATTTGTCGAAACGAGATGCATCTGTCTGAATAATTTTTAGACCTCTGATCTTCGGTTTCTTCTCCTGGTACAGTCCGGGATTGGTAATGCTTAGACCAGAAGGACAAAAGGAGACTGAAGCTCGAGTTGTACAGATTAGTATTCTCCTGAATAATTGCTCAGATTGGGAAGTGATGAAGCAAGCGTCATAGTAGCATTGAAGAGAGAGAGAGAGATCAACAGGGTACAGGAGTGATTTCCTTGAGTTCTGAGGGTGCATCATGAGCACCTCAAACTCGGAGTCGGAGTCCAAGGAGCTGCTGAGATCGGGCGAGGAAGATGAGAATGGTCACTCGTATGAGGAGAATGGGAACATGGCCGAAAACGGAACTTCCGAATCCTGGCATGCGTCTGGCCGAACTGGAAAGTCGCTCCTCACCCTGGCTTTTCCCATTTCTAGGGTACGTCGGCTTGTAAAGAGCGAGGCAGACGTCCAGTGGGTGGGCGTGGAGGCTGGTTTTCTCATCGCCAAAGCCTCTGTAAGTATTATCTTTCACTCACCAAGCTTAGTCGTCTTTGGATCCTGTCTGTAATTGTGGAGGTAGAGTGGAGATATCGAAACAACATCATGTTTTTTCTATCACAAGAACATGTGATCTCTGCCATTCGCATTTTGATTTTTGTCTCGTCAAAGGCATTGTGGTTCTTGTCTTTCGCGGTTGGACGAAAGAGTTGACTGTAATTGTGTATAAGTAGAATTTTCTTCGGTGGGTGACAGGAAATGTTTTTGGAGAAGATGGTCGAAGGTGCGTTCGACAGGATGCAAGTCAATCGGCAAGGATCGATTCTTTACCCTCATCTGTGTACGTAATCCACGATTATGCTGTTTTGCTAGCATAACCTGTTCGTGGAGCATTCACAGAAGTCATAGCGCTTTCCACCGTTCAACAGTGCTTGCAATGTCATTGAAAGTCATCTTTTGGAAATGATGTCTTTTGAGTTATGGAGATTGAATGCATGCCTATTCTCCATGGTGTGACTTGCTAATTTTCTGATGAACTTCCGTTGCAATGAAACTAATATGCTTTCATTGTAGTAGTCGTGCTTGTGCTTTTAATCTTTTCGTGTCATACCAGTACGGAAGCTGGGGGTTGTGAAACATTATTTTTTCTTATTTTCTGACAAATATGTTTTCCTTATGTTTTCTGACAAATATTTCTTCATCCTTTTTTCCAGCCTCTCACGTTGCGACCACGGAGAGATTGGAATTTCTTTCAGGTCTACTTTCTCAACTTCTTGGAGTTAACATAACGTGTCTACTGTCATTGCCAAAGTCGTTTGACTCCAAACTTTGTACTGCGGATATGTAGCATCTTAAAGGAAGTTATCTGTGAACATCTTTGTTTCTTCATCGTAAGTCAAATCTGAGAGTAAGCAAGCGCCTGGCAAGTATGCAGATGCCTCGTCAGCTGTGTGTGCATATGTGTATATCTGTGGTTGGCCATTGTTCTCTGAAATGATTGTTTTTTAGCTTAAATGTAGCACTTGCTTAAGTGTTGCGTACTTTGTCCTTTCCATCTAAAAATACAAGCCAAGTCTGAGGGTTAAGTTTTGTATTTGACTTTGAAAGGAAAATCTGGTTAGAAGGGCCCAATAATATCCACTCATGATGGTCGTATTGGTGGCTATGGCGTGCAGATTTTGTGCCTGCGAAGATTCCAGGGGCAATCGCTCTTGCCAATGCTTCAAATGCAGACAAGTAGGAGGTCAATCAATGCCTGATAGCTCAAAGATTCCTATGGAAGTATTTCAGAAGTTTGATGGCACAAGGCCATCACCTTAGAATCTTCATGCCCATGCAAGGCGGCGTTCAACGACCTCCCAGTAGATGTAGGATGTCGATGAGTCCTTTTTGAACTATCATGCAATGGTGAATCGCTCAAGAATCGTGCGGATTGTAAAGGGAGGCTTAACTTGGACAATTGTTCAAGAGGATGTAGGGTTTTGTATTCTTTCGATTCATCTTTAATGTGATTGTGATGCGCTTGACTTGATTCGATCACTAAGATCATTATTTTTATTTTTAATTTTTTTTGACACAAGTGTGTTCAAAGAACACACTGCGAGGGTTTCCGTCAGGGAGAAAGGCTGATTTCACGTTAGGTAAACTAACCTGTCACAGCCAGGTATTGAACCTGCAACCATGCCATCAGGTTTGGGAGCCTTTCCACCATCATTTGCAGTTTAGGGTCATCTTAGATCTGACTAAGATCATTTCCAAAGTAAGAGGCACTACTTGTTAATGTCATTAGGGACTAGTGTGGCCTGTGCTGTTGCCACAGTCAGAAGAAAAATAAAAGTGTTTTTTTAATTTTTTAATTTTTTTGATTCAAATTTTTTTGAAATTCACCAACTTTCACATTGTAGATCCAAATGCCATAAAACAAAGCCCATGCACCCCTCCTTGCTGAGGGATTTTCAATGGTACCAAGAACTTGACTAGAGGACAAAGGGTCCAAGAGATCTCAACGTAACAAACAAACAAAACAAAACAAACAAATAGCCTATCTTAAGGTATAGATATTGGTAAATTGCTAAGTGCTCTCAATTTTTCTCCATCTTGTGCAAATCTATTATTGTAGTTCATCCTTCATTTTCCTCTTACAAAATTTAATTAGCCAAGTTGGAATGTTGAAACGTTTTTTTTTTTATAAGTATTCATGGTCTTATGATAGTTGTGCATAACATTATTAATCCTAAAACATCTGACATTTTTTCTCAGTTTCCTCATTTTGAGGATTTTTCTTTTTTCTTTTCATTTTTTCTTAAAAAAAATTCTTACAAAATTATAGATCATACCCTAGTGATGCCCAAAGTATACAAGTTGCTCCATTGAGCAAATGATTAACCATAAAATGCCATTGAGCACACAAAGTGTCCAATGGATGAGTTTGACTTTCTATATTAGTGTACTAATAGAGAATTCACGTATTGATGTAAAAATAGAATCATATTTGAGTAAGGACTTGTCACTGAGGCAACATCCTTCTAGGGTTAAAGTTCTCATTGGTCAATGCTCATTTTAAATTTTTTTAGTTTTTTCATAACAAGACAAAATTTGAATTGAAATTCTTTTGATTCATGTGCATTGAAACATGCATTCCAATCACTTAAGATGAATAATTCTGATAATTGAAAAGAAACTAATGGATTTATAGATGGTCAAAGTCTTGTTGATGTTTGTTACATGCTAAATTTGAAATGGACTTATCTCACTTAATATTAGTCATATTCACATTATTTAACTTTGGTAATGAATCTAGAGGGAGAAGTATGGGCCTTAGTTTAATTTGAAAACTTTTGCAATAAATATCTTTATAAAATTTTATTTTGGATCCCTAAAGTCATGTTGGACATTTAATGGTTAACTCCTATTGTAGGATCCCTTTGTCTCCCTGAAAAATTGGAGCCTTGCTACAATTGCTTTAGAGGCCTCACTTACCTATGGAATTGTATATTGCATAATTCATTTAGTTTCAGAAATACATCATTCACATGCAAAATTAGCTCTATACTACATGTATTTCCCTATAACATGATTCTATGTACATTTGTATTATTTCTTTTTTCTAAAATAGTACAAGCATGCTAAAGTACAAACATAAAAGTATTGTATATAGTAGTATAAAATAATAATTCAATTTGCAATTGTACATCAAAAGTGGGGCATGAAATGATGACATTCAAATTTGGGGCATGCAAACTACTTCAAAATTGTTTTAAATTGTCCCCTTATTTCATGTATTGAATGATAAATAATCTTGTTTTCTTATGTGAATGCAATATTCTTTTTGGAGTGCAATTATTACAATTTTATTTTTTATTTACATCCAACAATTTTTTTATTTCAAATCTGAATTTCCATTGTTGTGTGCACTACAAAAAATATACTGAAGAATATTGTGATTATTTTGAATGGTTTTCTTTCACTTTACACAATTGGAGTTGACCAAAGCTATGAGACATTAAATTTTTATTTTTTTATAATCTTACATATTTCTTGTAATCACACCTAGTGTATTTGATTGGATAGTGATACCATGAGTTGATTCAATATTGATTTAATAAAATTGATTAAAAATCCAAAGGGGACTATGTATCACTAAAGTATTAGTGGTCAAATTTTTCAAAAAATAATAAAGTTTATTAGAATTTCTCCAAAATATTTGTGATTGACATATATAAAATTTTAAAATTAGGCAAGGATATACATGAGGGGATAGTTCTTGATCTTACAACTTGGTTAATAGTCCAAAGATCCTTGAAGTATATGGAAACAAACTACAATAAATAATTAGGTATATAGATGAAGACATTGTTCAATTAGAATCTCTTGGCTAGATTAAAGGAAGTCCCAAATTTTATAGAGGATACTAAAACATGAATTTATAAGCAATATACATAATGATATAGAAGAACTTTGCATGTTATAATGTAACATTGAAATAAGGAGAATATAGATTGGATAGCCATTCAAAGCCTTATAATACTGGATGATAAACATTCAAGATGATAGGATGAAATAATCAAGATGAAAACATGACCATATTTGTGACAACCCGTGGTCACAAATCATGTGACATTGTGTAATTAATATAATAGATTATTAATCAATATTGTGAAGGTCCCTGACATGCCAAAGCATTAAAAAAGTGCAAGAAAATAATATAGGAGCACTGTGGGAGCACAAGAACCAATGAACAAAATTGTAAACTACATTTAAGGATTTCCCACGTATCCCATGAAAAAAGATTCTCCATTTTCTATTTCACCCTTGGGACACATCTCTACGGTTCTATAATGTTATGGCTAATTGTACAATCAACGGTTCAGATCTGCTACTTTCCATACACATTGTCAATCGATACACCAAAAAATGTTACAAAATATAGATGAAAAAACCTCAGGAAAGTAGAAAGGCTCCCGGAAAGGTTATAATAAGCAATTATTCTCCAATTTCTGGTGTTCTCGGTGCCATGACAAGGAATACTCCAGGATCATTTAGAGGCCTACAATACCATTGCAGAGTGCCGAGTATCTACAATGAGGTCTGCATACTTCTCATACAGTGTCATGGCAATTTCCAATGCATCACCCGTAGCTGCCGTGGGATAAAGGTTTGATGCCGTTTGCCAATTGTTCGTTAACGCAATCCAATCTCGTCTCCATTCTTGAAAAGCAAAGGATGCGTTGTCACGGAGTGACTGCTTCAAGTATTGAAGATATAGTGCAGCTCTGGGAAGGTAGTAATCACGAGTCAAACCACTCCACATCTTGTTTGCTGCACACATATCCGAATGTCAGAGAAGCCCATGCTGGGGCGGATTTATCTATACATCTATGGTTGCAAGAATTGTTAAGGATGCCTACATCTAGATCCTGAGGCAGCTGACACACATCAATCATGCAATTAAAGTTCTAAGGATCCGAAAGACCAACAGTGGATGCTTCCATATTCCATATCAATGGGAGTTGAAACAAGTCATTTAGGAAGCTGCAAGGAAGATAAAAAATGGAGCAATAGAAAGAGGAAATCATACGCTGCATTTTTGAATGACAGAAATGTGTATTGGAAGATACACTAATCGACTATTAGCTCCCAAATGGACTTTCTATTCTTGGATGGGGCACTTAGGGGCAATCGACTAGCATTTCTACAGCAGCGTCGCCGCCAGGTGGGTTGAACAAGCAGATGTAATTGCACTTACCGTAATCATGAAGTGGACTTGGCTTGACAGCGGTATTGTCAAACCACATTGTGACCTGTGTCCTTGCATTCCATTCATACTGCCACACCAAGGATACGTAGTAGATTAAAAAACAATTTGCAAAATTGGTTATTTGATAGTCGGGTGATAAGATAAACCAAGTGGCGCTCTTGCTGTATAAGGGCATACTGAATGATATTAATGCTGCATATCAGACAATTTAACAAAATCCATGTTCAGTACGAGAATCCTGAAAGACAACGCTGATTGATTCCGCATCTCATAAAGCTGAAAAAATGTAAACCATCAGAGAAATTGATTAGTACCTCTCGTGTTTTGAAACTGAAAAATTCAATACCTTGCTACGATCTACGAGTTGATTAAAGGATGGCCTCCTAGACTTACGAGCTTCTTTTCATCGTCGGTTGTTCCAAGCGCCTTGGCACTTTCTAGCCAGGGTCCTAGTAAAAACTCCTCGCTGGCACCTAGTAACTCATCCATATCACAGAGAAGCTCCAAAAGCAGACGACTTGCATTTTGCACTTTTTCGACGTTGGAAAGCTTATAGTCTTCCACAACCTCGGAGTGAAGTTGATTGGCCAGCTTCGATAGCACTTGGCGTGTCAGATCCACAACGTCATACCTGCCGATTGATTGCCATGTTAATACAGACGATTTCCTTACCACGAAACCGGAAATACACCAAAGGATAGACACAATATTTGTGAGGAAGTAAACAACATACAAAATACTATCTTTTAGCACAGTAGTATCTTTTCAATATTCCCCACAGGTAACACATGTGCCGGAAAGACTTCTGATAGGCAGGTAACCTGTAAGGCTTGCTAAGAGTCAATGCATCGGCTGAGGCAAGAAGATACTGTAAAGCCACAGCCGCATCTCGTGGAGAGTACCACATGTGTTGAGGATTAGTAACAAGTTGTCCTCTTAGTGACAGATGAGACTGGTCGAAACTACCCCTCTCTCCTAATGGCTTTTGCGGGTAAGGCGCAAGTCGTTCGGGACTATAATCCGGGAATTCAACTATGACATCCCCATTATGGTCCTGCCAGAATCATAAAAAGGGAAGAATAGATGAATGAGCTCTTTGGCCACACATGGCATGCCAGTGTAGCTGCTATTTGGGGGATTGCATGCAACAATAAAGAGTAGAGAAAAAAAAGAAAAAGTTTCTGGAGATCCAGAGCGTCCACAAACCAGAAGCACTGGCAGGTCCGCACAGCGAATGAACTTAAAAAGCAGAAAAGATTGATCCAGAAACGTACCGCAATTCCGTCGGAGCAATTGTATATAGACTGGTGTAACATCTTCCAGGCTATTCGTGCACCAGCTGTTTCTGCTCCATATCGTCTCCTTGCATATGTCTCAATCCAGTTCTATAACACCCCACAAGCCTAAGAACGTATATGTAGAAGTTCTTTTTCTCTCAAAGCATGCCATATTTTCCACATCCGAGTAGGACATTATTTAGTATCATATGGTTTCTCCCGAATATAGTTGAACAGTGCATCAGGTTCGTAAGACGCACTTTAGATTGCACATTGAACCAAAGTTACGTAATATTCGGGGTGATATAACAAGCTTAAGAGAATCCATTGCGTTGTGACAGCTTGCAACACATTTGAAGTAACAAGCGTCCAATCAGACCTTGTCCCCTCAAGTTCTTCTAGCATGCCACATAGGAGCTATGTTAGCGTCACCTCTTCCAGCTCTTCTTGTTACTTGGCCAACAGTAGTGTAAAGTTCACAAGGAACAAAACGAGGCAAAACGAATTAAAATGATTTCAGCGCCAATCCAGACGCAGGATTTCTTCTTATCTCACCCTTGCTGCTTCGACCTGAGCAATCTAAAGTGGCCCTAAGTTTCAGTGGTAGTAAAATATGACAGTTTAATGCAAAGCTCTGATCCTATGACACCGCAAGATTCCAGAGGATCCTACAATAAGGGAACTATCCAAAACTTCATCATTACATTACACCACCTCCATAGTGTTGGCCGAGCACAAATTCTATACAGTTGCCGAGGGAGGTAAGCAGTTGGGAGGCCAGTGACTGACCTCAACATCGACAGTTGCATGATGGAAAGCCATTTCAGCCATGAGGTCATACACAACCGGGTTCTGCTCAATGCCTTCCATACACATGCCCACGCCCACCTGGATAGGAAGTACCACAACAATACAATGACCAGCGGCAGTGAAAACGAAGTCATCGAAGATTCCTAATTTAAATCTCCCATACAATTTTCTATAAAATATTCACTGAAAAATCTAAAAAGCAGCAATTCTCATCCACGGACGAGAATAAGCACACTCATACATGTGGCTGCTGGGATTCGAGCCCAGGTCTCCACGGCCACAACGTGGAATTCTCACCACTAAACTACAGCCACACATTCGTGCCTCCCACCCATGAAGAACGAAACTCTAACCCTTTCTCCCTTGGTAGCATCACCTAACAAAAGAAAATTTCACAAGGCAATGTGCTTACCATAGTTGAATTGGGGCTAGTTGCTGCCTCAACAGGTCCAGATCCCAATACGTCCAACCGCCCGTACATCTCCACATTACCACCGAAATTGTGCAACATACACCTGCGTTTGCATGAGGGTAACAATAAAGTGCGTTACTTTATAATTTTTGGCCTTGGCACATTATGATTATATTTTAAGCACACATTCTACATTTTATCGAGAGCAATCTGCCAGTGAAGAACCCTGGCGTCCATGACATTGTTTGAATATGCAGCGTTAATTCATTTTAATTCAGAGTGTTCCATCAAACCTGAGTCTGAAGGATATTTTCATACTGGATATACTAGCATGTCTGAGTTTACCAATATCACTTTACCAGATATACGGGATGCCATAGAAATGATCTGACCGCAACCATACAGGTTTTACATCTGCAAAAAGGTCCAGTACGACCATTTTCCCGACCGGAACTGAATGCAGCAAAGCCTGGGGGCAGGAGGCAGAATCAACAATCAACGAATGTCAAAGAAATACAACAAATAAGGGAGCACTCTTGCATTCAGGAATACAATACAAAAGCACGGTTGACAACAGAAGTTATAACCTTCATCTGTGGAGGCTTCCAAAATGTATCATCTGAAGCAAACAACCATCCCTGCTCCACAAAAAATCTTCAATCAGTGGAAATAAAAAACATCAGAAATGAGATTGAAGACATTTGAAGATGGCTACTTGATCAATCAGATCGTTCCGCTGCAGTATTAAATGAAGCAGCGAAACAGCAAACGGCAAATCCAAAATATACGACTCATTTGAGCTATGATAGATCATATTCGGAAAAATAAAATTCAGACTCGGCCAAATTTCATATCAACAGAACCAGAGAAGAACACTGCATGTGTTGGTCAAAAACTGAATGATGTTGACCATTTGTCCCAACTCAAAAGTGCCAAAAGAAAACATTGGATCAATTTTGGGCCTCTTGGTCATTCAGGGGTTGAGACAGAAAAAGGTGGGATTGGGCTTGCCTGCATGAGCCAGATAGCGTCTTCGTCAGCAGCACTCATGGCTTTATATACGATTGCACCAAGAGCTGAGATATAAGACGGATCATCTGTTGGTGGTTGATTCTCATTGAAGGTATCACTGCACAACAGATGATTCCTTTCAATGTTGTATTCTAAATAAGTTAACACCACACGATGACCAAATTAGTTAAATAGTCAAAGACTCAGTTTAAACTGTTGATTATGTTGTTCATCACAATTCACATGGAAAAAAAACAAATATAAATTCTATGAAATCAGTGGAGCTCACCAGTTATAAATATGTTGAGTTCTACCATACTCTGCAACAATCATCGTAAGCCAGGTCAATGCTTCACGGGCTAAAAGCTCTTCCACTCCAAACCATCATCAACCAAAACAATAGAGAATTCAGAGTAAACTGTTGGTGGTAGACTATAGTATGAGGCGGGGGACACTCCATAGAAACTCGGAACACTGCAGTGTCGTAATACAGATACAGAAACCATTACATCACGAATTATCAATTAGATTGGGAGCAGACGCGTTGCGAACCTTTAATCTGTTGGAGGATAAAGGCCTTTCCGATCTCCACGAACAAAGGGTCTTTGGGGTCCAAGAGGAAAGTACAGCAATATCGCATGTCACCATTCACTGTGTTCCTGCTTAGATATCAGGTCTGTGTTACCGACTTTCCTTGTAAGATCTTGCCACATCTTCGAAATCATCACACGCTTCACGATCGAAAACTATGACAGAAGCTTTGGCATGAAATAAACAGCTAGAGAGAAATTCAATTACGTCCTAAAACCCAAGTAACACAAGGGGTCTATTCAAACTACATGTACAGATGCAGGATTCACGGTGAGGTCAAAAGATGTGAAAGGAAGATGCACGAGATAACGGTTAGAAATGAATAACTTAGATATTTGGAAAGAAATGGGAGGATTCCGAACCATTCTCCGAGACGAGTGACTTTTGCAGAAGGATATTTCTTAGTAATGGCAGCGGGAACATTACCCCCAAATGCTGGCAGAACTGCATTATTTATAATAAATGAATAAATAAATAAAAAGAGACAAAACAAAAAGCATTTCTGACTGAGTTGAATATGCCAGAAAATGCATGTAAGCCGTCAGACAATTACTCATGGCACGGCACCGATGTGATAGGTGTAAAAACGAAAATGCAAAGCTCTGTGAAGCTGAAACAAGAAAGATGGAAAAACAGAACTTACCTGGCGTCATCCCAAGCTCCCGCATGCGAGCCAAAATTTTGATTTGTAGCTGCAACTGCTGGTCAAGCCATGTCTGTGGTAATGGGCCTCCCCATCTACCAAGCATACAAAGTTGACAGAATTTCAAAATTACGACAGTTAGTACCATGTGCTACTCTTCAATAAACCCTCGTGTTGCCATATCGTGAATCATGCTGACTATGTAAAACGACTAGACTCTCTGAAAACGAAAGAAGAAGCATGGCGACAGTACCAACCAGCAGAAAACACGGCGACATGAAGGCAAAGTCTATTACCTTTTCAAATTACCCATTCGAGCCCAGGCAAGAAAAGCTGGTCCACCAAAGTAGTCATCCAATTCAGCCTTGGTTAGGTTGAAGGCTTCACTCTGTCGGCGACATCCACACCACGCAGCATCCGAAACAGGAGTAAATACCTACTTGCAGCCTCTGGGAATGATTCTCAACGGGCTTGTCCTCCGTCAGACTAAGAAAACTATCTCTAAGTTTGCAGCAGAGCAACAAGCATATTGTTGACTCTCGATACGCAAGCAATCAGCAGAGAAACCTCAACGTGCGTTAGGAATAAATATTAGAAAATATGATGACCTAGTGTCTCTGCCGCACAAAGAACTCAGAAAGCAAGTGGAAATAGAGGTCCCCCGTTTGCAAACATTGTCAAGAATCCAGCAGACCTGAAAGACCTTCTGCCATAAAGCCTCTTGACCTGTAAATGCCAGAGGTAAGTTCATCCCTTGCAAGGCCATCCAGTCGATCTCCTTCTCCCATCGCTCCCATGTCCACCAGACATAGGAATCTGCACAAGGAGCAATTCTGAGGGAATCAGAACCCTCCCAAGGTACATAAACTAAGAAAATTCAACCTATTTTCCAATTCTGTACGTAAAGCATAATAAAGCCTTGCGGTGGCTTCAATTGAGACCACTGAAAGTGCGCTCAT
The DNA here is from genome assembly GCA_963920665.1 of Straminergon stramineum. Classification (NCBI taxonomy): domain Eukaryota; kingdom Viridiplantae; phylum Streptophyta; class Bryopsida; order Hypnales; family Calliergonaceae; genus Straminergon; species Straminergon stramineum. The sequence continues at coordinate 21,750,148 of OY987271.1, forward strand.
CTCTAGTGTCAAAACTTCAACCCCCATGTAGAACTGAATCCCAGAAAGTATACTACTCTCTAACAATGGGAATCACAATTCAAGCAATGGCCCTCATTTGCACCGGATACATACAACTTGATGTGACGACATTTTGGTAGTAGTTCCATTCAACAGCCCGTTGAAATGTCAGTGTATCATGTTGCACTCGTGGAAGAAATCCAGGTCTGGGTACCGTATGGAGCTGAGCCCCACCGGTCTTGTCCCAAGAAATATGCACACCACACCAGTGTTTCAAGTACCAGTGCAGGCCAGCACAGAGCTCCACACCTGTTGTTCCCAATATCCTGCATTCGTATTGTTAGCAAGTAACACAAAATGTTGGAGTGAAAATGTACGAAGCACGAGGAAGGTCACAGAGTACGCTTACCAACAAGAAATTGTCATGAGTTTTCAAGTGGATAAAACAGAATTCAATCTGTGAGCTAAATATCAGAATATGACGAGGTTTCAATCTAGTTATTGAATGGACATCAGAAACTTCAGAATCATTCTATTTGTTGGCTCAACCTAATTGACCATTTTGGTCTCTTAGAAGAATCGATTCAGTCAGGTCTAGCTGAATCTCTCGGATCCTACTTTTTTTTGACACATTTAAGTTGGCTATCACATCCACATGAGAATGTCATAGTATAATACACCTAAACTTAATGAAGTAATTATGAAATTGCAAAATTCAAAGGCATCTACCTATTGAAGAGTGTATCATCAAGTAACGCTGCTCAGGATGGGAAAAGACCTTATTTCAGGAGCTCTTCGAAACAATCCTCCAAATGGGTGATTTTGGATTTGGAAACAGGACTTTCCTCCACATTTCTCCTGTCAAAATACCACGATTGAGAAATACTTGTCACCACACATGATTGAAGCACTAATAAGCTCATACGACAATCATCACAAGCTAACAATCAGAAACTTGACATACACAACTCGTTGTGGGAACTGGCGAGTTTAGCGAGGTCAGCTGCTGAGACTTTCAGGTAGAAGTGATGACATTTTCGCATCACATCTCTAATTTAAAACACTCCAGTAGATACAATCTAAAATTGGCAATGGAAACAGACAAACGCACCAATGGCACCATGGACATACCACCGCAAACAAAAACAGACGCTAAAACGAGCATATGATAATTCACAGAGTAATGCATGGAGGTGCCCCCAGATAGGAACTCCATCAGTACCAGAAAACCTACCTTCACGATGACACGAAACTCAAAGCTTGAAACATGGTTTGGAAGCAACCGCGCAAGGACACTCTGCGCAGCATGCTCTTGAGTTGATGCTGAAGCCCTCTCTGAGTCTATCCTGTTCAAAACTGCCTCATACTCCGGTACGAAGCACTCAGAGAGGGTCACCATAAATAACAGACTGATGGCTAACCACGTCTTCACCGTCACAAAGACTGCCATTCTGAGTGGGGTAAAATTTCACTTAATCAAAACGCTGCATACCCCAGCATCCTCATAGTCTGGACTCTTTCCTTGCAAAATATGGAGCAAAAAGTGATTGCACACCAATTCAATACGAGCAGAATAGGGGTTGTCAGCGTTCAAGAAAGGTGCTCGTAGAATATAGGCAACGCAGTTTGAAATCTGCGAGGGGGCAAGTGCTAAGCCATGAAATTTGTAGACAAGATTTGGAAAAAAAAGACAGAATTGCGTGACTGGAATCGAGAATTCTAAGAACCCCTAATTTGAATTGATATGCAAGACTGCCGGCAATCGGCCATATCCTTCAGCTACAAAGTGGACCATAGCCTAGATGAGCTTCATAGAGAAACCAGTTATCCCCAAAGATCAATAGAGAAGAAGAGGAGAATGTGATACCGGAGAAGGAATCAAAAACCATATTCCACAAACTCCTGAATTTTCTTCTAGTATTCTGTATATCATCCACGAGCTGGTCGTCACAGACGTGCAAGCAGCACCCGCTCACATCTTCGAGGATTCGAAGGCACTCGATTACCGAAAGAGAACGGGGGAACTGATGCATTCCAACTACAATACCCTCGTGACAAATGCGACAGACGCACCAAATCCCGAAATCCAAAACACCCCAATAGTTCGCTCGTATTGATTGACAAGCAATGATGCTACTTCACAAATACAGACAAAAGAAATGTGGAATCTGATGGCGACGGAATCGACACAAATTGAACAGTTCGAACTGCCAGGAGGCGCAAAAATCTGCAGTGAGCCAACTTCAATTCTCATGCCGAGCCAAGACAGTGATCTCGACTGCCACGGGATTAGGCTATGGGCGATTCCACGGGGATGGGGCTATTCGTGACGCCCGTTCTATCTGAATTTCAGTTCGTTTCAGCGTTGTCCAGCTTTGATGACAGAGCATCATCTCCATTTCCATTTTTGTTCCCTCCACTAGACTGCAGTGACTGGACTCCACTGACCTTGACAAAAGCGAATTTTTCTCTTAAAAGTAAAGTAAGTTAATTTTTCTCTTGAAAGTAAGTTAACCCATAAATGATGCAGCGGACATTTTTTGTATGATGAATCACAAGGAATTCTCTTGTGTAGGACAAAAGTGCAACTATTCATCCTTGGAATTAGGGGTGGAAAGGTAGATCTTCTATAGTTGTTTGACTTCCAATGAGTATTTTTGATTTTTTTAAAAGTAGATGATGTCACATGGTTCCAAAAGGAAGTAAATTAGAGCTTCATTTTTGAAAAATTGTCAAGCAGGGTATTATGGATAGTGAAGGTTTAGTCATGTATTCTAGTGTATTTGTATAGCTTGGACACAATGCAAGTACAATACTTAGGGTTGTTGTTTGTTCACGTTCAAAGGAGGTTAGGGATTGTTCCAAAGCTTGGATTAAGCACATACTGCTCCCATAGATACCTAAACTCCCAAGAATTAGGGTTGACCTTTTATATGTGTTGTTCCCCCTATGCAACATCAGAAGTTTCTTGTATCCAAGGAGTTCTATAGGTGCCAAACAATATGCATACTTGATTTAGTGAAGGAGCTTTTGATTGAGGTAGATGGTTCTACTAGTAGAAAACAATGTTTGTTTCAACAAAATTCAGGTGATGCGATTTTCAATTTTCTACCAAAAAACACAAAATTTGAGTTGGCTACAAGGCAATTTTAAAAAAACTACGTTGTAGCCAATGCAGATTTTGTGTTTTTTGTCAGAAAATTGAAAATTGCATCACCTAAATTTTGTTGAAACAAACACTGTTTTCTACTAGTATTTAATGCTTCCTTATGTTATGTCAAGCTTCTTGCATGCTCAACATGTGCGTCCAAACACCGAGTTGGATACCACACTCCTTGTTGCATACCCTTTCTGTTCGTTCTTTGACATTTTCCATGTGTATACCAAGTATTGTTTTGAGCTAACTTTAGTGTGTTCAATTCTATTGAGAAACGATTGCATTGTCACTCTGAAACAATTGAAGCTTGGTCAAGGTTTCATATGATTCTCCGAGGTTCTAGATGCACCTTCCTTGTAGGTAAAAGTAAGCTTCATAACTTGCATGTGACTAAAGTGGGTCTTAGGTTTAAGATAAAGCGACTTAATTAATCCAATGCATTACAAGGAGGTGAAATTTATTCTTGGCTCTACAGTAACAAACGGTTAGCTTTAGTGGGTGTACATTAGTAGGAATGGATCCAAAGACATTCATTGTATAAGTCCACCTCTTGACTTGACAAAACTTGTTGATTGCTGCAATTTTTTACTCAACTTAGGCAATGTCTTCCAATTGTTGTAGAAAATGGTAGACTCTATCCCAAACTTCCTAGACTGTTAAGCCATGTTCTATGTGGAAGAATCCTCGAGTAAAAAGAAGATAAGTTACTTTTATACTAACAAAGTGTATTTTTACATTAAAAAAATGTATAGTAATAATACTAATCGTTTAGGGGACAAGTCTTTCTAAGATAGAAAGGGTTTACAATATTGCAAGAAGATGTTGATTTCTTTTGTAGTCAAAGACAAGGCCCACCATGAGCAAGGTTTTCAACATCATGTCACATTTGGACGGATACCGAACAGATGAAATGTCAAGATTCTACCCTATGTTTGTTAGGATCCAAATTTTTATTTTTTATTTTTATTTTTTACCTAGATGGTCTGTCTGTTGACCAGGACGGCTTGTCCGTCAACTTTAATGGCAAGCCATTGAAAAAAAATTAGCTGTCAGTTTTTGGTCACGATTTTGACGTGTTATGATTGATGCTAACGGACATACCAACATAAAAATCCAGATTCACATCAATATGGACAACCCTAACCGTGAGTGCTCACGAAACGTACAAAGTTGAGTGTACTCCTCTTGGATACTTATGCTCCTTGGAGTCCAAACAAAATTGTAGGTCTATGGCTCAATGTGTGTGCCATGCTTTATGTATCCTCCACATGGCGAGCTTGTTACACAAGGATATCCAATTCTCAAATATTGTGCACCTTTCATAGATAGAGTTCATGCTCATCGACTTTGAATCTGTAGTAGAGTCTTCTTTTATATTACTTGAAGGATTTAGGTGCTCTTGAGGTTGATATCCAGAGATGCTTGAGGGCAACATTTATACACCTTATTCATGCATGTATAGTCTTGGCAAACTCTTAAAGGAAGCACTCTCCAATTCAAGGATATCACTTGTTGAAGAATTTGTTAGAAACTGAATAAATAAACAACTAAGGGCTACTTCACACTACGGCACAAGGTCAAGAGTCTGTCGATTTTAGCCAATGAGATTGCAGAAATCCAAGAGTTCGGCCTCTCGAGCCTTCACACAAGGAGGCACAATCCAAAGTCTGTCGCCCACTTGTCTGCCTACATGGCAACCAAATGCCTACATGGCGACGGACTCTCGATTAGAGTTTGGGTCTCCATTTCTAGCCGACCCAAACTCTAATCGAGAGTCTGTCAAGTTTTTTTCAAAATTTGACAGAATCTCAACCATTAGATCAGGCTATTTTTGTAGAAATAGGTAGGATGCCCTCCCTTGTTTATTTGTTTATTTGTGTCCCCACCATTACAATGGGGAGTCTTTGCATTCTATGAACCTACTTCCCTTCAATGTTTAATGCCACCTTTTTATTCCATTTATATCCTTCATATTCCTCGTTTAATGATGAGAGCATGTACTGTAATTATTTTTCCAAGGCCATTTTTGACTCCTTTCTCATGTTTTTTAACCTTTTGCTTGAAAAAATTGTCATATGGGTGACAATTTATTGAAAATTTTAGAAATTGGATGGATTAGAAGCCGAAAAAATAGAATAGGTTTGGACTTTGGGCTTGGACTTTGGCCTTTGGCCTTTGGAGACTTTACACTATGGCCAGCCGAAGGCTCCAATTCCTAGTTTTTTTGGCCTATTTATTGCTCATTTCTTTGGACTCTCACCAAAGTTTGGCCACTCAATCCCACGGCTTCTCGACTTGGACGGCCATAGTGTGAAGAGGCCCTAAGTGCATCAATTACATTACAAGATCCTTGGCTATCAAGGCCTATTGCATCTCTCATTTCATGATATTAATATTTACTAAGGGCCACTTCACACTACAGTTGAAAGGCGAGAGTCTGTCTATCTCTAACAATTAGATTTCAAGAAAGAAGGATTTTGGCCTCTTGAGCCTTTACAGTAGGAGGCACAATCCAAAGTCCATCGCCTTCCAAAATGCGTGCTTGGCACTAGACTCTCCATCAAAGTTTAGGTTGGCTAGAAATGGAGACCCAAACTCTGGTTGAGAGTTCGTGGAATTTTTTCAATAAAAGAAATAAAAGATTGATAAGATCTTAGCTGGTAAATTGGACTAGAAGGATTGTTATTTGTTTCTTGTTTGATGATGAGGGCATGTACTGTGATTGATTTTTCAAAGCCATTTTTTACTACTTTCTCATGTTTTTTTAATTTTTGCTTGAAAAAATTGACACATGGGGTGAGGTTTTATGGAAATTTTAGAAGTTGGATGGATTAATGTGGAGAGAGAAGGGTAGAAGTCGAACAAATGGTATAGGTTTAGACTTTGGGCTTAGCCTTGGCCTTTGGAAGCTTCTCATTATGGCTAGCCAAAGGCTCCAATTCCTATATTTTATTGTCTATTTATTGTCCATTTCTTTGGACTCTCAACAAAGTGTGGCCACTCAATTCCATGGCTTGTCAATTTGGACGACTATAGTGTGAAAAAGCCCTAATGTTTGTATGAGTTGGCCAAACTTTGTCATCAGTAGCCCTTGTTAGATGCATGGCCTAGTTGATGAAGTTTGTTGATGAAGTTGTGATTGAATTTATGGAAATGGTATTATATGTGTTATGGAGATTGAATGCATGCTTGTTCTCCACGGTGTGGCTTGCATGCTAATTTTGTGTTGAAATTCCTTTGAAATGAATCTATTATGCTCTTATTGTAGTAGTTTAGCTTGTGCTTTCAATCCTTTTGCATCATACCAATAGGAAAGCTACAAGTTGTGAAACATCATATTTCCTTTTTTATCTGACAAATTTTTATTCATTTTCATTTGTTGTGCACCATCCTTTTTTTTTTAGAGTCTCATATTGCAACCACGGAGAGTCAGAGAGATTGGAATTTCTTTCAGGTCTACTTTCTCAACTTCTTGGAGTTAACATAACGTGTCTAATGTCATTGCGAAAGTTGTTTGACTCCAAACTTTGTACTATGGATATGTAGCATCTTAGAGGAAGTTATCTGTGAACATATTTGTTTCTTCATCCTAAGTCAAATCTCAAAGTAAGCAAGAGCCATGGCATGTATGTAGACTCTTCTCATTAGTTGTGTGTGTATATATCTATATCTGTGGTTGGCTATTGTTCTGTGAAATGACTATTTTTTAGCTTAGGTGTAGCACTTGCTTAGGTGTTGTGTACTTTGTCCTTTCTATCTAAAAATACAAGCCAAGTCTGAGGGTTGAGTTTGTATTTGATTTTGAAAGGAAAATTTGGTTAGAAGGGCCCAATAATATCCACTCATGATGGTCGTATTGGTGGCTATAGTGTGCAGATTTTGTGCCTGCGAAGATTCTAGGGGCAATCGCTCTTGCCAATGCTTCAAACGCAAACAAATAGGAGGTCAATTAATGCCTGATAGCTCAAAGATTCCTAATTATGGAAGTATTTCAGAAGTTTGATGGCACAAGGCCATCACCTTAGAATCTTCATGCCCATGCAAGGTGGCGTTCAACAACCTCCTAGTAGATGTAGGATGTCGATGAATCCTTTTTGAATAGCCGTGCAATCAAATCACGCTAGAGGTCCCTAATTAGTCTTTATAGGCAAAGAAATATAAAAAAATGTGGCACAAAATAGGGGGCAATTTTTTATGTTTACCCATGGTTGAGGCAATGAGGGGGCTAATTCTCTCTAGCCATTACTAGACTCCAGTGGTCGGGGTGAATTGACCCCCTCGCTCGTCCCTCCAAGTCAATCCAAAGGTGCTTGTACAAAAAAAGGCCCCTCTATTTTGTATTGTGTTAATTTATTGTCTGCACCTATCGTAGCTAATTTGGGGTCTTTGATTGCAAATATGAATTCAAAATATTGATCAAATATTAAATTTCATGGTTTTCCCTTTGGGATGAGCAAGGGGGTCAATTCACCCTACCCAACTCAACTAACCTTGACAAAAGCAAAATTTCTTCTTAAGAGTAAGTTAACCGATAAAGGAGGTTGGACTTAAGAATACAAACACCATTTGGATTGTTTGTCTATAGAGTAATATTTCAAGGATTAGGAAGCTTCTTTTTTAGTCCAAATTCTTAGTTTGATTTCTTTGTGATGGTTGGTAGAGCATGGCAAAATATTTAGGCATTCTCCAATGGCCAAAAACTTGTTAAAAATATAAACATGGGTGGGTTTTAGGCTAGGTCTTCTATCTAGGTTCTAGGATACTAGTATGATACTTCATATAAGCTATGAGTGATCACAATCGTCGTGTCAAATCAGTGATGTGACATTTTGGTATAAGTTACTTGGGCAAACTTTGGAGTTGCAAGTTTTGACTTGATGGCCAATGCCTAGCATTCCTCTTTGGTGTGTAATCCACAATCCTAGTGCACCATTTGGCTTTGTAGGCATGAATGCTTTTTGAGCAACAAGGGTTGTCTACATTGTTCATACACAAACCACAATTTAGTAAAGCTTATTATCATTAGATCATATTTTCCATGATTGGGACCTGAAATAGGGTTCTTTTACAAACAAAATGCCAAATTACAATATTGCAAAGAAGTATATTCAATTCAACCCAATTAGAAATACTCAAAAATACTACAAAACTAATTTGAAACAATTGTCTTAGAAGATTTTGTAGGCTAGTCTGCCCATTGTCTAATAATTAAGACCTTGTATTGTGTACTCGTACTGTGAAGTCATATGAAAAAGTTAACTATTTTAGGATTTCCAGCATTATAATATGTTGAGATCTGTATAGACTACGTCACTACAACAACTTTAAAGTGATTATGATATTCTTGATGAAAAGGTCTAATGGTAAAAATTTCAATCAAAGATAAAGTGTAAGATATGTACTACTCTAGCAAGGGGGTTTGCCAGTGCTCCGGATGGTGGTGAGAAATGCTCAAACATATCTTGGTTTGAGTTTTGAATTGGCCATTTTGTTGTAGTAACACGTTTATGCTGATGTGAAGGCCAAGCGACTAGCTAAACTAAAGGGTGGTACATATTTGCTATGAACATGGTGAGCATTTAGAGGTAATATATCCTTTGTTGTGGGGAAACTTGCATGTGCCTTTGTTGAAACTCATGTTTGATTCTATGATGCTCAAGATCCACAATTCTATCAAAATGCCGTTTGATGAAATTAATGGACCTCATAAAACTACTTTAAAACTTAACACCCTACAGAAACATAATTTCATTGTACGACTTTGTAGGAGATACGGTTCATATCATATAGGTGTTGTTGACTAACTTCCCGTATACACAAATTCCTCATTGAATCTTTGAATTTTTCAAAAAAATATTCAAATATTCCTTACACCAATGCCCACAATGTTCAAGTTACATGTATTTGCAAATACATCTATTCTCGTACACATTTGAGCTACATATGCCAAACGTAGGTCAATGGTGGTTGCCACCTCCTTTAGGGGTTAAGTTAGAGTAGCCCCACGGCAGTACGCTGAACGGGCTCAACTCGCTCAGTGGGCGAGCCCAGGCTGTGGGAGACCCCCACGGCAAACGCACCACACAAGCAAATGTGGCCAGTTGTGCCAAATTTTGGCGAGGGCTCAGGCAACTACAGTAGTGTACCCTGTGCGTGGCTCGCTATCACACTTTAGCCCACATACCAAGATCTTTATTACACATTAGAACATTGAATGGCACCAATTTAAGGAATCCACCAAGGTCACTGGGCAGGGATGACTACCTGGAAGGCTACACAAAAGAAGAAATTCCTCGTATCAAGTAGCAAATAGTTTAGTCAATTTCCTTTGAGGATATTTTATTTGAACTTCCGAAGGGTTAGCTTCAAGCACCTTGGTTGGATGGGAAGGTTGAAGAGGTGTTTTTTATAGTAAAATTCATGTCTATCATGAAACCTCAAAGAATATGGGATAATTTGAAGATGAAAGCTTGACCGCTCATTGTCCAAAATTACAAATTGTGCTTGAGGTAGAATTTCAGACCCTATTTTGGCATAGTAGAATAAATTTTTATAAGAAATTTTGAACTAAAAGAAGTTGTAAAATCAAGTTGAATTTCACCTCCAAAAATTCGTTTGAGGTTTCAAGCCTCCAATTATAAGTTATGGACAAAATTCAAGATAGGGATTCGAAGGAAATTTTTTTGACATTTTTAAACATCTTCTTTGAATTTTGTCGATAACTTTTGATTGGAGACTTGAAACCTCAAACGGATTTTTGGAGGTAAATTTTAACTTGATTTCGAAAGTTTTTAGAAAAATCTATTTTACTACGCCTAAATGAGGTCTGAAATTCTACCTCCAACACAAATTCTACTTTTGACTTGACTATGAGCGGTTGAGCTCCTACTAGATCTAATTTACATATCCCACATCCATTGTTCTACCTCCTAACACTCCATGTGTATAAAATGAACTTCTATTCCATCAATTCGATTAAAAATAAATTTTTGGAATGCTTGGCCTAGGAGCCTCCCAAGGCGGGTTCGAGTTCATATTTCCTAATAAATTGAAATTCAAGTTTCTATTTTTAGATTCCTGGTAAATGAAAGTACCTAGCATTGTTTACCCCAGTTGGCGTGTGTGCATGACGAGTGCGCAGTGGGGCAAAGGAGGAACAGACACGGTCTGGTCACCAGAACCACTCGCCGAACCATCATCTGGCGTGTGGTCTTGGCGAGTCTGCCGCGGGGCTGCTCTTAGGTTACAACGTTACGGACTCCGTTCTAGAACGTAACGTAACAGCGCTTTCATTAGCGTTCATACCCGGAAGATACCCTGCTGGCATCCCCGTGCTTGTGCGAACGTGCGAACCTGCGAAAGCCTCGGGTGGTCCCCACCCACGAAACCCGGCGGCGAAAGGTGCTCCTGCAAGCCTGCTCCCTGCGACTTCAAGTCTTGCCCTTGACCACAAAGTGATTAACTTTTTCGCATTCCCAATTCGTCCTTCTGCTGCCAGCTTTCGGCCCCACCTTGTGGGTTTGCACCGCAATCTGGATCAGGCCCCAGATCGGTGCCCAAGTCTCGCACTGTCAGCAACTCCTACATAATTTCTTAACCAACTGTCCCTCTTGCCTTGCTCAATTGCCTAGAATTTCGAATTTGCTGCTCGACTTCCCATGTGATCGAGGGCAACCCTTTAGTTTTGGTGGATGCGTCATGCAATTGAAGACAACCGCGTTGAAGGGTCGTTTCACGAATTGGAGCTGTGCTTCACGATCACTCGGAGGCGCTGTTTTGGGGTGTTGGGTGCTTGAAGCTTGTGCGATCATTCAGGGATGGAGAGATCGAAGTGCGGGGATGGTGGTGGGGAGGATGCTGCGGCCCGGCGCACGGCAGTGCTCGCCCGGCAGCTGGCGCAGGAATTAAGCCCTGTTTCGTTTCTGCAACCCTCGCCGTGCCTGGCGTATCAGCCTCCCGAGTCTCATTCTGGTAGGCTCAATTGATCGCCGCTCCTTCTGTTGGTATGTGTTGGGGTTGGGTGCAGATATGGTAGATGCCTTTGCATTTCAATTCGTTTTTAGCGAGATCGGACGATGGGTTGATTCCCAGCTAGGATCCAACACATGAAATCGGACACAAACCCATGGAAACGGGTGGTGTCCATAGTTTTCAAGGGTCGGAAGGAATGACTTACCCCTTAGCTTCATGTGTTGGATTCATTCTAGCTGTGGTGGATTGGAGCAGTGGGCGTTAGCTCAGAAGGATGGAGTCCGTGTGTGTATAGAATTGAAGTGCAGTCCAGTCGTGTGATCCCCTGCGAGTGAATTGTCTGTCAGATCTGTGTGTCTGCTGCAGACCTGCCCAGCTTCGACCAAGCGGCCATGCGGGCTTTGCTGGACGGCCACCACATGGAGGTCCGAGACTCCTTCACGAACCTAATGCTGAGCAGCGACCTGTTCGTGAGCAAGCGCGTGGGAGGACGAGTGTTCGCCTCACCCAACTTCAACACCACCATGGAGGAGCACCGGGACAAAACCCTTCAGCGAATTCTGTTTTTCAAAAGCAAGGGCGTGTTCCAGGGCTGGCTCACGGACTCCTCGGTGGAAGACGCGCTGAAACGGGCCGCGCTCTTCGAAACACTCGGCATCTTCGACCACTCGCTGGCCATTAAGCTGGGCGTGCACTTCCACCTCTGGGGGGGCGCCATCCAGTACTTGGGCACCAAGCGACACCACGACAAGTGGCTCGCGCTCTCGGAAGCCTACCACGTCCGCGGCTGCTTTGCTATGACCGAACTCGGCCATGGCAGCAATGTACGTTAGTCGCCGAGCCAGGCTGGTCCAGAATCAATTGTTGGCTTCGGAATAGCCTGTTTCTTCTTCTTCTACTTCGTCATGAGCTTTGATCTTGGTGACTGTACGTGTCTCTGTTCAGGTGCGAGGCATTGAAACCGTGACGACGTTTGATCCTTCCACGGAGGAATTTGTCATCAACACTCCATGTGAATCGGCTCAGAAATATTGGATTGGCGGGGCTGCGCAGGTGAATTTCTTGACGACAAACACATCATACACAATTAATGCGTGTTCAATTGCTGTGGGTGAAAATGAGTGTGGCCCACAACGAGCATGTCGGAGGAGGTTGGGAGTGCCACACGATTTTTGAAAAACGTAGATAGATTACTGGGGCCTTTCGTACTTATCCTGCTCCGCGTTATATGGTGTATTTGGTGAACGGTGATGCTGTTCTTGTCAAGTATTAGGGCAATCCTACTTAGTGGTCACCGCCATGTGGGCGCTTTCAGAGCATGGGGTGATCATTGTCTATAAGTTCTCATGTTTGCTTCCCTCGTTCGTTTTGATGCAGCATGCTACCTACACTATTGTGTTTTCGCAACTTCTGATCAATGGAAAGAACGAGGGTGTGCACGCCTTCGTTTGCCCACTGCGGGATGAATATGGCCGTGAGTGTCCGGGAATTCGCATAGCGGATTGTGGGCACAAGATTGGTTTGAATGGCGTAGACAATGGCCGGATTTGGTGAGTACTACCGTTCACGTCGAGAGCAGGACGGAATTTTTTCCGTTGATTTTTGCTTGAAAAGACATAGAATACTGCTATTTTATTCTGAGCTGTCTGCTATTCAACAACGAACGATCGTTAGTTTACAGAGATTGCATATGCTTTCAGGTTTGACAAGGTGAGGATTCCTCGGGAGAATCTGCTAAACGCAGTTGCAGACGTAACACCAGATGGACGATACGAAAGTGCGATCAAAGATCCCGAGCAGGTTGGTGTTTTTGGTTCCTGAGTATCAACATGTTCGTTTGACTGGGAGTGACGCGGGTGTTTGACATGTGAAGTCCCTGAATTTTCTTTCAAACCTTTTGTGTAATTTTTCTTGCAGAGATTTGGTGCTTTTATGTCTCCTCTTACGTCAGGGCGGGTGACCATTGCTGTGAGTGCAATTTACCAATCCAAGGTGGGCTTAGCAACAGCGATTCGGTACGCTCTTGCAAGGCGCGCTTTCTCGTTGACTTCAGATCAGCCGGAGGTGCTGCTCCTGGACTACCCGAGTCATCGACATCGGCTGCTTCCTCTTTTGGCCAAAACGTAAGTATCAGTTAGATTTTCATTTGAATTCTCTATCTGGAAATTCCGAATCCCTTTTTAGGGTTCGTCGTGTCTCTAGACTTATAAATTATGACTATGTACGGTTGCGATTGCAGGTATGCTATGAGCTTTGCTGCTGTGGATTTAAAGAATTTGTATGTGAGACGCACACCACAGGAGTCGAAAGTCATTCACGTCTTGTCGAGTGGTCTCAAAGCCGTCTTCTCGTGGCACAATCTTCGTACACTTCAGGTTGGCAATGAAAATTCTTTGCCTTTCAATCGGTGCTACTGAGACAATCCTCCTTCGCATGACAGCTACACCGTTAATTCTATTCAGTGTCATCTATGACTTTAATTTGCCACCAAAATAGTATTTCATCTAGTAATTGCACTTTTGATGTTAAACAGTGTACTTAGTTTAAGCTTGGCACCCCCATTGAAAGAGGAAAGAGGAGCTTTTGAGTGAAAGTCAACCAATCAGAAATTGTCTTGGAGTTTGGTATTATTTCTAAATGGTGGTCTAATCTACACCGTCCACAGATGCGCTATTACATGTTGTTCGAAATTGGCATTAACCCTACGAAATAGCGCATTATAGACTAAATAGAACGAACGGTGTAGCTACCGGTCTCTATGTCTTGTGGCCATGAGTGGATCGAGATGGGTTTCATGCTAAGAAGGAAAGAGTGGCGCTGCAGGAATGCCGAGAAGCGTGCGGAGGCCAGGGCTTGAAAACTGACAACCGGGTTGGGCAGCTGAAAGCGGAGTATGATGTCCAATTGACTTTCGAGGGTGACAACAATGTCCTCATGCAGCAGGTCGGACTTTCTTCTAAACCCTAGTGAACGCTTCCTTGGTTCTCTGGTTTTGGTTACACTCGAATTGTGCATTCGTTGTTTGCAATGTTTCATTACGAGATGGAGTGTTGAAATTGAGTCTCGAGTATATTTTTGCAGGTCAGCAAAGCTCTGTTGGCAGATTACTTGGCATCTAAAAAGAAAGGAATACCTATGAAGGGAATGGGACTGGAACACATCAACGGCCCTGCGCCGGTCATGCCTCAGGAACTCAACAAAAGCATACTTCGTGACTCCAAGTTTCAGGTGTGTGGTCTGGGCATGTTCATCAAAATTTCATGGGAGACTTTCGTCTCCTTTCGTGCTGATCTTTTTCGATTTTCCTCTGCAAATGACACGATATCTAAGAAGGTTTTAAGTGAGATTATGCTTGCTTGCTTGAGACCGACTTCATTTGTGTCTGCATTTGTATCAGTTGGCACTGTTCCAGTTGAGGGAGCGGGGTTTGTTGGAGCTCTTATTCTCGCAAGTTACGTCTCTTGTGTCGAATGGAGTTTCTATGGCAGATGCAGCCATTTCGGTAAAACTTCTTGTATATTTGGGTTTTTTTGGATCATTTGCTGATTCTATGAAGTCACTCTGTTGATATGTCGGTGTGTTGGTTCTCTCAATCAACATACCAGTGGCGTTGAGTTTAGTCGTAGCTTGTTGTTCTACAATCTCGTAGACGTGGCTTTCTTGGCGTCATTGGATTGCATTGAGGAAGGAGTCAGCAAGGCAGTGGACATTTCATCTGAAAGGCTTAACAATGTTGTTGCTGTTTTCTCTCTCTCCAGAGTTATCAACTAGCGGAGGATTTAGGGCAGGCCTTCTCGGAACGCTCCGTTCTGGAGAGCTTTTTGAGAGCAGAGCAACTGAGCACAGGTTCCATGAAGGTAGGGGCTGCGGGATTCAACTGCTTCGTATGCATGCCCTTTTCAATCCTCGCACTTCACTGTACATTTACCTATTCCTGTGGATGTAACAAGCCTATGTTTTTTTGTGTGAGCAGGAGGTCCTAGGGCTGATCAGGTCGCTGTACGTGCTGTCATCTACCGACGAGGCTCCAGTCTTTCTGAGGTACGTGACCCTAAAGCAACTAGACGGTCATGTTGGGCTTCACGTCATTTTAGAGGTTTTGAGCAGGTCCTACAGGAAATCTCGTTTGTCGAATTCTACTTCTTTTTAGACCAACACGTACAATGTGCTTCACTTATTCAGGTGGCATAGAATTCGGCCCCATCCGAATTCTATTGTTCAGAGTATGGTCAAATTGGCCATTTTTAAACTATAAATCCGTGGTCTTTTAGGGGCGAACTGTTCCTCGTCTCGTATGATGCTTAGCCAAACACAAAAGAATTTGAACTTTGGGCTTCTTTCCCTTGGAATTGACTGGAATGCACCGGTGTTGCAGGTATGGGTACCTGTCACCGAAACAGTCTCAGCTCATCCGCACCCAAGTAGCCACCCTGTGTGGAGAGCTCCGGCCTCAAGCGCTCGCCCTTGTGGACGCCTTCGGCATTCCGGAGCCCTTCCTGGGGCCCATTGCCTTTGACTGGGTGGAATACAACTCGTGGAGCAACGTGCAATAGTTTCGATCGGTCATGAAGCTCACAAAGGGCTGCCTTCATTTCAGACGCTGTATTTGAAGCTGTATAGATTCACATTAGTTTAGCAAGTGCATTTTAGTTGTCAGTACTAGTTCGGAGAAGTGATTACACGATTCGAGGAGCTCGAATATACTAGAAGCTTTGCGAAATTAATTTATTGCTACATTATCGGATCTTATCACACGGTATTACTGACAACTGTTATGTTAGAAAAGCACTCAATGCATTTTTTGCCAGTGGTTGTGTTGTTCACTTGTTTCAGTGGATGAGGCTTGCCAGCAAGGATTTGATGGCGTTCTGAAGTTCGATCGATGTTGGACCTTGTCACGTGACTACGCTGGGTTTTGATGGTAGTGATTGCCTCGAACGACACATTTGTGCTTTGATGCCTTTGCTTGGGTCTTGCAACGTTTTTGCTTGAGCATACATCGGAATCATTCATGAGTGTTATGCCTAATCTTTTAGGTTTGTAGCTACTGAATGCACGATTAGTGTGTGCCACAAGTTGGGCAGCCCGTCGTTTGATCGATGGTGGCAGAGGAATGGCAAAGTTTTGTGAGATTATGCGACCACCAGAGCACATTTTATCCGGACATGGCCCCCTCAGTTATAGTTTCAGTGAGATGGAGGTGTACAAGCGCGGATCAAACTCTTCGTGACGACGTTGCGACATCAGATCATCTTGTGCGGGACGACCTATCCATCCGTGAGGGAGGTAAAAGTCGAAAAAACCTTTGAACTTCGCGGCGAGATCCATGGGGTTGCGAATGACCATTGTAGCGGCATAATCCTTTAGTAGCAGGATGGACGCCATCACCTTTTCAGAACTGGTTGTCACTTCAAGAACCCCTACTTCATTGTTTGAGGTCTTCGGCATGCCATGTTTGGTGTTTACCAATGCCTAATGAGAAAGCAATGAGAAAATTCAGGTCTCTTCAAGTACGAAGGGGTTGTGAAAGAAAGAGGAGTGTCGATTTCTAGGATTTAGAGTGTTGATGGATCAAATGAACAAGCTCTTGATACTTATGACGACGTTGATGCAAATCGTGGAATCATCGCGAAGCTGTGCTTCACAATCAACGAGAAGAGTAATTCAAGCCGAGAATCTATCCATGCCGCGTTGGACACACTCCACATACGGGGCGGCACTAGTGATCCCGCTCTCCATTTCCACCTCCGCATCGTCACTGGACCACTACCAGCACACGAGCCTTTCCACTTCGAACAATGTGCGCACCAAATTGTCAGATGGCCTTGCCCGTCATGGGTAACTCTTCTGTGCTCCCAATGCACTTTCATTTCAGTTTGAAGATTGCTTTCAGATAACGATCATTGATACTGAAACTCTCATGAGAATTGGATCCAGGATGTAGCGCTAACGATGGCTTAGGGTTTTGACCGTCGCTGCAGCTACTACACAACCACGGTGTATATCGGCTCGCCTCCACAGGCCTTTGCTCTGATTGTGGATACGGGCAGCACCATCACTTATGTGCCCTGTTCATCTTGCTCACATTGTGGCTCCCATCAGGTCAGTACCTTACATTCCTTTGCACTGCCTCAAAACCATTTCATTGCGGTCCTTCGTTGCAGCTAGAGACTGTTTGCTAA
Organism: Straminergon stramineum; assembly: GCA_963920665.1. Classification (NCBI taxonomy): domain Eukaryota; kingdom Viridiplantae; phylum Streptophyta; class Bryopsida; order Hypnales; family Calliergonaceae; genus Straminergon; species Straminergon stramineum. The sequence goes on from OY987271.1 coordinate 21,767,458, forward strand.
ACTAGGATGGTATATTTGCAGATACTATTTGCGTCACTTTAAGCATATGTTGGCGAATGACACTTGGGAGATGAATAGAGCTTTGGAGAGATTACTTTGGGAACAAGAGCCAATCTGTTGGGATCAAATTTTTATCACAATGCATGAATTCGTATGCAATTTCAAAGTGGAGGTCGTTGTGGACCACTGTTGGTGACAGTAGACAACCCCCTTTCCATTCGAGATGAGTGGCCGAAGACATTTAGCAAGGCATGCTCACACCACTTGCTAATAAATCCAAGCAAGTGCATGCATAGATGAGCTGCTGTGGGGAACAGATGTCAGTATAGGAGCCAGGATTAGTCCCCTTTCGGTTTCAGTATCCTATATGTACCTTACAGATTAATGAAACCCTAATGCACAGTCATGAAGTTGTGTGTGCACAGGATCCAAGCTTCAAGCCCGAGGAATCGAACTCCTTCTCTGCAATCCACTGCGATGACGGGGAATGTGAAATGGGGTCTTGCGTCCGCAGTTCTAATCTTTGTACCTACTCCAGACATTATGCAGAGCAGAGCTTCAGCAGCGGGTTTCTGGCTCGAGACTATGTGCGATACGGGACGAGCAGCTCAGGTTACTCACTTCGACCGTTGGTGTTTGGTTGCGAGACTTCCGAGAGTGGGGACCTGTACTCGCAACATGCGGATGGGATCATGGGCCTGGGCCGAGGATCTCTCAGTGTGGTGGATCAACTGACCGTGCAGGGTGCCATTGCAAGCACCTTTTCGCTGTGTTATGGAGGCATGGATGAGGACGGGGGAGCCATGATCTTGGGCGCTGTGCCTCCAATGGACAAAATAGTCTTCACACCATCGAAGCCCTCTCGCAGGTCTGCTTCTAACAGATTGGTCGATACAATGTCTGGACAATAAGATTGTGCAATCGGTTACTTACTTACTGTAAGCCATTCTTGACATAGTGTCGTCACTCTCTTGCTGCCACATTCTGTTGTGTACCTATCAATCTGGTGTTCGGTGCAGTCTGTGTCATCATGTGGTATTGTGAAGGCAGCTCTTACTACAACATCGTTCTCAAGGAGATTTGGGTGCAAGGCAAGCCTCTGCCAGTGGAACCCGGTGTTTTTGATGGACAATATGGAACCGTCCTTGATAGCGGAACCACATTCGCGTATCTTCCAGAGAAAGCATTCAATGTCTTCAAAGATGCTGTAAGGACCTCGGATCTACACCTATCTATCTTATTGCATCTGGGTTCATCCTGACTCACTCTCAGTTTTAGTATATTTGGCAACCAGATGTTGTTTTTCATTGCAAATTTCAGAGGCTCCTCTGAAATGTAGTTGACGAGTTTTGTGAGTTTCGACTGGGTATACTCAAATTTGAAGTGGTTGGGCAGTTTGTTCGCGGAGTGAAGGATCTTGAAGAAATAGATGGGCCTGATGCAAACTTCAAAGATATCTGCTATTCAGGTGCAGGAACGTAAGTGGATTCAACCCTGACTTTGTCAACACAGAATGCCAACATTTCAACTTGCAATGATATGCTTGTTTTTGAAAGTGCACATAGTTTCTTGTCGGTGAGAGCTTACAACATGATGCAGTGACCCAGATAATTTAAGCTCCCACTTCCCATCAATCGACTTGGTATTCGGAGACGATAAGACGGTTTCCTTGGCGGCAGAGAATTACCTTCTTAGGGTACTTTTACGAACCTTCTATTTCCTTGCCTCATCTCATTTGGGGTGCTTGGAATAAAGTGATGAATTCTAGACTACACCTGAGGGAGAGAATACTCTGTCCATCTCTTTAAGCATTCTAAACAATATGTAAGTGTGATTTGGGGGAGATCGCTCGAGAGCTATGGAGAGATCACTGGGTACAAGAGCCAAGTCTATTGAGATAAAAAGTTTTATCACTACATCTGAATTTCTTATGCAATTTCAAAGTGGGAGGTTGTAGACCGCTGTTAGTGGCAGTACACAACCTCATTTCCATTCAAAAATCAGTAGCCTTAGACATTTAGTCATGCTTACACCACTTGCTAATTGAAGCGTGAATAGATGAGTTGCCGCTGGTTACAGGGGTCGGCATAGGAGACCGTATCAGGTCCCCCATCACGGTTTTACAATTCTCTACCTGATTGCAAAAGACTATTGTTACGAGGACTGATGAAGTGTGTATGTACGTTTACCCAGCACACGACCCATCCAGGGGCGTATTGTTTGGGATTTTTTCAGAACGAAGATTCGACCACAATCCTTGGTGGGATCGTGACTCGCAACATGCTGGTCACGTACGATCGAGAGCATGATCAGGTTGGATTTCTCAGAACGAAGTGCACTGATCTGTGGAGGACCTTGCTTGAAAGCCCCGCCTCGGGGAATGACTCCTCTATGCCTCTTGCGGCCCGAGCTGACACAGACAATGTGTGGATCAGTCCTCCGATTCCAGTAGAGAACCCTCATTTTCCTAATCGATCCTCCGCTCCAGGCCTAACTTCTCCCCAAACCGTGAAGAATCACTCCGATTCTGGTGCCGCGATTCCGCTGAAAGATGTGGACACTTCAGATGCTTCCTCCTCACTCCCTTTTCTGTTCACGGTGCGTTCCTTGAGACACTTACACATGCCATTGATACTCATCTTGGGCAACACATTCTGAATAGAGAGAGAGAGAGACTCGGCTTGTTGATACGATCTTCTTATTCCATTCTATTCGGTTGCGAAGTCCCTGAATTATTACACCACAACCCAGCCTGAATTAGAATGCACCTATCTGAGGAGCTGATGTGAAGGAGTAGTTTCTACTTCTGTTTTGGTGCATTAACGTACGGCACAGCATTCGGGATATTTTTGAGTTTTACCAGCTGATTCCCGTATTGATTCCGTTTTTCAAGTATGGAGCCCTGTTTTTTCTCTGTTTTTTACTGTGGATAGAAATTTTAACCTCTAAAGGACCAGGGAGCCCACTTTGGCTCTAGTGACTTCATAGCTTGGAAGTTTTGCATGAAATTTTTAGGATGGATGCTCCTCATCATAATCTACATGTGAAGATTTGTTTCACATCATTCCAATAAATATTGCAAAAGTTCTAAGTTTTTTTTAATTTCAATGTCTAACTAGGTGGCAAGAAATTATATTTTTTTAAAAGCTGTCAGTTTTAAGAATGTCAATGTAATTTTGGCAATTTTCAACTTTTTGACAATATTGTCAATGATAATATGTTTTTTTGGATTTGTTGAATCAATTATGTGCATCATGACATCTAGTTTTTTGACAAAAAAATTGAACTTAGAAATGTGTTACATAGCTATAAAATATAAATTGAACACATTGTCCAATTCAACAAATATTTCAAATATAAGGGCATGAAGATGGAACAATGGTCCATATTGCAACCTATATTCTCTCTCTACAATGGCTAATGCTATCCCATCCTCCTAGTTCCAAAAAAATAATCAACTATTGTAAGAACCAACATCATTTGCATATTTGTCAAAATGTTGAAATTTTAAATTCTATATATGTCAATTTCCTTCAAATTTTGTCCACAACACTCTGAAATGATGTATACCAACATACCAAGGGCCAAAAAAAAATTGAAGTTCTAAGAAAAAATTAGCAAAAGATAAAGTAGTTCCAAATCATGTTGAACAAAATTAGGTTCTAGACATGGCTAACTTTGAAATTAATTTTCTTTCCATTCACAAATAATTTTTTGTTCAAGCTTCAATGGTAATGTGTAGTATGTTGCACACTACAACTTTCGTGTATATACTTTTGGACTTTGTTCATTGATACTTATGATATGGTTGTTTGAATGAAAATGTTTCAAATTTGTACTTAATTTCATTTGTCATTCCACATGCTTGAAATTTTTTAGATCATTTGGAATTGTACAACATATAGGAAAAAAAGTAGTAATTAGAAAGAATTAGAGAAGGATTCAAAATACTAAATTGTTAAGACCTTAGTTATGGAATTGAAAAATGCCAATCCCAATAGTTGTAATGTTGTAATAAACAATTTACATCCTATGATTTTATTTTTTTCAAAAAATATGGAAAATTGAGTTAAATAAAGGACTTCAAAGTTTATTTTTGAGTAAAAGTTCCACAATTGCCCGCAAATTAAAACACTTCACAACTGTCATCTCATTAATGAAAATGGAATGATTCAAAGCTTTCTACTTATATATAAATCTAGAAAACCAATTTTAAATTTTTGTTTCTTAAAAAAGGTGACTTTTTCTAATTAGCTTGAGTTGAGAAAGAAATTATATATCATGCATACAATAACCTTTTAACCATGTAGTCAAAAGTCATGAAAATTGTGCAACTGAAAGAAAAAACTAATTCATAGGTTGTGTGAAGATTTCAATGAAAAAAGAAAAAACCCATTTGTAGTAAACTACCTCAAGTCATTGTGGTGCCAAACAAAACAAAGTTTGGTCTTTGGGGAGTTAATCTAAGTCAAACCATGTTTAACCCCTAAGCACTCCGACATCCATTTTTTGGACAATGAACATATGGAAACTCCAGTTTCATCCTCCTAACTACATGGATGAAAGTTATTTTAATTTGTGAAGATATGATATCAAGTTGTTGTCCTATCCAAGGGTTGGATTTGGTGTTATTAGAGTTCATATTTTTCTAAAATTACAAATGTGCAAGTATGTCAAGTGGTCAAATTGCATTGACTTTAGTTCAAAATAGGATTAGCCAAAATGAGGTCATAGATAGGAAGGACTTAAAATTTTTAAATAATCACCATGTGAAGAGAACCTCGTTTCATATCCATTCCAACAAATTCTACTCAAAAAATGATAATATTTTACTTGCAATCGAATTTAGAAGGAATTTTGGAATTTCTCTTTCAAAATTCATAAAAAAAGATTGGTGATAGCATTGGTGAATCTAACCGTACAGATGGAATCTACAAATCAAAATCTACAACTTTTATTGACATTTCAATTCCAAAAATATGCTTCCAAATAGCACTTTATGATGATTTTTCTCAAAATTGTCATTTTTGGAGATGAATCTGGACGTTTAGGGGTTTAAGGATTCCAACATTCTCTAGAACCTAGTAGTTCAACCTCCTTCACTCTTGAAATTCCTCCTTCTCTCTACCTTCGAAACTTGGTAACTTAACCATCAACTTCTAAACTCCCAGGCCAGCCAATTTCCTTCAATTACATCCAGTTTTGAGAGCCACCTCCCATTTGGAAACTTCAGCCAAAGCACAAAGTGTAAGATTTGTAGCCCAAGCTTCCAACTGACTTGAGAACTTTGTCGACAAAACGGCAAGTCCACCAAACCAGAGACTGAGTTGAGTATCAAAAGTTGAGAAGCCAATTAAGGTAGGAGGTCCATAAAGTGCTCATCTAAGAGCTGAAACCTGAATTTGGGGAGTTAAAACTTCTTGAAATATTTTTCAGTAAATTTTCCTTGAAAGACAAGTGCAATTGGCATCTAACCCCAGTTGTTTCATATTTTTTGCAGTTTTGTAGAATTAGTTCTGGATTTTTGAAGTTGAAATGGAAACGGGCTCTACAATCGCCCACCTCCTCAAATGTGCACTATTTGTACATCACTTATTCAATGAAAAAGTAGCATATTCAATTACTGCATGTATATAGAGGTGGGCAATTTTAGAGCCTGTGTGCTTTTCTTTTTTTTCTTTTTTGTGAGCCTGTGCGCTTTTAGAACCTCCTACCTTAGACAGCTGCTAATATAATCTCCAGGCCCTGAGTGGCAATTTGGGAGTCTCTCAGCGTCCTCAGTCAGTCTGTAGAAAGGGGAGACTAGATTTTGATTTGTGAAGTCCTTGGAAATACCCGGCAATTGGTACTCAAAATTAGAAAATGAAATTCCAGATTTTAGTTTAATTTGCAAATTATAGGACACCCAGTGGCACCCAGACTCTCAATTATCTGCAATTTTAGGAACAACCACTAATGTCCAGACGTAAGTTACTGTAGATTTGGAAGACTAGACTTTGGTTTGCAAATTTTGGGACAACCAATGGTACCCGGCCAACTTTAATTTGCAATTCTGGAGGACAGCTAGAGTACTCCGAATTTAGAAATTGGAACCCAAACCATTCCCCCATTTTGGGTAGCCCTGATTTTTGGTCTCAAAAATTAGGAGCTACCCTGGCCAATCTAACTACCGGACCCTTCAAAACCTACTCAAGACCGACCTACTCAAGACCGACCTACCGACCAGGTTGAGCTGGCTGACTGGCTGGACCGACTTGGTTGTACACAGACCTAAACTAAGGTAGGCGAACCCAATACCACCTAAATGTAGGATTGTCATTGATCCTAGAGTGAGAATCTATGACAATACTACATGCCTTAACTTCACTTATTGTGAAGTTAAGGCATATACTTCTGTCATAGATTCTCATTCTAAGATCAACAAGGGTCCTACATTTGGGTGGTATTAGATCAACGGTTGGTATTGGGTTCGCCTACCTTAGACTGGATTCAAACAAGGGGCAAATTGGCTCCAAAATGCAAAGTAGACAAAGAAATTGGCCAAATTGGCCAAACACTGAAACAAAATGCCAAAAATTTTGGCACACAACAAAATGAAAATTGGTTTGCAAAGTGAGGGGAGGGAGAGGCATTTTTATACTTTTCCAAGGCCCCCCACTCTCTCAATTTACCTAAAAGACTACCCCAATTTAAAACCAAATTACTTCTAATTACTTGAAAATCAAAGCTACTATTTGTAACAACCTAACTTTGGAAAAAATGCTCCAAATGGCAAACAAATTGCTCCATTGGCTTTAAAATGCCCTAACAAGCCTTTGAGAAACCCTCACCCCCTAATTCTAGGTCATTTGACTCATAAAAGCCAATGAATTGCAAATCAAATCAAATATGAAAAAATCTAAATGATGGAGTTTACATTTGTTACGTACCTCCCACAATAGACTCCAATTAATGACACAAAATATACTCATTAACAAAATGTTTTTACAAAGAGCTCCAACCACCCGACCATAGAGAGAGATCAATCTCCAAAAGATAGTCTCCTCACCCCCGAGCTCTTCTTATATACTAGAGACTATCAATAAAGACTATTAGTCTTTAAAATAGACTAAGACTTCTTTTCTATCTTTAGCTTTCTATTCTTGGTTCCATCTAGAACCATCCATTAAAGTAAAGGTCTTAGTTGTAATTCTCTAGATCATATCTCATGCAATGTATTTTTTATCCACATCTCGATCTTCTACTTGGAGTTATCTAACTCCAAGTTCCATCACCTTATCATCCTTTGGGAATTGTCTAAATCCAGTGCACTAGTCATCCAAGTGGAGTTGTCTAACTCCACTACATAAATCCATCATTTGGAGATATCTATCTCCAAGCAATCCAATCTCCTTGTCATCCAACTAGAGTTATTTGACCCCAACACACAAATCCACCAATTGGGGAAATCTATCTCTAGGCAATCTCTGCTTGTCCACTAGTGCACATTTCATCATGGATTAGTTTATCCATCAATGCATTGATTCATCAAAGGTCATGACATGAAGGTCATGACACAATCATCAAAATTATCTCATCCATCAATGCATTCATCCATCAAAGAGTTGTGACAAGGGTCATGACAACATTTTTCAATGGATTTGACTGGCCTGGATTGTTCAAAAGGTTCTTTAAAGTGTTAAAAGAAACTTTGTTGACTTTTTCTAGACGTCACAAGCTCCTAGGATACCAGTCAATGCATTGAATGTTCTAAAATTCCACTACAATTTGATGCAGTTGCCAATTTGGTACTAGTTGGTGTGAGAATGCCTTGAAACTTATTGAGGTGCCTAATTAGCAGTAGAAACTATATTCTAAATTTTAAAGGGATTTTACCACCACTTGGGTAATGTCCATGGATTTTCCATTATTGATAAATACAAATGACTTCCCATGGAGTCATCTTTTGCATTTTGGAAATTTTGGAATTTTTTTGGGTAACTTCTAGGAAGCTCCCAAATACTACTAGCAAGTTTATATTTTTACTTTGCACTCTTCTTAGGAAGGTCAAAATTAATTACCTCTTTTCAATTCCTCTGGAGGAGAATCATTTCATTAGAAGGGAATCTAAACAAACCAATTTCACCACTTAGCTCTTAGCGTGTTTTTAAGCTAAAAACACTTATTTTCAATCTTTGGTTTCTTGTCCTTTGCATCGCTTGGATTTTACTTATACAGTATAAATATGACTTCTTACAATTTTTTTGATATGGATGGTGATTTCTATGTCGGTCATCTATATGAATTTCTAAAGCTAGCAAGACTTTTTCTATCATGACCTATAAACTCCTATAAATCTAAGTTTAGCCACCATCACAAAGTTTAGAACTTGTAGATTGTCAACAGTTATCATATGGTTATTGTTGTTTTGTGGGTGTGCATGTTAATTTACAATGTATTGCATCATTACAATGCACATGATTACTACATCAATGTGACACTACTTTGTAATTGGTATTAACTAGATAGCTTTAATATGTTAATCAAATGAACAAAAAAGACACAAATTATAGATGTAAATTAATTATCATTGTTGTGTATTTTATGTGTGTTTCAGTACACGGAAAATCCATGACAAGAATGTCATTTCTCTTTGTATTGTAATACCTCTTACTACATAGTGTAGTTATAAAGATATAAACTAAAGTTGATTTGAATGTATATTAATTAGGTGCTTGCATTTCATAAATTGAAACATTCACTATTGTAGCTTCAAAATGAAGTACAAAAACAACAAACATGACCACCAACTCCACGATTATTATAGGCCCTACAACTTAAGCTTGAACTAAATCCATCAAGAGGCCACCAATACACTTGATCGTATAGTGCAAGAATCTCTTTGTTGGCACCCAAATATAGCTTGAATTGAATCCATCAAGTAATGCATCGTAATGTTGCAATAAATTATACAGTAATGCATCATAATGATGCACTAAATTGTATATTAAAGTATGAACCCGTGAAACAACAATAACCATATGTTAATTGTGGACAACCCCCAAGTTCTAAACTTTGTGATGTAGATATAGAAATTAGAAGTACTTAAGGCACTTCTAAAATTTTAGGAATAAATCACAAAAATAATAGGAACTTCTATCAAATACAGTGTAAATACTTTTTTTTTGTCTTTCTAAGTATAAATTCTATTGAAATTGAGCAAAAGCAAAAATGGAAAAAAATCGTAAGACCCAAGTAACAATTCCAAGGCTCACACCAAGCACCAAAAAAAAGGAAAAGAGCACCAAAATTATAGATATTAAATAAAATTTTCAAAAAAAGAAAAAGAAAAAAGGAAAATTTTTTATCTTTATGAATTTCATTTTCACCTAAATATAAAATATTTAATACTTCTAACCTTTACAATGTGTTCCAAGATTGTTTATTGTCATTAGTATAGTCAATCATGCAGATGGTGATTTCCTATCGTCAATAGTATGCCCTCCAAGCCAATTGGTGATTTCCTATGGTGAAAAGTATGCCTAATTAGCTAGTTGATGGTAATTACCATAGTGATTTTTGAAAAATCTGGAGTATCATGTTGCTTTCTAGGGATCTTCGAATTCTTCAACAAGCCCAATGGAATATCAAAGGAGCTTCTAGGCTCTAGCCCCCCTCTACCTGCTATTTTATGGCCCTTAGATTGACCAATGGAAATGTGCTCTTAGACCTGCCTTTGCTTTCTATAAAGAACATCCATCTTTTAGGGACAACATATATCCATCAATTTGATTAATTTCTAGTATGTGTTATCGGGCAAGACTTGGTCAATATCCATTTGTGGCTTTCAATTGCCATGGAGCTTGTATATATACATGGATCTGTTACAATATCAAGCATGTTTCTAGTGAACGTTGGTTGTTCCTTTGTGCTAGACAATTCAATTCACTATAATTCATTGCATTGTGTTTTGGCCTTCGTGTGGTGTTTGTTATCATTCACTACAGTTTATATTGTTGATTTTTTGTAGCTCATATCTTCTCTAAGCTTTTGTCATGTAGTGGTTCTTGTGCTCACAAACTTCTCTTTTTCTTTTCATTGAATTTTCTTTGTGATGGTGTGCTATTCGGTAGAGAGACCTTTGTTTAGAAAAACTTTGGGTTTCTAGCTAGAAGCAAACTTAGCCCAAGATATGAGGGGATGTAATAATATGAGTGGTAGGATGTACCACTTCAAGATAAAACAAAAGCGTTATTTGTTGTATAAATTATCATATGGTATAAAGTATACAGAACTTTGTGTACATGCCAATATGTATATACAACTTTGTATGTAACATCACTAGAAGAAAACAATGTTGATTTCAACAAAATCCAGTTGATGCAAAATGTAGTTTTCTGCCAAACAACATAGTTTTTGCATTATTTGGCAAAAAATTGCATTTTGCGTTAGTTGGATTTTGTTGAAATCAATGTTCTTTTCTTCTAGTGCATGTACATGTCATGTATCAATATTTTTATAATACTTACAAGTAGAATGTATATATATATATATATATATATATATATATATATTCTTTTATTTGTCAAGTATAAATACCATATAAGTACTACATATCAATACTTATATATATTAGGTATATCCATACTTATATATATCATATATAAATACTATATAAGTCTTTTATAATACTATAAAGGCCGTATGAAATATTATAGACCCTCATCAAACTCTTGCAAATATAGCTAGTCACATAAGGACTTCAAATCAAGCATGCCTTAGATTCTTAGAAAGCTAATAAAATTTCGTACATAAATTCTAAATTTCAAAGGCAAAGAAAATATTGTCCATGTTTTATAGCTTATTAAAATTGATACTTCCAGTTTTGATGGCAAATGTACATCCCTCCACTTCAAAGAATGCTTTGGTCTTATAAAAACTCCAAATGCATTGTGTCATTTTCTTTTGGAAAGTTGATTACATCATTTATATACTCTTTAAATCTCAGATTCAAAAACTAAAAAACTTTTATTGTATGCTTTATCAAAGTTAAAACATTCTCAAAGTCCTAGATTTGGCAACACCTCTTCACCCTCTTACTTCCAAACCTATAACTTTCTTTCTTCAATTCCAAAATAAGAGTTCTTTAGCTTCATAGAAATCTTATAATTTTATACACAACTCACTTAAATCTAAAAACCAAAAACATTATAACCAAATTTTTACAAGCCCATAAAACTACTACTCTTGAATCTTATTGGCAACTGACTTTTCATCACTCCATTTATCCATCAAGCATAACTTTTGCATTCATACATTTTTGGAATTTAAAAAAGAATACCATATTCACAAATTTTCCTTAAAAATCAAAACTTAAACAAATCCCTATTTCTCTAAATATTCCTATTTTCTATTCTCTCTAAATATTAAGCCTTCCAAAACATACTATGAAGGAAGAGGAAGAAGACCCCAACTCCTTATCTTACCTCAAGAAGGCCACATTAGCCCATATCTTGATTGCATAGGCTCTTTGATGTTGATTAGTTGCTCCCTTTAATCCAATCTTTCCATCTACACCCTTTTTCTAGTGTGAAATCTCAATAGATAACTAAGAAGGTAAATTATCTTCACCATTCTTTCCTTCAACTTCAAACACATGATTTTTGAAAATATCTCTAAGCACAAATCCTAAGTAATTTGGATTTAACATATGTACATTAGAGATTTTTTTTTAAATAGAGTTCCAAAAGGAACAACACTCCATCTTCAAGAACTTCGGTATGTTTCTAATGATAGTAATGGCAAATTGTACATAGTTTGCCTTAGTCAAAGGATTGACTAGACCTTTTAACCAACATTAATAGCTACAACTTCCTTTGATAGGCCTAACCATATAATAATATTGATTATCATAAAGAACCTCAAAACCTCCTTCAAATGTCATTTTTTTGTCATCGAGTTCAACACACCTAATATATAACAAGATTACCAAGGTTCAATTGTCATGTTAAATATTCTCGTGTCAACTCTACTCCACTTATGGTAACTATGGTTGCTTTGGCGGACAAAAAGTCCCAACTTCTTGTAAGAGCTCTTGTGGTTGTGCAAGGCCCAACAACTAAAAAGGTTGATTTGATAGTTGCGGTAAAGATAATCCAAATTCAAGCTTTGGTTGAAACTCTACATCTTGAGACTCAAAAAAAATCCTTGAGTTTGACATACTAAAATACAAGAGAGTGAAAACAAGGATTGAATTCATAATGACTCTCTCTTCTAAATAGTTTATTCGCTCATATTAGTGATAAAGCATCTCCTTGGAGTCACTTCCAAATGATGTTTTTCAAAGGGACGTATCTTTTTCTCTCTAATCTTATAATCAAACTTCATCAAAATAGTATATAAATACATATTTTTCCATAATATATATATTTTTGATGTGACAACACGCACAAGGTTGAGGAATACAATCACTAGTTTGAATTGAAGATCAAATGTCCAAATTTGAATATTGAAGATGATGATATCATCAAATTGGTGGCCTTAGGCTTCACAAGTGAATATGCAATTGCAAGTGCTAGTAGGGACTATTTTCTTGAAGTTTTTTCTAGCCAATTGGATATCATGATAGAGCTCGTTAAGGCATTTGGAGAGCCCCCCTAGGTCTTGCAAGCATATTTCCACATGAAGGGTTCTTGTGTTAACACTCATGTTCTTAGTTGTGTTCTTGTCATGAACATGTCTATTGAGATTGAGTCAATTTAGGAATTCTCTCGTGCTTTCAATTTTATTTCTCTTAAACTACTATATTCCCCTTTTTTTTGGATGTATTGGGGGGATTGCAAGAAATACATGTACTATATTGTATCATATGTATTGTGCATATGTATTTTAGTATCACGCCACACTTGGACATCACGATGTTTGTCAAAATGTCAAGATTCAATCCTAGCATCCATTAGGATCAAAAAAATAATATAAAATTTAGACATCTAATTCGTCTAGTTGATGGAGATGCCATCTAATGTGACGACTATCCATCTAGTTGACGGACAAGTTGTTTAGAGCAATGAGCATGCCATTCGAATTTCGGAGGGGTTTGACGTGTATCTTGATGCGTGAGGATGCATTTGGACCGACATTGACCAACAAGAAAAGTCAATGGCACATTAGTATAGAAAACCTTGATTATGCTAATTTGTTTTTTGGCCATAAATTTTGTGTTCTCACTCCAAATGGTCATGATTTATAAGTTAGGTACTCATGAATATTATACACCTTGGCTAATGTTTTTTGGCAATTTTTGAAATTGTTTACTATCCAAAAATAGCATCCAATTTTCTATCTCACTTGCCAATTTAGGGGGGTTTAAAGTATTTAGTACCCAAAAAAACAAATATGGAGCCTGAAATTCAAAGGAAATGGTCTTCTTGTAGACTTGTAGCTACTATTCAAAGGAATTTTAGAAATAGTTAATTTTACATGGTGTGGAAGTCCACAAAGTGAGCTTCTTTTTGCTTGTATTTTGATACATATAGAATTTTATCTTGGAATTTTTTTTAGTGAATGACTATCTCAATAGAGTTGCTATAAGTGGCCATTTTTATTTATTTACATTTTTCCTATTTTTTTTCCTAATTAAAACATCAAGGTATCTATTATTGAAAGATTTGGCATTTTTGTAGTTCACCTATTTAGAGAATTTTTGTATGATTTTCTTTTAGTTGTTGCTTTCATCTCAAAGGTGTATACATTGTTCATACTTTATAAATTTTTCATTTTGATAATTTTTTTGAATTACTCTAGAAAACTAAGGATGAGTGATGTGAAAACGCTACATAACCAACAAGTGTTCCTTGCAAACCACCCATAGCATCATAATTAACTATGCTTTAATGTATTGTTTATCCAATGTATGTAGAAAATAGTCTTCATTGTAGTAGTTTCTTAGTTTTTGACCTAGCTTTGCCAATAATGATAGCAACCCTTTGCAAGTTCTTTGATTAATTCAAAGACAATTATTTTATAGTCATGCATTTTAAAAATTATGCTGCTCAAAATTTTGGTTATTTTACAGCCATGCATAGTTTATAGGTGTCAACTCTTGGTTATTTTGCAAAGAATAAGTCGCATTGCTATTTGAAAAAGAAAAATTATCATGAATTTTCCAAAAATCAAAACATTAAATATTGACAATATTTTCATGTATTGGAAGAGGAGTAAATTCTTGGATTTTTGGATGAGTTTGAATAGCATAGGCCTAGCTTTCAAGACATGTAGGTCCTAAGGAAAAGTGATGCTCTTGGTTATTTTGTAAAGATTAGAGATGCTGCTAGGTATGTTCTATGTGGGATAGACTTTGAATGTAGTTTGGCTTATTTAAAAGATGTCGTTTGCAAACTACATGAAGAGACATGGTTCACTTTGAGTACTTTGCTAGGAAATTCAAGGGGAGTAAAGAGAGCAATGCCCTTGTTTACATAAAGTATTGGGACAAAGTAAAGATAGGAAGTGTAGCAGTTGCATTTTTTACTTTGCATTGTTTGTTTTAAGGCTCAAGTTTAGGGAGCACTTTAATTGAGGCAAATCTCCAAAGTTGACATAGTTAACTTTCTAGAGAGGTTTGTAAATTCCATTGCAGCTAGTAATACTTATAACTTTGTATTTGAGCATATCTCAAAATTTTAACAAATATGAAGTTTGTCTTTTTTGACCAAATGCAATAATGAATAGTTGAGAACATGCATGCTAGTTTTCACAAGTATGGGTACAATGGAACAGTATTTACAAAGCTTTGTAATCAATGGAGGTACACCAAGAAAATTAAACAAGAATTACACCTTGAATACCTAATTAGGCCGAATCAATCAACCTTTGCCCAATTGCATTATCTATGGAATATTTCCTTGGCGGATGACTCTCATTGTCTAGGTCTCTCTCTTGAGGTGTTTGAGTCTCAAAAATCACCTAAGATAGAGTTCTTTCTTAAATCAAGAGTTTTTTTGGCTATAAAAGATAATTTAATGAACTACATGAGATAATTATAAAATATATTAAAAAAAAGGATTGTTTGGGGATTTGGACAACCTTGAAGTTGGGTAGGGACTATAAAATGGTTGATTGAGCTTTCAAGGATTAATAGTGAATGCCAACAATAAATGTTGCAATGATTATTGCTTGAAGAAATCAAAGAAGAAATGAGTATTGGTAAATTTATTAGTGATGGTCAAATCAAGGACATAGAACTATAACAATAGCATGGCCAACTTTGAACTCCATTTATATACAAATAAACAATCTTATTAGTTTGAATTTTCTTCAAATTATTCCTTGCACTATATTCTAAAAATCTACAATTAACATCCTTGGATTTTACCCACATATAATAATCACATCTTTCTTTCATAAAAATGATTCAAATTTTTATATGATTTTTCAAGTCACTAAAGTTTAATTTATAAATATTGAAGAAAAGATACTTATGAAAAATCCTTGCCTTTGCAATGATATTCCATCTCCTATATGTCCATGAAAAAGTTGATGTAGTTCCTTCAAATAAAGAAACCCTTTGTTCAAATTAGTGAGAAAATTGCACTAATATATCATATTAATGAAGGTACAAAATTAGTGTTACAACAAAAAAATTGTGAAAAATAGTGAACATGTTAATATTTCTATTTCCAATAATTAAAATAATGTGGCTTTGGTAAATTAAAGTGACATGCACTTATAATAGGATAAACCAAAGTTATTCCTTCTCTACTCTTACAAATCATATTTATTAATGACATTTGCATTATAGAATGATGACTTTATAATCCATGTGAAAGACCTCCTTACAAGTAGGTTCCCAACCTTAATTGATAAAGATACAATGACATAAAAAGGTATTGCCACCTATCATGACCCTCACTACAAGGAGTGTATGTGCCACCTTAGGGGTATTACAACTTCCCAAGCCTTGCAAGAGACTAGGTGAGAGAAATGAGGAGTCTTGAGCAAACTAGGCACCATAATGCTTTGTTCAAGACGAAGTGGACAATGTGACATATGTAGTGCTTGAAAAGCTAGTGAGAGCATGCATCCTAGGGTCCAAAGAACACAAGGATCCGAGTTGTAAGTCAATAGTTATGGCTCCTCAAAGTTCGAAATGTCATAGCTGTGAATCTAAGGTTTGGGATAAGGAAGAGGGTTTTTTTTTTGGGGGGGGGAATACCTTATCAAAATAGGCCATGCCATATATCATTAAAAATTTGTAGAGACAAGCATTCCTAAATGCCAAGGCTCACGAAGATTCTAGCTACGAGTTAGAAGTTATGGGCAAATAAAAGAGGTAAAATCCTAGAGAACTATACCTTTGGGAGGACCCAAACTTATGGAGGGTCATAATTTGCTTGATGACTTCTTGCATTTGAAAAAGTAAACAGTTCACAGTGATCTAGGGAAAGAGTAGAGTATGAATATGGTCTTGCACTTTCAATTTGGAGTCTCAAGCTAATAATTATCTTGATTGGAAGATCTTTAGAGTTCGGTTTTGAGACTGAGGCATGGAACCCGGGGGGGATAATATTTCAATTGTACATACATGCATGGAAACCAAGTGGTCAAAAAGTTGGGGGGTATAATTACACATTGAAATATTATACCTCCCCCTCCCTGTTTCACCCTCTCGATCTCCCTATGGCTATCTTCATGTACAACTATCCACTCAACCGATAGACCACTTCACTAGAAGAAAACACGTAGTCGCCCAACTACGAAATTTGGACACTCAGACGTCAGATCAAACATTAGGCATGTCGACGTAGGTGTCTAATCACATCGCGTTGCCCAAAACAGGGGTTGGACATCCAAAAAAAAGCCTGGACAGCGGCATGCTAAACACAGGACATCCAAAAAGACATTGGTCAATGAGTGCCAAAACTCTGCCATGTGGCTACAAATTTGGTGCCACGTGAGCACGGGCAACCGGGTTGGCAATTTTCTCATCCATCCAATTTTGGTGACATGGCATCTGATGTATACATTGACCGGGGAGTCAACATTAGGTGATGTGGCATCTTCGAATGCTGACGTGAACAATTTTGGTGTGTGGAGAAGCCTCTTCTGGAGCTTTCTACATACATATGAAAGATGTCTTTTCAGACATCACAAAGTCTAAGACGATGTTGTCCTAGACACAACTATGTTAAAGACAATGTTTATGCAGAACATGCACTGCTGGTAAGCACTACGATTGTCACAACGTGCAATTTTAGATTTTTTTGGTTTACCAAGTCAAGCTAATTGGAAAATACATATAGGTATCCGGAATTAGCTACGGAACCATCTAGATCTGAATAAGAAGCGGAAAATGAGATAGTAGAAAGGTCTACTCAATCCAGGTTCCAGGGAATGAATGGATAGGAGCGGATGTTTGACCGGATAGGGATGGACCGGATACCTTAGACGAACTGGATCCGGAGTGAGTCAGGATGAGGTGGCAAGGTGTCCAACGGCTATAAAAGAACTGGAGCGACCTAGGTCAAACTCTTTCTCATTCTCGTTTGCCCAGCGCTGTCTGTGCTCTATGTTTGCCTCTGTGCCTGTCGATTATTTTCCCGTGATAGTCTTTTGTGCTAGTGTTCGTTGCGAAACTTGTGGTCCTTGAGCGTTCGAACTTTTAATTACCGGTTGAGATCGGGGAGCGAAAGCGAGAACGAGGCGTGCAGCTAGGAGAGATAGTGAGGAAGTATCGGAAAGGGTTCCGAGCGCACCAATCCGTGTCCATGCCGCAGCTTAGGAGGACTAGAGGCGGGCAGGCCAGTTCCAGTGTACCCCCATCGGAGGTAAAGCTCCGGAAGGTAGTTCCGGTTGTTCCCTCCACCGAACCAACCAAGTCCCAATTCATAGAAGACTTGAACTCCATGGGTTGCCTAGGGTTTGTAGATAAACCCTGGGGCTTTAAAGAAGAGTCCATAGTCAAAGAACTCTTGGGCAAGCTGTCCAATGAGTTTGACAACACTCCGCGAGCCGTTCCACATCTGTGGACGGAAGACATGTGGAGAATAGCCTGTAGTTTCCACGTAGGAGGGCTAGGAATGGCAAGCCGGAAGGATGAGTTCTGCCGTGGGAAGTTCGGGGGAGCGGTCAACCCGAAAGATGGATACGCGGTGGACGATTGCATTGATGAGCGGCAGCGCCGGTTGTTGAAGTTCTTAGTTCTGGTCCTTCATCCGGAAAAACCGACGAGGGTGACTATCTCCCTTGCCAATACTATTTTCGGCTCTCTGAGAGGAGACCGGAAAGTTGACTGGGCTCGGATCCTTTCTGAGCTGGTCACCCAACTCGTAGGAAGAGTGGGGAAGAGTAGGGCCACTACGATGTGCCGCTATCTCATGCACCTCTATCATTCTCAACATCTCTTGAGCGCACCGGAGGAGAAAAGGTGGAAGGCTCAGGAAACTCTCCTGAAATATGGAGAATCGGAAACGGATGAGGAGATGGAATCCGGTTCCGATCCCGAGGAGAACAGTGAGTCAAAGGAAGAGGAGACACCAATGCCGGTCATCAAACGGTAGAAGACGACCTCTCCCAACAAGAGGGGGACGCCGCCCGCTCGCAACACCCCAGCCCCAGAGGAGAAGCCGGAGGTCGAGAAGACGGTGTCAGAAGAATCGGATCCCGATGATCCATTTAGATCACTCGTAAGGAACTTATGCGATATACGAGCGGATTGGGAGATGAAAAGGAAGATGCTGATAGCAATCGGGAGGATGGTGGGAGCAGCACCTGACCGGGAGCTACCGGAAAAGGTGGCGGCTTGTATTTCTGATTCGGTCGAGTCCCGGAAGCAGGAAGTAGAGATCCGCCGGCTACAAGAGGAGGTGGATCGGATGAAGACGGAGATCCTGGTGCACTAGAAGAACTTCGCCGCCACCAAATCGATTGCAGAGGATGCTCGGCAAATGATGGAGCAAGTGAAGACCACGTTCGGGGAGACCGGAACGGCCCTCACCAAGGCCAAATTATTTGACGAGCGGGTGCATGAGGAGAAGAAGCTATCCGGTTCTCGGATGGTGCGGATCCTCAACGACTTTGCCGAGCAGGTAGAAGCGGCAATGAAAGAGGCATGGAAGGCAACGGACCGGATGGAGGAGAGTACCCGGATGCTATCGGGAGCAACCTGCTCTCGTGGTATCCGACTCTCGGACATCTCCCTCCTGGATTCGTTTCCGGAAGTGACAGCAAGAGAGGGGAAGGATACGACCCCGAAGTCCAAGAAAACGACCCAGGCCGGCACGCCTGGAACCGCCATCGACTTGGACTCACTGCCCGCGTCCACAGAAGGCAATCCGGTTCCTCGACCTCAGGAGATCGAGAGGAGTCGGAACCTCAATGAGGTTTTTGAGCAGATGGACCCAGGAGCGGACAGCACAACCATCGGATTGCAGATAGGTACTTAAGATGTGCAGAGTAGGTAGAGTAGAAACGGATATGGAACCTGTTCCGGTCCAGTGGAGAGTAGGTAGGACCGGAAAGTCTGACTGAGATGGCGGTGGAACTTTCGCGAGTTTTCCCGCCCATTTGTAACTTTTTGAAATGTATATAGTCAGCGCCCGCAAGGGACGCTGGGAGTCTTCTTTTTGCAATTTCTATTGTACCTTTGTATGCGCTCTCTCGTTGTGTGTGTCTCCCAAGCTTGGCAGGTTTGCATGGTGTGGAGTTAGGAAGGTGTAAGGCAGAGTTGTGGTTAGATTTCTCCCCTTAGTGCGATAGTTTCCAATCCTTGGTGTGTGTGCAGGTTGCGTAAAAGTTGGGAGTGTATTTCAGTGCCTCAGCAAGATCTAGGGTTTTAAAGTTTCGGGTGAGATAGCCGCTATTAGGCTAGGCGGATAGGGAGGGTATCCTTAGTCGCGTTAGAACTCCTGGACGGGTAGTTCAGTCGAGTGTCCGACCTTCTGAGAGGTCTCATCACCATAGTCGGTAAACGAAATGATCCTTGGTACTGTTGGAACGGACGAGTGCACTTGTAACCACCTAGCTTTGCACGGATAGGAGTTGGCATTGAGGTCGTTGTAGTAAGAACGGATCGTACGGGGATCTCTATGTGACCTGCATTCCGGATTGCTGTCCGGATTGTTGTGAGGGATCAAACCGGATCCGAGTTACTTAGGAGAGGAAGGGAGAGAACAGTGGGTCTTCAACCACTATAATCCGCAGAAGGAGTGGTGGGCTTACTACTCAGAAACCTAAGCGGTGAACCCTCTGATGGTCCAACAGAGGCAAAACTAAACCGGAAGAGTGTTGGGAAGATACGGGAACCAGTCGGAGCGGATTGGTTCAGAGTAGTACTAGGACCGGAATTGTTTAGGTCCTGGAGATTGGGAGAATTGGGTTTAACGGAGGATTTATGAATCGGGTGGGAAGTAATCCGGTCCTGATCCTCTGGGTGGTTGTTTGTTTCCGGTTTTAGATCTAGGACCGGAAAGGAAGTTTTAGAGGGTGAGAACACTTACTCGCCCAAATCAAGTAAATACTTCACAAAATCTCGTGGGTTCAATCTTTAGAGTCACTTTGTTATGCTCTAGAGTGATTTTTGTGAGCATAATAGGGAATTTACTTATCCTGTGCTGCAACAACGATTCTAACGCCATTTGTGTTGTCTAAGGCTTTCATAGTGGGACATTCAACATGGTTAAGGACATATTCATGCAATTTTCTACTAGATGTGTGGCACGTTCGATGTCAACATTCACATGTACAACATTTTTACAAGTAACAAATCATTTTAGACAACATGTGTATGCTTCATACCAACATGCTTGAAGATTGGGTTTGAGCATGGGATGTCTGAAATGACACTAACTAGTTAGGCAATTGAGAAGCACAAGTTTGTGTAGACAATGTTCAGGATGTGTATAGGGCTATGTTTAATGACATGCATGCATAGCTTTTGATGCTTCCACGTTTAGGGCAAGCTTAGATGTGATAGCAATGTGCACTGTGAGACATGAATGAAGACATGTTGTAGACTTCACAGACATTGACACTAAATTGAAGGGGTCTAGGATTAAGTCCTACCTAACCACATGGTGCATTCCTATGTGCGCTTGTAGACAGACGTTGAGACATCAAAACAATGTGGTGCAACATTCCAATGATCGTGAGGACATTGAACATTAGACCTTGTGCCCACATTTGAAGAGACCTAAACAACACTCTGGCATGGCACGTATTTACCAAAGTTGGTTTTACACTATATCAATGAATGACATTACATAGCAAGAGAGCTTAGCACAATCACAATACTTGAAATACATGTACCACTGAATGGACGAACCTATAGGCAAACAAAAAATATCATATTCATATAACGGTAAAGTGTGGCAAGGAAAACAAGTCTCCATGAGGAGAACAAAGCTTTTGTAAAAGGCAATATAGCACAACATGCCCCACAAAAATATGATAGACACTAAACCCGTTTAGATAATCATAAAATAGTGCCACCAAGAAGTTCTCACAATGTTGCGTGAAGCGTCCTCTACGTCTAAGCAAACATCTGAGCGTTGAAGGCAAGGTCTCCATGGATAGGAGGAGTCCTGCAAACAAACGCTGGACGTTAGTGACAATGGACAAACAAACAACTGAAGGCCTACCAGCCACATATCCATACTTTTGAGAGAATCAAAACACACCTCAATGGTCATTTCTTCCGTGATGCTTCTCCTTTTTTGGGCTGCCCCCCTCTTGTAGGGGGATTGGGTTTGGGCACTTGCTGCATGGTTCCCTTCGTAGCCTTCACAGTGGTGACCACTTGTGTTGGCTTTGGTGTTGGCTTCAAGGTCCTTGTCACTCAATTGACGCGAGACAACGATCCCGTAGATGGAAGATTTGCAACCTAATTCCACATAATACTACCATACATACTATTAGAACTAAATGATAAAACACTATAATAAGAGAGAGATACAGAATGTCCAATACAATGTCTAAAACAACACACCAATGTCTAGCTCCCATCTATGTTTTTGTCCCATCCAACATGAGAAATACCTCTCGAGGGTTGGATTGCCTTGCCAAGGCAATAGGAGTACCCTCTCCCTCGATGAATGCAGGCTGAGCCACTATGGAATAAGGATCCGCAGGGACATCCACGAGAGCGCTCACCGCGTTATCAACAAGCGTTGCAGGGGGGTTAAGGGCCACTCCGTCAATGCCAAGCGTGGTATCCATAGCAACATCAACCTGAATCTGTTTGGGATCAATGTCTCCTACGTTGTCCGGGGGATGGTCCATCAAGTAGTCAACCTTAGGCTCCGCGTCCTCATCTACATCCACACCAACTTCACTAGCCTACACAGCATTGGTTCCATCTCCATCAACATCACCTGCAGCAGTGTTGTGACTGTGAAAGACTTGGGGAATATTGGTGTAGTTGTTGCCTTGCAAGAGTGCCAGGCCTATAGGCATTAATGCAAGAATCTGATGTTGTACACTGTTAGGGCCAAAGGATTGCACAAGCAAACGGATTAAGTTATTCATCTCAGCAAGATGACCTCAAATCTCTGACCTTCATATATTTCAAGATATCAAAAAAGGCGTCTAAGTACAAGGATTTCCAAAAGGATGTGACTCAAGAAACATAGCTATTGTTGTAGGCAGAAACTGAGATTCAACACACACAAGGCCTTGATCATTGATCATGACAACACAAGTCTCACAATTACCAATTTGAACACCATATGATTGCAACAACACGGTCCCATGGTCCTGGAATTTCACCATGGCATTTAGACATCTTAGACGTCTACAACGACGGATTTACATCAACAGCGACATGCAGTCTCACCAAAATAATCAATAAAAATATAAGCACAAGCACAAGCACCTTGGGGGGCACAGCCAATCCATGTCAACACAAAGAATTTAAAACATCAAGGGGGCTTCTAATGGGGGCCTCAATGTTCATGAACATAAACTACATTTCCTGACCTATTAAAACCCTAAACCCACACAGGGGCGAGAATCCATAGTTAACAACTGGAATTAGATTGTTTGCTTCAATGTCCAAAACAATGTCTGCATCCACATTGACATGTCCGCACCAAGACTGAGACCTCATACCAAGCATCAAATGACCGGATTTGTGGCATCACACAAGTGTTCTCACCCTAAAACTAACGATAGCCTTGATTAAAGCTCGACAAGGGCTCCTTGAGGACAAGGGTTGAGGATGAAGGCAACACGATCAAGGCAACAAGTTCACTGAGATTATCCCCCCCCCCTTCGATCCTAACTGATTACGTAAGAAATCTAAAAAATGACGGTACATCTCCCCCTAAGCCCCGACATAGAAATAGGAAGACGTTGTAATGGAATCGGACCGCCTTGACTCAATGTCGAAAACAAGGTCCAAGACAGCATTGAGACGGCTGCACTAAGATTGAGACCTCGTACCAAGCATCAAATGACCAGATTTGTGGCATCACACAAGCATTCTCACCCTAAAACTAACGATAGCCCTGATTAAAGCTCGACAAAGGCTCCTTGAGGACAAGGGTTGAGGATGAAGGCAACACGATCAAGGCAACAAGTTCACTGAGATTATCCCCCCCCCTTCAATCCTAATTGATTACGTAAGAAATCTAAAAAATGACGGTACATCCCTCCCTAAGCCCCGACATAGAAATAGGAAGACATTGTAATGGAATTGGACCGCCTTGACTCAATGTCGAAAACAGGGTCCAAGACAGTGTTGAGACGGCCGCACTAAGATTGAGACCTCGTACGAAGCATCAAATGACTGGATTTGTGGCATCATACAAGCGTCGTCATCCTAAAACTCACTTGGATTGTGTAGGCGGCTACTTCTACGGAGGTTTTGGGTGGATGCAGTGGGCGCCTCGGTTGCCTCCATTGTTGAGGTGAGTGATGCGGCCACAACCCCCTCCAAAAAGTTCTTAAAAATGCTCAGACCTGCACTATCTCTGTCAAGATCATGATCTCCTTCTATTAAAGCTCCTTCTCCACTTGGAAACAAAATACAACTATGCGCACCTGAGTGAAGTGTCATGTTGCACACAAAAGATTGCTCTCGATTCCAAAGCTAAATTTTTGAACAGTCTGCAAGAAGATGCCTTAGGGTTCCATGCGACAGGCAAAAGCACATTATAACATCCATTCCAATGTCTTCTAAGACATCTAAGAGTCCTAGGTGGCACGCCTTTTTATATCATTTTTGTCAAAATAGATGACAACAACAATAGTATAATATAATTTCAAAATCTTGGAGGCCTGCCTATGTTTCCATATTTTTTTTATGAAGATGCTTGGAGGCCTACACCTGTTTCCATATTTTTTTTGATTTTATGAGGATGCTTGGAGGCCTACCCATGTTTGCACATTTTTTTTGATTTTATGAAGATGCTTGGAGGCCTACCCATGTTTGCATATTTTAGTTTTTAATAGGAGGCTTGGAGGCTTGCAAAGTTCTTTCATGAGATTACTTGAAAACAGTAGAGAGATTTTAGATGCTACGCATATTTCCATATTTTTAGTTCAAATGAACATTGTCAATTTGGACACTTTCAATCAATTAAGATGTGTTAGTTTGGACATTTTTGGTCCATTCTTTGTCATTTTAGACATTTGTTTTTGAATGTGGACATAATTAGTGTATGTGGACCTGTGAATTTGGACCCTTTTATCTTCTTTTGTTATTTCCTAAGACGGATTTGGGATACTACAGATGTGCTCATGTTTGTTTTCTTTAGTGGGATGGATGTTCCTCCTTTTGGGGTTATTGAAGTTATGAGGCCTACACATGTTTTCATATTTTTTTTGATTTGGGTGCAGAACATGTCTCTATTTTTTTCCTAAGTGGGCTTTAAGGGCCTACAAATTTTTTCCTAGAGGGTCGCCTAACACATAGCCATCTGTGCGGACATCATGAGAATACTATAGACGATATGTATGTTTTAGTGCATATTTTAGTGCATGTTTCAGTGCTCCCAAAACATTCATATGACATTGCCAATTTGCATTGAAGGTGCCTCATGTGAACCCTCTATGCAATGCATGTCTTTGTAGTTTCCCACATCATCATGCTCCTCCATGTCACTTGTTCTTATAACTTTTGTATCAAACTATTAAGAGCACTCATGAACCTTCCTCTATGGACATTTATAGTTGGAAATCATCTTCCATGGTGAACACCCTAAACATCATAGTAAAGTTTCATGCTTTAGACATTGCATAAGCTAAATTCTTGTGAATTCAATGCACGTCATCTCAGACAAACATACCTTTTGTTGAAGTGCACATGTGCAAGACAATGAAGATTGCCATGCCCCATTGAATGTCTTTGGGAATGTCCGTATTGCCTTATCCTAATCTCATCATCAGCATCCTCTTGTCTCATGCGCCTCAATGTAAACACCCAAATATTAATAGGAAGATCACCCTCAACGTGAATAGGTCCTTTGAGACATCATTTAGAACATTAAACGTCTACGTGGATATCTTCTGGGACGTCTTGAAGTAGCTCATGGCATTCTAGAGAAGGCCATCAAAATGGTTAAACTAAGAAATTGTTGACGTGGCAGTGTCTGCCAAGTCAGCATCTTGTTTGCCACGTCAACTTTGGACCACATCATTTGCCACATCATCACTTTTTAACATACCCTGCCCAAAAAATGTTGCCCAACTATTTTTTTCAAGTGGGCAATGTTGTTATTTAAAAATATAATAATGTAAATGAAAATTACCCATGGTCAAAGTGGGTCCCCACTGCTGACATGTCAAATATTGTTTTTTCAGACAACCATTTGAACATGATGATGTCAGGCACCATCTCAACGTCAAAGTGGATGCAAATAGCAACACCATTGTGTTTTTTCACGTGAATTTCACTTTTTCATCTGCAACATCCACTACAACCCCTAGTAGACGTAGAGATGCACAAGAAGACATGTAGACACCAAGTTGGACATGAAATGTCGAGGCCATAGATAGGAGCATGTTAAGGCCCGGCATTAAAAAAAACGTAATTTCTTCCTGTGCTTCCTGCTCAATTAATTAGCCCCCCCCCCTCCCCCCCAAAATTAGTAGCCATTGATTGTTTTTGAAAAAAAATAAAAACACCCCTCTTCCCTGCCGTTGATCCTGATACGAATATTATGATACCATATGTATATAATATGGATATGGATACGGATACATATATGATAAATAGATATGGAAAACGGGTACTGAATATTGATTACACATTGATTACATATTAAACACATAATGTATATTGTATACATACTAATTATTAAATACGTATTGAATATGTTGATATAATCCATATTGTTTGTCAAATAAACTGCTCATCAAAAATATAAATAAGCGGGGGAGTAGCTTTTTCGGAAAAGATTGGTAAGAGGGGTAATAAAATTAAAAAAAACCAGTCTCACTGTCTTGTGAATGGATACCTGTCCTCACTATCCACTCAAAAGACAGCCTCACTTATCAAGAGTACCACAAAATTAGAGAAAAGTTTGTGCTATGACTGCATCTAGCTTCAATTGCAGTCTGAGTCGTTGGATTGCCATTAATTTTTGCGCAGTTAATTTTGACATGTAGGCTGCATTCAGGAACTTGCAATCATCATTGATCACTTACTTACGCTTACCAGTTGTTGTTTTCAATTCATGGAGTGACTTTCGCATTTCTGCCAGCCCTATGTACACGAATGAAGAATTAATCTTTTCTCCCATTGACAGTCACTGTGCCTGAGCACAAACGTTACTTTGTTATGGAATGTGCTAGTACTATGAATGATGAACCAACCAACCAATGTTGCACGACAGCATTGAATTTGCATATTAATTCCAACAACTCCAGCACATGTTGCCCAAGTACAGAAGAGGAAAAAATGA
Organism: Straminergon stramineum; assembly: GCA_963920665.1. Lineage (NCBI taxonomy): Eukaryota > Viridiplantae > Streptophyta > Bryopsida > Hypnales > Calliergonaceae > Straminergon > Straminergon stramineum. Next base: position 21,794,337 of record OY987271.1, read on the forward strand.
AGCAGAATGGCATACATATATAGAATAATGAAACTACATTGGTCAGATTTTCACAGGACCGGGTGGAGACTTGAAATGGGCAACTGAACTTAAGTTACTGCTTCTGCTACCCCTGGAAATGAATCATGGCCATGAAATATCATTCTTTTTTTTTTTTTTTGGTGATGCAGTCATACCAAGGCTACTACAGTTGTCTGGGTTGCCCCCCCTTGTTTTTGCCCTCGGGCTTTTCATACCAAGGCTACTACACCAGATCCCATCAGAACTCTGAAGTTAAGCGCCTTTGGGCCGGAATAATACTGGGATGGGTGACCTCCCAGGAAGTCCCGGTGCTGCATCCATATGTGGTCACTTTTTAGGGGCTCAGTTTTATGGGTATCCTGGCTTGATCGTAATGCCATTTGTTTCAACCACGAGGCCTAGCCTCTTCATAAACTTGAGCTTGTCCTCTGGGAAGCATTCACCGATCACATGCGGGTGGTATGGCTCAAAACGGCGAAGCTATGCAAGCTCTATCCGGACAAGGTCAGCACCTTTCTTCGTCGCTTCGACAACACATGGCTCCAGTCTGATTTTTTTGGTGTCCGAACACAGCATCAGGTGCAGTGGAAGTTGAAGCCTCCCAAAATGGGTTGCTTCTCTTGAGTGGCCTCTGGCCTCTCTTGTCCCCCTCTTGGGTGTCCTGGGCTCTCCCCGGTCCTCTGTTTGAAAAAAAAAAAAAGAAAGAAAGAAAGAAAGAGGAAAGCGAGTCTGAGGTCATTTCTACTTTGCTCTTGAAATTTAAATGTTGCCGCCAAGGACTTGTCCTCTGGTTCAGTGTACGTTTCCCCCTTATCAATGGAAATTGTCCATGTGTTTCAAAAAAAAATATCATTTTTTTACACTTTCTGGATCAAAGCTTGTGCATAACATTATTAACGTTTGCTGGGGGGCCCCTTTTGCCCCCCCCCCAATCAGGACTCCTCCATACTTGGCTGACCAATGAGTCCCAAGAAAATCTGACAACCCTGCAATACAGGTCGCAGCTAGCAAATGATAACTAAAGTCTCCCCCCATGTATATAGGGAAGAATAACACCTCCACATGGGAGAAGCCAATCTGTTGGTTTAACAATGTTATATTGACAACTGAAAATTCTTCCTCATGCTCATAAGTTAGTTCAGTGCTTGCTCATTTATAACAAATCACAAGAAGTTACCTTGCACCCCATTATATATATATGGTGACTGTTGTTAATTAACCCTTGAAAGGCCCTTGTATGGGGTTCCTCTATACGGCTTGTATTTAGCTTTACAACTCTTCAATTGTAGTTTAATAGATGAGTTATGATACATTTTTATTTGCATATTATCATGATCATTAATTTACTTTGTACTGAAAAGTATTTGATCAATGTTTTCCTAACCAAATACCACCAAATACACAATATACTATATCACCGTAAAGGGCTTTTAGGCTCTTCTAGGATTAAGCTTGTCAATAAAACCATTGAAAAACCATTGGATGAAAATTGTTGGTTTTCTACAGATACATGTAAACTTTCCATTCTATTCATCGTCCATGCTATGAGGGGATGTCAATAGCAATTAGGGGTTAACAAAATTGGATGATTGCTCAAACCCTGGGTGAGTGTAGCTTTGCTAATGGAGAATTTACAACCAAAATAAGTAAGGTAGACAAGCCTATTACCACCCTAATTTGCAATGTGACTATCTTGGTGCCAACTCCAAGAGGGACACATATTTTTTAGAGGTAGGTACGTGCATGTTTCACGAATCAAAACCTAGTGAAATTATAATTTTTCCATTAAAATTGCAATGTCTACTAATTTCTAAACTGGTTTGCCTCGAAATTACAAAATCATCAATAGACTAGACTCATAAATGTCCTATACACAACCTATAACCTCCATTCCATGTATCTATTAGCACTTGAGCATTCACCAATGAAAGATTGACATGTCAAATCCTGTTGCCATTAATGCAATGAAAATGTGAGAAAACAAATAGATTTAGATGAGTTTTGTGGTGGAAATGGGGCCAAAAGTAGAATGGCGGATATAGGAAGTTGGTGATTATAGGTTGGTATACCTTAAGGTGAACCAACCCATCACCATTCATTGCCCAATTCCGTTCTCCTATTTTTGGCCCCAATTTTGTCCATACAAACATTGAAATTTGTCCAAAAAAATACGTATATCCATTCAAGATTCTAACATAATCAATGCATTGATGTCAAAATGGTAACGCGTCAATCCTTGATTGGTAAGAACTTAAGTGCCAATAGATACAAGGAAAGGTGGTTATAGGATGGTTATGGGACATTTATGACTCTACTATATAGGCACTTTTGTAATTTTAAGGATGACCACTTCAAAAATTTATAGAAATTTCAATTTTAATCAGAAAATTATGATTCTACTTGGTAACTTGGGTTTGATCCATGGAACAAGCACACATCTCTAGAAAATATGTGAACCCTTTGGAATTGGCTCCTTGATATTCATATTGCAAATTAGGGTGGTAATAGGTTTGTCTACCTTAGAGCTTTGTGTTACTATACACAACCATTGATGATTGTGTTGTAGAGAAGAGATCTTGATTTCATTTTTAAAATTATCTTCTAAAAAGAATTCCAATGGTGCAAACGAAGAGATATTGCAAGAAGAAGGAGAGAAAAATAAAACAAACAAAGAAATAATAATAAATGATTCTAACAAATAATTCTAACAATAATTATGATGACACCAACTAAAGTTTCATATTTCAATCTAGGTAAAGTAGTGGTAAACCTTCTCTAATGTAAATATCATTGACAAAAAAAGTTAATGAGAAATGGTTGTAGAGCGAGTGAGTCCTACTTTGAGAGTCCAAGACACTATTGGTTTAACTATTCACAAGATTTAGATAATTGGATCCTCCATTTTTGTTGACTTTGTTTTCTTGTAACTTATTGGAGGTAGATGTGAAGTAAAAGCAACCCTACCAAGAATATTCCCTATCCCTATTTAGATGTATTTCATTTGAATAGGGAAGAAAACCTCCTACTAGAGACCTGCATTCCTCAAAATTTAGGGGAGGTAGGGCCTAATTTGGTATAGGGTCTCATATGTTCAAAACTCAAATTCATTTTTGTACATTGAGTAACATTGATGGAGAAGAGCATGAATTCCCTATCTCTATATTTATTGAAGAGTTTTTTCCTTGAGCAAATTTTTGCAAAAAGCAACGCAAATGTTTTTAGAGAGGATATTTGGCAAGATATTCTTCCTTTTGCAGTGGATGAAATAAAAAAATGCTACCAAACCTTGGGACAATATTGTTCTATTTTGGATGAATGTACACTCTTTTGGATGCATAAACAAATTTCCATCGTCCATATATTACAGGTTTCATCCATTTCCATGGATGTAAAAAACTTCATCACTCCAGTGAAGATTGCTTACAGCACTGATCTGCTGGAGAGTTGGTGGGGATGCGCTGAGCTAAGTGAGGGACGTGAGTGAGGGACTATGTGTGTTTTCAATGCCGTGCGTATTGGCGGACTCTGGGAACTGCTGGCGAGGAAGTCTTTTTGGTGCTTAGCATTCGGACCTCACTTCTTTTCTGCGTTCCCTGCATTCATTCTGGGATTGGACGTACGTTTTGAAGCGAAGAGCTACAGAATTTTCACATCGGGACCCTGGTGCTGTGCAGATTGTTGCATCGTATGTTTGACCAAGCGCACTTGATGCTGGCTCGCAATTGCCGGTGATTCGGGGACGTCGAGAGGCTCCATCTCGAAGAAGTCGACAATTGAAGAAGTCGACAATTGGTGGTCCAGGTAAGGAGAATTGGAGAAGGGGCTTCAATCCAGCTGGAAAGGGAATTCCGTGCTGGATGGGGCGAAATTGTAGTTCCGGTCGAGAGCGGCGCAGAGCAGCAGCAACTAAGAACGTCGTGTGTCCATGTGCTGACTGGACTGCGTGATTGCACGAGGGTGTCATAGATCCTCCGCAACGAATTTTATGTAGGGTTTGGGCATTTTGGGGGTGGGATTAGGGTTTGTTTATCTTTGGTGATGGCCCCAGTGAGCGATGGGGATCCTCTCGCATTGGTTACCATCTGGTGGGAATTCATGACACTCTCAATTAGTTAGCTAATCCTCGTACTTTGCAATTCATGGAGTCTTTTCGGATCCCCTATTTTGCAAGCCTCTCTTGTGGGAATGAATGACTCTCTCAATTAGCCAATTCTCGTTCTGTTTCGAATTCATTCAGTTCTTTAGGAGTCGTCTAGCATTGGGCAAGATTCACGTGGAAAGCAATATCTCTGAATGATTGAGTTCTCATACTTTTAAAAATCCATTCCGTCTTTTGCTTCCTGATTTTCGCGAAGGACTCCTTCTGGAACCTAGATGTGAATGATTCTCTTTGGTCTGAGACGAATCTCGGAGCTGAATTGTAGGATTTTTGGGCTATGGCGGGGGCTTCAACTCTGTTTGCCGCGTTTCCTATTGCGCGCGCCCCACCAGCATTTCCTCCACGGACTCGATGCAGTATACCCTGGCATAGTAGCGTTTCTACAGGAGGTGGTTTTATGCAGAGGGCGTTCGGAATCCAAGGGAACGGTCATGTGATAGCATTGAGGCCAGGGCTATGGCGTGGGGTTTGCCGAGCATCGGACCCAACTGCTGATGGCATTGCGACCTCTCCAAAGCCACTTGAGGTCTAGAATCCTCCACTCGTTTCTTCATTTCTTATCCATCAAATTCTTCTTCCTCTGTTCTGTAGTTTCTAGTCTGTTTACGGAGACTGATTTCGGATATGAATTCCTTGCAGGTGGTTTATGATCCACAATCGCGGTTCGAGGAACTTGCCATGGAAATCAAGAGCTCCTCCTCAGCTGTGGTCTCCAACCTCACCCTGTTTTCACCTTCCAAGGTTTGTCGTGTGTCTTTCCTGCGTCAGTGTTGTCTTAGCCTGTTAATCGTAGGGTTTTGTTTTCGCAGTTCGCTTGATATATTGGTACAGGAAATTTTGTGAACAGCTAATTATATAATATTGCTCAAGCTCCGCTGTCTGAAGTTGCTATTCTTTGGCTCTTCATAATTACTTCGTTTCACGTTGGTCGCGGACCTTCGTTCGAGGGTTTACGATTTGCCATTCCCTACCTATTTCGAGATATCGTATTAAGCTTCATTGTAGATCATATCGTGCAGGTGAACGTGTTTTTGAGGATCACTGGCAAACGACCTGATGGTTATCATGACTTAGCCTCCCTCTTTCATGTGCGTACTCCAACTTCGATCTTCGATGGTCTGACATTCGAAGATTAAAGTTAAACTCTAACCTTCGACCAGTTGTCATCTTTAAAATCTTTTCATTGTGTCTCCCTAGTTGTGTGAAAGATTGAGAGTGTATTATGCATCTATTGTCAGGTAATTGCAAGAAACTATCAGAAATTTGCAGTACTTTTTATGGGTTTTTATTCTTGAAGGGGTTTTATTAATAGGAAGTCCTCGTATCTGGACAGAATTAGATGTCTTTCCTGAGGAAAGATGTCAGATGAACTACTGCTGGCATTTTACACTGGTATTGCTTTCGATGATCAAACACAGGTGATTAGTCTAGGGGACATCATCAAATTTTCAGTCTCCCCGTCAACCAGCAAAGATTCTATTACAACTAACGCATCTGGCGTTCCCCTGGACGGAAAAAACTTGGTAAACCTTAAATCTGATTCCTGCATACTCCTGAACCATTTGTTAGCCTCTTAGATTGTTTCAATGCTTTCTTCGGGCACCGTCTGGTTGTTACTAGACGTCTTGTTCTGCTGGTAATATCCTCAATCACAAGGTCAATTGTGTAATAATCTGCTTGCTCTTCTGGTCCTACGCACTCACATCATTCTGCTCGTTTTGTAGATCATCAAAGCGTTTAATTTGTACAGGGAAAAGACAGGCACAAAGAAATACTTCTGGGTAAGAAATGTATTGTCGTGGTACTGGACGTCGGTCGAGGTCAAGCGAGTTTAGCCAGTCAAGCACGTCTTGTAATCTATGGGCTGCACAATATGTCTCTTGTGGAAGGTAGTATTTTAGGTTGTCTGTAATTTTTAACAAGCTTTTCATTTTGTGTTATCCGTTTGTAGACATTGATTGATTACCTTGAACTTTAAGGATGTTACGGGGACCGTGATTATGACTTTAGCTGGAGACATCTACTAGTGTTCGACTAGAAAGTATGGTTGTTTGTGATACAGGTACACCTGGATAAGCAAGTTCCAACAGGGGCAGGTCTTGGTGGGGGTAGTGGCAATGCAGCCACGGCTCTTTGGGCGGCCAATCAGATGAATGGAAACATTGTGAGCGAGAAAGAGTTACAAGGATGGTCAGGAGAGATAGGTGCTGACTGTCCTTTCTTCTTCTCTCAAGGAGCGGCCTATTGTACCAAAAAAGGAGAGGTCAGGACTGGATTGTTACTGCGGCATTTCTGTTGGCTCATGCTAAAGAGATGCTCCCTGCTGCTATAGTTCGGTTTGCAGTACTGCTTATAGATTGTACTTAGAGATCCTTACTCACAAAGGAATGGTCCATTCAGGTCGTGCAAAATATTCCTCCTCCAATTCCATTAGACACTCCCATGGTGCTCATTAAGCCTCCAGAAGAGTGCTCAACAGTAGAAGTTTATAAGGTACGCAGTCTATTGGTATCCGGTACGCTGGTACTAGACATAGTTTGTCAGTATCAGTAAATGAATATTAATCTCATCGTTGTGTTATGGTTTGATCTTTTTTTGCTGTAACATAGTTAACTTTTCTTCGATATGCGTTATCTGCAGCAGCACGACTTTCCATTCTCAATTCAGACCTACCAGAGTATTACATACTGGATGAAAATGTTTCCCTTTATAGAGTCTTCTGTGTGGTTGTATGGTTGTTCAGAGATTCAGTATGGATAATGCGAGTGATAAAAATCCAGAGGACCTTTTGCGGGAAATTGCGGAGAATGGAATTTCACAAAGTGTGTGCGTCAACGACCTTGGTATGTGCCTACTTTCACCTCTTTGGGGGTTTCATCGCTTATTAGAGGTACATTCAGTCCTTGTCGCTCACAGCGATTATCTAAGTAAAATGTCGCTGAACAGGCCTGTAGACTTTACGCACAATCGGTGTGTATGCTTCTTTTTTGTTGAAGTTTAAACTTTGCAACTTTTGCGTGTAATGAATGTCAAGTTCTTTTCATCTATTTACCCTTTCATATTTGTTTGAATTCTAGGTTATTAATTTCTGGTTAAGATTGTTTGCCATACTTATCAGTGCAAGTGGTTTGAAATCTCCATTGTTTTCAAGCTTCATGTGAATCAGATTTGACAGTTTATTTCTCCTGATTGTTTTGTTCATCCGTCATGCAGAGTCACCCGCGTTTGATGTCCTACCAACATTGAAGGCACTGAAAGAGAGAGTCCTTGCTGCAAGTCGCGGTCGGTACCAAGCTGTGTTCATGTCTGGAAGGTAGTTTCTCACATTTATTTTACTTTACGCAAACTTTATTCACTCTGGTTTCCTCTTTACGTTCCTGTTGTATTTCTCTTTGTGCCATCGCGGATTCATCCTCACCCTTAGCTGTCCCTATTGTATTTTCTCCCGTCATGTGTTACCTCTTTGGTATTGTCTGTTTCAGAGCAGCTGTGGTGCCCCCATGTATGGTCTTCAATCATGTGAAATCACTGTTCTGATAAGAAGCTGCTGCTGGTAAAATGCAGTGGAAGCACTATAGTGGGGGTTGGCGACTCTCAACCTCCTCAATTCATTTACGACGAGGACAAGTATCGCGATGTTTTTGTCTCAGGTTCTCATCTGACCTTCACTTCAAAATCAGTTGGGTCATACGTACAATCTACGTTTCAAATGCTACGATTAGAAAAATAATTGTTTTCTTCAATTATCTTGCATTACTCTACTTTTTCAGCCAACCGCTATCTTGACATCAATATTATTTGCTTAATTACTATGACTCTGCATCTTCTATTTTCATTTTACATCGCTAGAACTTTTGTCCTTTTTTGTTCTAGCGGAAGTACTTTATTTATGGTTTTCTTAAGAACTCTTTGGCAGTATCTTCGAGTGTTTATCTATTTAAGTCGTCAGTGTATCTCTGAATTTCCTGATGTTTCCGTTATCTTGTGATGAGGCAAGATGGATTAAATCTGAGTTGACGCTAATTTGGAATGGACTTTGCAGAGGCGTACTTTCTGATTCGGAAGGAAAATGAGTGGTACGAACAACCGACATCTGAACAGCTTGAACGACTTGAGGATTATGAAGACATGACTTGTTCCATTGATAAACAGAAATGTGAATAAACTCCAGCATGATTGTGAACCTTGCAATTAGATTTTGCAACCCTTGTAAACTAGCAATTTGAGCCCGTAGTACCTGGTAGGCACATTCTGTAAGGGTAGGTCACCTTGCATTGATTAGTTTTAGGAGGTGTAGGTTCTGGTAATTCAGCGGCCTATTTTCACTTGGAGAGATCCATTTAGGAAACATATACGTCGGTGTCGGTGTCGGTGTGGAACTTGGGAATTCTAAGGATTGACCGTAATCATCCAGTGATAAGTGGTGAGAAGTGTGTGAACGACGTTGTATTAGAAGAGACTCATTAAATCCATGCAACTGGCAATTGCTGTATGCAAGTTGAGAGCCTTGCCACTTCTATGATTAACCCTTAACCCCTAAACGCCCAAACTGTGTTTTTTTGGCAACATACTGATTTTGGGCAGCTCACTACAAATGGAGTTTTTCCTTTTTTTCTTTGAAATTTTCACACAACATGTGCTCGAGGAGTATCTTTAAGGCCCAACAATTTTCATAACTTTTGACTTCATGGTTAGAAAGTTATGGCATGATATGTAATTTTCATTGATCATCGGGCAGCCCCAATTTTTTTTTTAAAAACACTTTTTGAAGAAATAAAAATTTGAAATTGGTTTTCAAGATTTATATGTACATGGAAAGCTTTGAATCAATCCATTCTGATTTATGAGATAAAAGTTATGAGGAGTTTTAGTTCACAGGTAGTTTCAGATTCTCTACTCTAAAATAAACTTTGAAGTCCTTTATGTCACTCAATTTTCAATGTTTTTTGAAAAAAGAAAATTATAGGATGTATATTGTTTATGAAAACATTACAACCATTGAGATTGGAATTTTTCAATTCCATAACAAAATTCTTCACAATTTAGTATTTTGAATTATTCTATACTTGTACTTACTTTTCTTTTCCTTTATGTTGTACAATTTCAAATAATCTGAATTTTTTCAAGCATGTAGCCAACTTGCCTTGAAGATTGAATGCAAAGAGTAACCACCATTTTGGAATTTCTTTTCATACAAATGTCGCCTTGTGAAGTGTAGCTGCCCGTTTTTTCACAGGGCCAAAAAAAAGATTTTTGTCCATTCAAACGCTAATATCTTACAATCTACACAGTGGAAAATTCAGAAATTTTTTTCACATCTTCTTAAATAAGTTTAGTATAAGATTTTACGGTTATATGTGTCCAAAAATGTTTTTTTCCTAAAATTCAGTACTTGTCCTAGAAATGACAGTTTGGGAGGGGTTTTGGTGAAAACATAGTTGAAAACATTTAGGGGTTAAAGGATGGACCAATGACCGTGGAAATGATGCCTTTTGGAACCGTGTGACATCTACTTTAAAAAAAAATTTTAAATACACATTGGAGGTCAAAGTATTAAAGAAGATCTTCCCTTTCCGCACAAAATTCTAAGGATGAATAGTTGTAGTTCTGTCCTATGTCCTAGATAGAAAGACTCCTTGTCATCCATTGGACACTAATCGATGCAGGATGTTAAATCGTGCATTTGAACAAGGGCCCCGCAAGGACATTTTGTGTTTTATCTAGGGTAGATGTAAAAACTGAACCCTATTTTGAGCCATGTCTAGGGTATGTTCTATACCTCTCCTAACTAATTTGGGGTCTGTGGTTGCAAATATGAATTCAGAATTTGCAAAAAAAATAATGTGCAAAAAATAAAAAGATCCTGTGTTTTCCCCAAGGTAAATCTGTCCCTGCGGGGCCCAGTTCATATGCACAATTCAACGTCCTCCTTTTGTGCTTCATTAATTTATCTTCCCAACCACCCCCAGCTAGTATGGGGCCTCTGATTGCAAATATGAATTCAAAGTTTGCAAATTTTATCATGTGTGAAAAATATAAAATTTCAGGGTTTTTACTTGGGGACGAGCGAGGGGGTCAATCCACCCCGGCCTTAAACGACCGTGTCAACGTTTAAGGGTTAAATTGTATTCGATACAGCATACATTCTCCACCAGTTACTTTTTCCTGGTTTAGGCAAAAAAAAATGGTCCAGCTCAAATAACAACAGCGCTGAAGGGGCAGTTTATGCACCCCTTAAACCGTGTTCAAAAGCTTCATTTCATCATCAAGATCACGAGAAATTCAAGTGCTAACGAGAAGACCAACAACCTCAGTGTCTGGTTAAGACTTCGAAAATCTAGCACATTCTAGAAGTTTAATAATCTAGTACAAGAGGTAATTTGTGATAAAAGCTCCGAGTCGTATCATCATTTACAGAAGACGAAAGCACTACACCAACAGCAGTGAGGACCACGCGGGACCACGAGTTTCTTCGATGGTCTCTACTACGAAGAGTCGTAATCCACAACAGGAAGAGAGCAAAATTTAAAGATCAAGTTAATAAATTTGTGAAAATATCGTGAAAATCAATATGAAAACAATTCTCTGCTGAGATGTTGCACTTCTGAAACATATACTCTCAGCTGTCTACTCTCTGGCATTCCCGATGACTATTAAAAAAGTTTCCTATGATTGAACCACCGACAGAAATTGTAAGGTGACTAATCGCAACGCCGTGCTCAAGCAGTAAGAAAATGTGGCATTCACTGTGTAACTTCTGATGTGAACAAATGCCACAAGTAGAGTTGGAAAAATCATGACAATTCAATCGAATGCATAATAACTCCATTCCTCCCAGCTGGATTCCTACCCCATCTGCCCATTCGAGGTTCCTGTCACAATATAAGGATGAATTAGCCACTCATTTCAAGTCTAAATAGATCCTAGCATATATGCACTTGGCTATCAAAACTTCGATAATATCACATATGCCCCAAGTATTCGTCCAGACTCTATAAAACCTCCCGTCACCAAAAGAAAATGAGATTCTCAGGATAAAAATTATCCAGAATGCAACAAAACGAAAAGCTGAAGTGCTAAACTCCTCTTCCGAAAGTAATAGGAACCTAAGACAACTGTTCCACATAAGAAAGTTGTCATACCTGGCCAGTGCCCGCAAGCAGAAAACGGCCACTGTGCGCAAATGCTAAGGAATTAACAAATCCTTTCTGGAAAAAAAGTGGCATAATACGATCAGTAAAATAATGAACAAATGAAGACCTTCAGATTGATCAGTGGTAAACTATACGATGAAAGAACGATTCTAACAAGCTGTGGACACACAAGTAAGAGAACCGTCACATGCTATTGAAAAAAGGGGATCTAGAGTCATAAACAACTTAAATAACATACGGTAGTAAAGACGAAGTATTACCACTGGCAACTTGTGAAGGGGTTTAAGAAATCGGTTTGCATCCTCAAGAGCCCAAAGTTGAACGCTACCATCTCCTGCTCCAGAGGCTGCTAAGTCACTAGCCCTACACACTGCTACAGCTCCAACCCAAGACTCTGCACCAACTCCAGAGGCAGAATTCTCCTCGATGTGACCTGCTTAAATGACACATTCACACGAGTTACAAAGGCACGAGTGAAAAGGAACTGAATAAATAATATACTTGTAACCTACAGTGAAGATGTAATTAAATGTTGATAATTAACCGAAAGTGACTAACAACCTTGGATTAAGATCGCTTTCATTTGGAAAATAACATTAGCAACAGACCATATCTGCTGGAGTATAAGGAACCGTGTTAGAGGCACCACAACAAGATATAGGTTGATAAACATGGAGATTACCATTCCCATTTCCCTTCGATAGAGCTAATGCGCTGGATTGCTCTGTTGGCTTTTCCCCGTTAACCGTGTCTAAGTTCATTTGATGTCTTCCGGGACCCCCATGTGCTCCATGAGCTAAAAACACTGGTTTCTTCTTCACCGTACTCCACAGAGCTACACAGCCATCATCTGAACCAGAAAGAAACTCTCCATTTGTAATAAAACAACAGCTCTCAATGTGAGCCTGGTGCCCCCTAAACACAAGTGATGACTCCTCTGGAACCTGTCATACAAATGACACCAGCGTCAATAACAAGAGATAAAATATTACAGAAAAAAAATTTCCAATCATGTGGTACTCCTTGCAGTAGTAAGCAAGAACACATGCTATTCAGCTCAAAAAAATACCTCAATGTTCTTCCACAGTAATATATTAAAGAAAAAACTCATATAAGTAGCCTCCTACAGCACCTTGAAGAGTCTAAGAGTGCGGTCACGCCCTGCCGAAAGAATGCGCTCCTGACGGAGACAATCAATTGCAATAACATCACTAGAGTGTCCATGTAGTGTATCAATGTACGAACGATCCTCCACACTCCATAACTTGACAGTTCGATCTGAAGAACTTGACATAAGCTGCTGTGTACCCTGCCTAAACGCCAAGCCCGTAACCGCACCTCTGTGTCCATTGAAGGCCTGCACATACCAAAAAAAAGCATGGCGTTTGGTAACACACTAGATAAACGAAGACGTAAAAATCTCATAGGAAATCGTGGCAAATAGTGCAAATATGTGCTTGAGAATACTAACTAAGACCACATCAAAACATCAATAATGAATTATCATAGTTGAAGGTCAAAAATCATCTGATTTGAAGGCAATGCAAACATTGCCGACATGCGTCCTAAAATTTTACAGGTGAGTCTGAACATACTAGTCTCAACAAATAAACTGTACCCAGAAAATGCAAGTTTAGACTTAGTATTTCAGCAGACCCCGCCAGAAACATACTTGGAAAACACTAGGAACCATATCGCACCTGAAGATGTTGACGAGTCCGAGTGTCCCAAAGGTGTATTGCTCGATCGAGACCTCCTGAAGCCAGGTACCTTCCGTCGGAACTGACAGCTAATGAAAGTATATGCCTACTTCCTTTCCTACCTGTGTTTACTATTGTACTTCCTTTTACCAATCCGCCATTGGCAGTAGATGGAGCTACACTATCTCCAGGCAATTGATACTTATCACTTTGCCCAGTTTCAACATTCCATTGCACAATCAATCCATCTTTGGAAGCAGAAAACCCAAAATTATCATCATCCGTAACACAAATGGCCGTTACTGATTGCCGATGTCTCCTACCCACAGGAGTACCTTGAGGCGTAACCGCTGGTTGTACAACTCTGAAGCATATAGAGCACCGTAACACCAACGTCAATAACAGAATAATTAAACCAACTAACATAAATATAGTTGCAACACTGAAGTATATAGAGTACCGTAACACCAACGTCAATAACAGAATAATTAAACCAACTAACATGAAAATATAGTTGCAACACAGTATTTCGTAATCTGTTAACCACCAGGAAAGACAGAAGAAACTTATGGGATGTGCGGTCCGTCAAGCATAGAAAAGCCTCAAGAACCCAAGAATATAGCGTACCGGAGTCCAAAAAAATTGCACAACCTAAATGTACTCACAAAAATAGCTCCTACCAAGGCATACACCACACTAACCAGCGGATGCAAATATAACACTACAGCATGTCAACTTTGCCTATAAAGATATACCCACTTGCGTTGTAGCAAATTTGCGAAACATCTTTCTAGTCATTACAAAATGAAAATCTCATATACGTATGGAGCAATGACCTTGAGGCCAGCTTCCGCTGCGCACGCCCACTCGCTTCGAGCTGCTCCTGTTGCAATAAATCTGCAACCATGCTATCACGTGCTCCCATTCGCTGCTCTGCAGTCTCTCCATCTTCATCATCCTGTATGAAGCAATCACCGGTGTGATTGACCTATCAACAAAACGACCTCTCACAATTGAAGAATCCTAAACCCTAACCCTATATGGTGCTCAATTATACGAGTTTTTCATCCACCTCAGAGCCAATCTATCTACCTCAGGTTGCATGGTGCAAGCACTTCCAGTTCACCACGTACGCATCGTATTCCAAAAAGTAAGATACTGCTCGATCAAATCCCAAATGAGTGCGAAATGAGGAAAATTGCGGTCTCCAAAAACCTTAGAAAACTCCTAGTCATCCGCCAAATCTAGTAAGAAACCAATTACAGAACCTAATGTACATTACAGACCTCGGCATCAGCAGCTGCAGCTTGTCGAGTGCGATCGAGATAAGCCTTGGCAATGCGCAACCGCTTCTCGTCGGCGGTTTCTAAATCAAGCTCCTCTTCCTCCTCCTCCTCCTCAAATATGACCGCCTCGCCCTGCTGTCCCTCGCGCTCGTCCTCTTCCTCACTCAGGATCTCCTCGTCCCGTTTGGTGTTTTTCTTCCCCACGACATCCGATTCCGTCCCCGGGATACCCTTACGCTTCTTGCGGCCCTCCGGCCTAGCACCCCGAGACTGCGCTCGCTTCCTCACCGGGGCCATGACAGGGACCCAGGGCCTACAATGGGACCATCAGACGGAAAGCGCGGAACGTGAACACCAAGAGCACACAACTGGTATAATCGAGAGCAAGCAGACCAAACAGAGCAAGCAAGCAAGCGAATTGAGCGAGGTGGAGGACTCCAAGGTCCAAGGTCGGCTATGGCGTAGGCGGAGCTCGAGGGCACTACGTTCGCAGGGTTTAACTTAGGGTTTTAGGGTTCAGAGGTTCAGACTTGGGGACGGAGGAGCCTCCCTACCCCGGCAGAAGGAAGAGCCCATCCATACCTTAAGTCAGTCTGTTTGTTTTGTTTTGTTTTGTTTTGTTTGTTATGTTGAGATCTCATAGACCGTGCATCCCCCAGCCGTGTTCTTGGTACCGTCGGAAAGCCCTTGGCGAGGAGGGGTGCATGGGCTTTGTTTCGTGGCATTTGGACCTTTGATGTAAAAGTTATTGAATTTCAAATTTTTTATGAACAAAAAAGATTAGAAAAACACTTTTACTTTGATTTTGATTGTGGCAATGGTATAGGATACACTAGTCCATACCTTAAGTTAGGCTGGTTTTGTTTTTTTGTTTTTTTGTTTGTTACATTGTGATCTCTTGGATTGTGTGTCCCCTAGTCGCATGCTTGGTACCAGAAAGCCCTCAACGAGGAGGGGTGCACGGGCTTTGATTCGTGGCGTTTGGACCTATGGTGTGAAAGTTATGGATTTTTGAGTTATTATTGGTTTAAAAAAATCAAAAAATTACTTTAACTTTTCTTTTGGTTGTAGCATCGACACAAGGCACAGTAGTCCATAACTTAAATTAGGCTATTTGTTTTGTTTTGTTTGTTATGTTGAGATCTCTTGGATAATGTGTCCCCCGGCCGTATGCTTTGTACTATTGCAAAGCCCTCAGCGAGGTGGGGTGCACAAGCTTTGTTTCATCGTGTTTGGACCTATAGTGTGAAAGTTATTGAATTTCAAAGTTTTTACAAATAAAAAAATTAGAAAAATACTTTTACTTTTATTTTGACTAGGGCAACAACATAGGACATACTAGTAACTTATGATGCTAGAACCCTAAGAGATGGAATCTCTTTTCTTTCGTTTCTTTCAAATTAACTGCTATGAGAGCCAACATCTTCTACATGGATTATGAATGTTTTCAAGGGCTTTCTGCGAAAATTACAAGAAAATGATGAAGGACATCCATATATGTTGAAAAAAAAATATTTATCTATTCTTCAAGGATGCAACTAGAGTGGTTACTTGGTGCTTTAGGATTATTGTGCAAAGTTTTGAATGACTTCGAATAGGAATGATAAGAAAAGGAAAAACTTGCAAAAATAAAGATATGATGCATAAATTCCACTCACACCATAATTTGTTTCACCAAGAAAGTTCAAAATTTACATTCACCTACCTCCCATAGACTCTTAGGGGTTCAAAATGAAGACATGGCACTCATAGCATGGTATGATGAAGTTGTCTCAAAAGAATCAAAAACCATTGTAAGCATCTTGATTAAGATTCTTCTTATTAGACTCCCTTAATTTTTTCCCTTGATTCTTGATGACAAATGAAATAAAGAACACATGGTATGGGCAATGATCATGTCCATGAATACAAAGGTGAATGTGTTGAAAGGTGGAAAGTGGGAGCAACTTGTAGATTATAAAGCAATTAGGAGGGTTGTGATTGCTCATTGGAATTGTCAATCATACATTCTCTGAACTTTAGTACATGCATGATGTGTGATTTGGAAATGGTTGGTCCACATCACCCAAGTTGAAGAAGCATGTAACCAACCAAATTCCAACTCCACCTCCATCTATCCACGGTTTATATTTTTGTTATGAAATACACTATTTGGATGGGTGTAGTTCTGCTGAGGGTAGTTGATGCAAGAAAATCATGAAACCTGGACAGGACGGACCATACCTTCAATCACCTAATTCCAGCACATCAAACTCCTCATCCGGAAAGCACTGAGTGGGTAATTTCAAATGCTTCTTGCTTCACATGGGTTGGCTCCATTTCAAGCTTGTTGGTGCCACTTCACTTTTCCCTCTTTCCACTTTTCCCGCCATTCTCATTTTGAATGCCACTTGTGCATTTCATTCACATCGTGTCACTTCAATCTCATTTGTGCATTAAATGCATCTTATCACATTGTGTCCTTTCTTGTTGCATTAGGCATTAACTACACCTTCTCACATTGTGTCCTTTCTATTGCACTGCGCATTAACTTTCTTGTCAGTAGCTTGGACTCAAACGGATTTCTTGGGAGCCCTAGCGTAATACATCTCTTAAGGTATTGTATTGTGCTCTCTTGCAATTTTGTAGCAATTTTTTTATTGACACAATGTGTGTTACTATTTGCTAAGCCTTTACACGAATGTCTACCATGTTTCTTTATTTTTGTAGATGGAGGGATCCGGTGAACTCTTAAGCGACGCAACATTGTGGGATAAGTTCAACAAGATACTTCCACACATAGGCAATATTGTGGAAAACATAAAAGGCGAGATTATTGAGAGTGTAGTGTGTCACTACTTTGGTAGCAAGAGCAGCAAATCAGGTCGGAAGTATTACAAAGGCTAGACTCCTAAAGAAGCTGCCTCCATTTATAGCTTGTGGAGACGTGTGTATGATGAGCCATACATAAAGGTAGCATTGAGATGGAGTGGTGATAGGTTGGTTCACCTTAAAAAGAAGATGACTTAGAAGATGCACTAGTTTTGAAGTGGGCCTTTTCTTAATTTCTTGTTTTTCATCTATAATTTATCTACTACAAGAGAAAGATATGTTCTAAGTATTGTAGGAGTTTCTAGTAGTATAGTCCTATAAGTGTTGGTTTTTTAGGAGATTTTCAATAAAATTTTACAAAAAATCTCCTAAAATGCCAACACTTGTAGGACTATACTACTAGGAAGTCCTATACTTAAAACATACCTTTTTCTTGTAGTGATCTTCAACTTACCCCCTAAAGGTCCAAGTCTTCATTCAATGACCACTTGAAAAATCAAATAGGATCATGCAAAGTCAATTTTAATGGATATTCTCAAAATTTTGACATAAGATATGAACATTCACCTCCTTCATAAGAATTATAAAAAAATTCGATGGATTGCCCAAATCAAGAGCAATGCTACTTGAAAAAATACAAGCAGTTTGGGCAATTTGGGCATCTTTAAAGCATCTTTTTATAAATCCTTCATTGAATTTTGAAATTTATCGTGTACAAAAATAATATGATATGGCATAAAATGGCAAAAAGAATCTAATTTTACTTCTTAAATCACATTCAAAATGGAGTCAAACTTTGTTAGCTATATTAGACCAATTTCAAAGAAAAACATTTTCTTCCAACTTCAAGCCCTATAATTTTGTAATATGTGAGGTCAAAGTTATTAGAATTTTCCTCACATATTCCAAATGTTTGTATCTAACTTTTCATTTTTTGGATTTCAAATTAAAAAATTCTTCATTGCACAAGAAATCTGGGAAGAAATCATCCCCAAAATGACTAGTGTATTACTAGTTCACTTAACCTCCTTGCACTACACGGTGAATTAGAGTAAGTTAGACTCCATATCTACTTCTAAAATTTTGCATGAGTGTACCTAACAAGATTTAAAACTCAATAGTGGAGAAGAAAAAACTCATCAAGAGCAAAAGTTTTACTCTAAGTGGGCTCAGAGTCCATTGCCCCTACTTTGAAAAGATGAAAAAAAAATTCTCACTTTAAACATTATAATCTTTCAATCCACACAATCAAAAGGGCTGAAAATTTTCCAACATGTTTTCATAGTAGTATAATTTGTACAGTCAAAGTTCAAAAAAATAGTTTTTGTTTTCAGTTTTAGACAATGCACTTAAAAATTGAAGTTTTAGGCAATTTCTCTAGAAAAACACCCCGGGGCATTTGGGGTTAAAAGTTTTAATTGAAATCTAAAAGTTCACCAACTTAATTAGACTCCTACTTGAAAATTAAAAATTGCCTTTTAAAATCCTCATGATTGGTTAAATTCAAGTTAGTAGATCACAATTCACTAACAAATACCTTACAACTAATGCACTCTCATGTGTGTAGAATTTTGTATCTTTGTCCTCAACCAAATTTCAGTTCATCTTTGTTAACATGTATTTTAAATGTGGACACTACTTGAATATATTTTAATTTTGTAATCACATATTAAATTGTGATGTATTGTAATTTTGTTAGTAAAATTTTGAAATAATAAGGAAAAATTCCCCTCACCTTTGTATTGTCATTTGACTCCATTATGTATCCTTTTTACATAAAATGGGTCTTTGAAGTTGTGGCGATTTGCTTTCCAGCTTCAAAATATGGTGATAATCTGTAGTTTAAAACTTATAAATCAAATCCAAAGTTTATTTCAAAGTCATAGAAAAATTTACTTCTATCTTTAATCCCTCACCACCCCCAGTCAGATGCATTAGCATGGCTGATTTTGGTCCATGACGCAAAAAACTCTTTGATGCAAGAGATTGACAAGGAATTTGTGCAAAGTAACCGGGTGGATTGAAAGTAGCCTTACTGCTCGATTGTAGGGAGTCTTTTTCATCAAAGTTCCACCACATAGATTTTCGTCAATTTGCATCTAATGGCAAGAAGAAAAAAACTTTGCTTTTGCTTTTTGTAACGAGTAGTTTGAAATTGATGGCAAGTGGAGTAGTCATTGCAACCACTTAAAAATTTGTGTATGTGCTCACACCGCACTCATGAGCGACTTCCCAAAATTGTGTAGCAAACAATGCATTAGAGAAATCATGAGACTAATTGCAAGGTGCAACTTGCAGATACAGACACCAAGCAGTAACCGGAGAAGCCTCAAATTGGTGACTAATCGTAGTGGTTCTGGGGCAATTGAAAATGCAAAGGTGTATGTGTTGCAAAGACCACATTTTGCCCACAATGGAGCAATTGACTGTCAAAATTTCAAAAATGATTCCACAAAGGCTCATGAGTACATGATGAGGCACAAAAATCCCAACGTCTCAAACATGGAATCCAACAATTGTCACAAACCACCATCCTGCAACCACTTCTGAAGACTAACGATAAGAATCAAAACTAACCTTGAAAGCTACTCTGCCATTACCACTAAGAATCTTGTATTGCCTCAACTAGGGCGAAACACACTAAATCGAGTCACAGCAAGGGGAGCACTTCCACAGATCTGCGGAATTATTGACTTTAGCCTACGGAAAAGCTCATACAGACAACCCACGCTGCGCTACCCAATGGTCCAAGACTAGCATTCAGCGGTCACTTTCCACAAATTGCCATGTCCAAATTTTGACCTCCCCCAAATTAAACTGCTCAAACCTAAAAATTATTTGCAGGAAACCATCGGAAATGCCATGCTCAAATTCGTAACAAAACCCTAACCCAACGGACTGAAGTGGTGCCTCAATTTTTTCCCTATGTGGCGTGTGGAGAGGCTCTGACGAATTCCTTGTAGACAGATATGGTCCCCTCGAGTGGTGAAGGGTTAAACAATATCATATCCAACTTACATGACTAGCTAGATTTTATTACAAAACATGCATAACTAAAATAAGTTCAATTGATGCCTCATTGTGTATACATTTGTATAAGTCTATCTTTTACAAGATAGATCAATAAGCAATTACAGTGCAAATGATTTAAGTGTCCTAGCTTGAATTTGTTATTTAGTAACAAATGCTTACTAAATCATTGTCATATTCACTATCAATAGAATGCCTTGCCCACTCAATCCAAAGTCAATAAATTACAAACTAGAAGACATTTCACTTTAGATACTGGAAGAATTTAGTAGCTATTGGTTCAACACTATTTATAGTCAATTTAGTGTATAATACACTCTAAGTACCATTGAACAAAAAAATTCACTTAGGGAGGGTAACATTGCACTTTGTGTGCATAGAAACAAAAATTATATTTTGATGAATTAAAGAGGGAAGGGGGGATTTTGTTCATCAATAAAATCATTAGATCTACTTACACAAAGATGATGAAAGCAATTTCTTTCCTTAGAGGGGACCTTCTTTTCTAAATTTGAAATCATGAATTGTATATTGACAATGACACTATTTTTTTAAATAAAGAATCTCATACATTGTACATTTGGAGATGATAATTAAAGAAGAAATTTGGATTTTCATCATTTGCATTGAACTTGTGACAAAAGGCAATGTTTTTATCACTCTACACAAGTCAGTATTCATTTCTAATGGTTGAAGAGGGGCATTTCTTGCTCAACACCATCAAGTCAGAACAATATCTTCTATTCCACACCAAATCTATATTCTACACAAATGATCCCTTTCTTCTAGTACTTATCCAAGTCATTTTGCAATCATCCATGTCTTCCACCTACATCACAAGATATTCAATCAAGTATGGATAAAACCCTACCTAGATAACATATGCCACATTTAGGAAGTGTCATTTAGCCACTTCTTAGCCTCTTTTCTATAGTTTTATTTGCCAAGTGGTCTATTCAATTGAAAACCTCTCTTCTACTCTTACATGAAGCACTTATTTCTTAACCTATTTATCCAAATTTATTTTCAATTTAGGTTGTTCCAATCACCCTACATATAGGATGGTTGGCCACCAAAAAAAACTTTGAAAATTAAATAAATATCCTTCTCATGTTCATGGTTTGTATTAGAGGATAGTTGGATCATAATTGAGCTTGAGCAAAAGAAGGGAGAATAGGAAGGTGGAGTGTTAGGTAGGATGCACACTTAGGACTATAAAAGGAATAAGTGGTGTCAAGGTTAAGATTTTAAAAAGGGATGTACAAGTCTCGTTCAAAATCTAAAACTACATTTCTTTTCAGTGTTAAAATTTAAAAGTAGGACATTAAAGGTCATTAGTAAATTAAGTTTGTAGCTTGAGGCTCTGACAAAGTAACCTTATAGATTCGTATGCCTCTTTCATTATATAAATGGGTAAGAGCAATGAATGTTGACTAGTCCAACTACTTGCCAAGATGTTTTACAATAGAGTTATTGTTGTTGCAATGCTCTCTATGTTGATGTAGATCAAGTAGAACTACAAAGGGTTGCTCGAGGTAGCTAGAAAGCACTCTAAGATTGGATTTTTTGACCAAATGGTGTCTCTTTCTTCTAGGAGTGTTTTTGAGGGTCAAAAATCTATTGAAGGAAAATCATCTTCATTTAGTTTATGAAATGCATTGAATGAGTTTTAAGACACATTTGATTACACAAATGTTGTTGTATGTTTTACCGAGTATAAGGATTGAGAAGTTGCTTCAAGGCTTGCAATATTGGCTAGCATTGTAGAAACAATGGAGCAAAGGACCATGAAAAATTTAAAAAACTTACGTGGAAATAGAGTGGATATTGTGTTATAGGATGTTAGAGTATCAAGAGTTTGTGGGGAAGTCAAATTTTATATATAAGTGTGTTTAAAGTATATTTATTAGAAGGATATTATGTCAACATCTCCCTTTTCAAGCCATTTTGCTAGAATTTTTTCTCCTCATGTGTATTTTGTAGTGGACTACTATGAGTCCTCAAATTAGCACTTGGAATTCAAGGTTTTTGGTTTTTGGTTTTGTCTAGTTTTGAGTGTATTTATGTGAAAAATGACCAAAAAAATTGCATTTGAGTGAGAGTTGGTAGATATTCTTACCAATATAGTGAGGGGTCATGCTAGAAGTATGAAGTATCTAAAATACTCCATTTACTTATTTCTAGTGCCTAGTTGAGAATTTGATAGGATAATTAGTCATTTTTGAGGGATTCTAGGGTTAGTGTATTAGCTAGTCTTAATGTCTTGTCATTGCTAAACAAGTCCTACAAAGTGCATGTGGCAAATTAGCTAAGTCTATTTTAGATCTAGAGAGTGTAATTAAAGGTCGCATCCAATTCGTGAAGAATTTGGATGGGTAATTTCTTATTTGCATATAACTTATAGAATATTGAACCAAAATGCAAACAAGGAAAAGGAAAAGTGACTGGAGCTTGAAGAAAGTTGTTTTTAGTCTAAAAGCATGACAAGAACCGATATTGGAGCTAGTTGTTGCAAGATTCCTTGATATAAAAATGATTTTTTATTTAGGTGGAAAAGAAAAGAAAATTGTTAATTTTAACTTTCCTATGAATAGTCCAAAAGGGTATGTAATCTTGCACATTGATTTTGAGAGTTTCTCAGAAGTTATAGAAAAAAGTTTCAAATTTTTCCAAAATCCTCACAATGACTCCATAGAAAGTAAACCACCTTTAAATATGGTTGTAAATTCCTAAAAATGATCCATGTTGTGATAAAATTCCATTAAAAATTAAGATAGGTGTGTTTGTGATGATAAATCACCTTGTCAAGTTTGAAGGCATTAAGATATTGGCAAGTACTAAAACCAACAACGACATCAGATTTTGAAGAATCTACAATTTGGCAATGGGTTGACTGGCATACCAAGAGCTTATGGTGTCCAAATGTTGCGAATGAAGGGTTTTCTCTTACTCCTACAAACCTCCTAGACAACCCTAGCTAGTTGGTTTCTTTGAAAACAAACAAATTTCAAGAGATGGGGTTTTTGATTGTTTTTTGAAATTATTGTTATTTGTTAGTAGTTTTTATAAGTTGGAATGGATTGGTAGTATGGAAAGGATTTTTACAAGCAATTTGGATCTTTTGAACATGATGGCACACTTGGTTTTTGATTTGGAGTTGTTCCCTAAAAGATAGAGAAGGTCCAATAGTAAGTTTGACTTTTAACTATTTTATAGTAATTAGTAGTAATTCAAAAGTTAATTTTCAAAATATCTTTGGGAAAATGGAAGATTAGATTTGATCAAGATCTCAAATCTTTCTTTAAAAAACCATCTTTGATTAATCCCTAAAGGACCAAGATTTTTTTTCAAGGAGACATTGTCAAAAACTATGTTTTTCTGGCAAGGTTGCATGGACGTCCGAACGTCCAACGTCTACGTCCACCACTTCCTGGACATTCGGGGACATAGACATTAAAAGTCTAACCCCATCCCCTAGACGGGCGAACGGGGCGAACAGGCAGACGGCGCAAACGGGGCAAATGAGCAAACGGGGTGGACGAGCAAGTGGGCGGACGGGACGAACTAGCAAACGGGCAAACGGGGCAAAAGGGAGGATGGGCAAACAACTAGCTTCAATCATCATTTGTGACTCTATTTTTAGGAATTTTGGGGCATGTAATATACCCTTGGAAAGGTCTTTCAAATACCTTTCCAATGGGATATAGCATGCCCCCAAACTCAAAAAACTCCAATCATAAATGGTGAGAGAAGATGGTTGTCCGCCCATCCGCTAAGTTAGATGGGTAGATGTGCGGATAGCCAGCTTAGTCACCATTTGCGACTTCATTTTTTGGAATTTTTGGGCTTGTAATATATTGTTGGCAAGGTCGTCCAACTACCTTTCCAATAGTATATCTCACACCCCTAAACTCCAAAAACTTCAATCACAAATGGCAAGAGAAGATGGATGTTCACCCGTCCGCCCGATAGGTTGGCTGTCCGCCAAACTGTCCACGTAGCAAACAAGAGGATAGGTGGACGGCCAACTTGTTGGGCAGATGAACAGACAACCAGATTCATTTGTCAATTGCAGCTTCGTTTTTTGGAATTTGGGGGCGTGTAATATATTGTTGGAAAGGTCTTCAAACCTGCTTTCCAATGGTATATCACACACCCCAAACTCTAAAAACTACAATCACAAATGGCGAGAGAAGTTCGGTGTCCGCTTGTCCTTCCATCCCCTTCCTTAACAATATATTGGATTCCAAAAAATATAGATCCACCTCTAAAGATTAGTATTCAATACAACAACCATCCAATGTAACATTAATGACTGAAAAGATAATTCAAGGTATTCTCCTACTCATTCAAATGGCCATTCTAAAAGCTAAACTCTAAACCCTAAACCCTAAATCCTATACTACGAATCTTACATCAATTACTATAAACATTGGTGCATTGTGTAGATTATATTTGACTTTCCATCACTTTTGTATATGATTATCAAAATGTACTACAAAAATAAACCTCATGAGTTTATTTATTTATAATTATTACTAATATTTTTTTAATTTTTATGGTGTGCAACATCAAATATCATGTACCACTATACAAATGTGTAGTATTCAATTAAAAAATATATGATTGTCTTCTAACTTTAACATAATATAGTGCAATCTAGTAAAATAAAACCATATATTTTGAAAGTACCTATTTGGCATGGTCACCTATGGTGACATTATATAAGATTCTAAAATATAACATTTTATTTGTATTTTAGATGTCACTATTAAGTGCACTTACAATAATACATGTTGAACTTGAGCTACAATCAATTACATGGAATTACAATAATGTGCTCAAAGTATTTTTAATAACATTCTCTAATAAAATAATAATATAATATAATTACTAGTACTATGCATACCTTGGTCTTTTAAGTGTTTTCAACTATCAATGCATCTTATAACAAAACTTAAATAAACACTTTAGGTTGTAATTAAATACTTCACAGTTCACATTTGTATAGTCGTACATAATATTTGATGCTGCACACCATAAAAATTAAAAAAATATTAGTAATAATTATAAATAAATAAACCCATGAGGTTTATTTTTGTAGTACATTTTGATAATCACATGCAAAAGTGAAGGAAGGTCAAATATAATCTACACAATGCACCAATGTTTATAGTAATTGATGTAAGATTCACAGTATAGGATTTAGGGTTTAGGGTTTAGGATTTAGCTTTTAGAATGGCAATTTGATAGTGTAGGACATTATCTTGAATTATCCTTTCAATCATTAATGTTACATTGGATGCTTCTTGTATTAAATAGTAGTCTATACAAAGGAATCTATACATTTTAAAATCAAATATTTTGAACAAGAAGTGGATGGGTGGATGGGTTGGCTGACACCAAGGCGGAGTTCACTTCCTAAACTCTGAACTTCTTTTGTCATTTGCGATTCGAGTTTTTGGAGTCATGGGGCGTGTAATATACCATTGAAAAGGTATTTGGAAGACCTTTTCAACAGTATAGTACACCCCCCAAAATTCCAAAAATAAAGCTGCAAATGACAATTGAAACTACTTGCCCAATTGTTCGCTCGTCCACCGGTTCGCCCATCCGCCCAACAAGTTGGCTGTCTAGACATCCACTTGGATGAAAGGATGCCCATCCACAAAGCCATCCACTTGGCCGATGGGTAGACAACCAACTTTAGTTGCCATTTGTGATTGGAGTTTTTGAAATTTGGGTGTGTGAGATATACCATTGGAAAGGTATTTGGAAGACCTTTCCAATAGTTTGTTAGAAGCCCAAAATTTCAAAAAATGAAGTCGCAAATGGCGACTGAAGTTGGCTGTCCGCCCATCCAGCTTGGTAGACAGTCAAGCACACAACCATTTTCTTTCGCCATTTGTGATTGAAGTTTTTGGATTTGGAGGGGCGTGTAATAGACCATTGTAAAGGTATTTGGAAGACCTTTCCAACAGTATTTTATACGCCCTGAAATTCCAAAAAACAAAGTTGCGAACGGTGACTAAAGTTGGTTGTCCGCCTAGTTTGCCTATAGCCCGAATGGCAACTGGACAACATTTGATTGCGTCTACCACGTCCGCTAAAACCGAGCTTCCAGACATTTGATTTTCGGATGTGATTTTGCCACAGACGTACGTCTAGGACAACTTTGTTTTTTGGTATATTAACCAAAATTGAAAATGATAAGTTTTATTTAAAAATTTCACTATAAAAAATGTAGTAAAGTATTTGATCAATGTGTGGAAAAAATTTAAGACCATTTTACCGTGTGGATTGAAAAATTATAACATTCGAAGTTTGAAAAAAAGTTTTTTTCATCACTACCCGACAGAGACAATAGACTTTGAGCTCTCTTGGAGAATTTGTTTTCCTCTACTTAACATTGAGTCTCTTATCCATTTAGATTTATGTCCTTTTAAATACATTAATGAAAAATTTCGGAAGCAAATTCAAGTTCTAACTCTCTCTAAATCACCCTGCAAATATAGAGAGGTATACAAAATTAGCAATACACTAGCTAATTTTTGAAATATTTTTGTGCATGGAGAAAATTTGTTTTATGAAATCCAAATGGTGAAAACACATGACACCATCTTCTACAAGCACAAATTTTTCCATGGCCAAATACAATTATCACCTTGCCCCCAAGACTCCCCCTTTAACAAGGTCTTCCAAGACTAAGGGGGAAGGGGCTTTGGCCAAGCCCAACCTCTCAAGAGAATTGACCAAGTAGGTTAGCCCACCTTGGCAACGTGCTAGGCAAGCCCCTAAATTTCGCATGCCTTATGCCCATCCATTGAAATTTTGGGTCTAGCAACCTTTGATCCTTGTCTCCAATTGCCCTAGGTTGCACCAACAATTGTGGCTTTTTTGGGCAAGATAACTTTTGATTTGCCTATTGGATTTGTCCAATTTTTTTTATTGGAAAAGTGGTTAGAATCAATACAAGGGAAATTGTGTCCTATTTGATCAAAAATTGACAAAAGATTGTCAATTGCTTTGTTAGTGGGAACCTATAGACAAAATTCTGTCAACTATTTTTTCACTTTGCTAGAATTTTTGTCAACTTCTATTTCCTCATATCTTCTTTTGTCAGTTGTCCCATGGCCATATTGGGATGGTGGCCTAATCAATGGTTACAAATGTCTCCATTTTTTGCGTAAGAAAAAATATCAAAATTGATTATTGATTCAAATTTAAATTTTTACATATTGAGAAAAAAATGCATATACAACAAAACATACTGCCATTACTTCACATCGCTCTATAAAACGTTTATTTTTGTGGATTTAAGAGGAGAAGAGAAGCTCTATATATACACAAGGAGTGGTAGAAGGTAGAACAATTCATATGAGATATATAATTTAGAAGTTGCTAGAGCTCAACCACTCATATTTAAGTTTGAAATAAGAATTGTGTTAAAACTGGAATTGTAGACCTCATTTAGACATAGTAGAATAACTTTTCAAAAAAAACTTTGAACTAAAAAATAGTTGGTGAGTCAATTCAAATTTCATGTCCAAAAATACGTTTGATATCATGATCCTCCAATCAAAAGTTATGGACAAATTTCAGAGAGGATGTTTGAAAAGGTAAAAAAAAATTCTCTTCCACCGCTTGTCTGAAATTTGTCTATAACTTTTGATTGGAGGATCATGATATCAAACGTATTTTTGGACATGAAACTTGAATTGATTTCCCAAATTTTTTTAGTTCAAAGGTTTCTTTGAAAAGTTATTCTACTATGTCTAAATGAGGTCTGAAATTCTAATTTTAACACAATTCCTATTTCAAACTTAACTATGAGCGGTTGAGCTCTTGCAATTTCTAAATAACATATCCCACATGGGTTGTTCTACCTCCTACCACCCTATGTATATAAATGGAGCTTTTCTTCAACAAACCACTCCTACTAAGATACCCATTGCAAATGATAAATGAATACATGTATAAAATACTTAATGAAATCTTTGGATTTTTGGCAAATCATTTAATATCTTAACAATCATTAGTGAGTCTATATGTCATTCATGAACAATTGATGACCTCAAAAATAGGAAAAAGAGAACCAAACTTCAATTACAAATTTGATAACAATTTCACAAAAACTTGACAAGTTCTCACAAATTGACAAGAAAAGGTTATGATAACCTGGCTATTGTCACTTCAGACAAATCTCTATCAAAAACTTGTCATCTTGGACTACATTTCCTTGTAGTGAATATTTACGTTGTGTCAAAATTTGATAAACATCCGTTAAAAAATGACTTCTTACACACCTATCCAAAATCTCCTATATACATTCAATGGTCATTCGGTCCTTTAGGGGTTAAACAAAAATTATTTTGAAATTATCTTAGGATTATCTGTAAAATCTCGAGATTCATTAGGTTAATTTTCAAAATATCTTTGGAAAAAAATCGTAAAGGATTTGGTTAAGATTTCATTGCTAAATAAAGCTTGTTCTAGAAAATTCTTCGATTAAAGTCATTAAACAATTATTATTTTGAAAATATGTTAGGATTGTTTAGGAAATAATTTTAGATTAATTAAGGTCAATTAGACAAAATATCCACCAGCAAAGTCAAGGGGGGAAGGCCTTGGATGAGTATAAAATGCCTCCTTCCCATGATTTCTAGTACCTTCACCTTCATTCTATTCTCTCATTTTTTGTTTTTGTGCTTGTGTTTTCATTCCGTGCTACAAGCAAGTTGTCAAAGTACAAATCGAGGTCAAATTCCAAACAATTTCATTCTATATGTACACTTTGAAAGACAAGAGGGTCCCTTCAAAGTGAATTTTATTTCATTTTTTGAGTTTTAAATACTAAGTCTTGATATTTGTTGAGTTGTATGAGTTTTGGAAGGATTAGACCTCCAAACTCTAATTTGATTTAAGATTTCTCAAATACTAACACATTACGGCCTTTGCAAGAGAATTTGGAGTTACAAGGCTTAAGGTGGCAAAGCTTGACTTTGCCAAAAGTTTATTAAACTAATCTCATTGTATAATGGAGATTGGGGTTTTAATCACTAATTTTCATTTAAACATTTTCATGTATACCTCATTTAGTGATTAAATAATGGATTTCTTGAAATTTTGGAAAATTAGTTTCTAATGGTCAGTTAAACACTATCATATGTGCCTCATTTAGAAATTAAGTTCTCCAAAATACTTATTACATCCATTGGACACCATTTAGGCTTGAAATTACTTTAGTGCAGCAAAGCTTTAGCCTTTTCCTTAGGAAAAAATTTCTAGAATTGTAGACTAAGGACTAAATGGATCAATAAGATCTTAGAATTTTACCATATATATTAGTCTATTAGATCCAAAGCTATTTTTTAGGAGAAAATTTAACTCGTTAATCCCATCTAATCATCCATCTTGTTGGAATAATTTGGTTCATGAAGATTTGACTTGCCTTGAGTATTTAATACTCAAAGGTCTTTTGGTCTTCCCTTTTTTAATTTTCTTCCAAGACAATGGCATGTCTCTCCCTTGTATTTACTTTGCTTCGTTCATGAAAATTCCTATGATTTGATAGATTGTGCTTTTAGATTAGACAAAAATCCCCCCCAAATCCAAAAACAAATCCACCCAAAATCTCATTTTGTGTGATAGTTCTAGTTTGATTTAGAAATTTCCAAAAATCCAAAAATACTAGATTTAAGATAGTAGTTGTGATTGTATTGATATTTTGTTTGAACCCCAAAACTCCATAAAATTAGATTAAGCCTTAGTTTAGTTTTTCTTCTGTTATTTTCTTTTGATTTTATTAGTTTTTGTTAGTAGGAGATCCACTAGCATATGGTTGAGGGCTATGACCATCTAACCAACAAAAATGAACATAAAGTAGACTAGCCTATAATCACCTTGATTCGCAATATCACTATATTAGGACCTCACTCCAAGAGTGGCACATATTTTTCAGAAGTGTGCACACGTTTCACAAATCAAACCCAAATGGAGTTATAAATAATTTCGATTAAAATTTTAATTTCTATGAATAACTAAAGTGATTTATCTTAAAATTACAAAACCGTCACTAGACTAGAATCATAAATATCCTATCCTAAGCCTATAACCGCCATTCCATGTACCTATTAATACTTGAGTATCCACCAATCAAGGACTGACACATTACCCAAGTTGGAGTTAATGTAGTGAAATTGTCAGAAAAGTAAATGGATTTGGGTGAATTTTATAGTGGAGATGGGGCCAAAAATAGGATCTCAATTATAGGAAGCTGGCGGAAATGGGTTGGTCCACCTTAGTCAAGTCGAGTCATGTAGTCAAGCTAGGTGACACAATTGGGTCTAGGGTCATAGCCAATGGCAACTCGCTATGTGGCAGGACATTGGAAGCTTGAGCCTGTTGAAGAAAGCTCAAGGGGTTGTTGAGAAGAACTCAGTGACTTGCAAAGAAGACATGGGGTTGTGTATGTGTAGAGAATGATGACAAAAAGTGAGGGAACTCTGATAGTGTAGATTGTGAAGGTACTTAGGACCTCCTACCATGTGAATTGGGTCGGTGAAGTTCCATGGGGAAGCTACAGTGTAAAAAAAGAAATTGTATTGCTATGTGGACTGGGTGGGCGGGAAGAGATTGAGTGAAAATTCCACACGTAATGATTCCCATCAAGTTGACCAATCTCCACCAACAGGCCTGTCTACCGATGATTGGTGAACCTTGCAATCTGACTTTCTCCGCTCATTGAGGCCGGCAAGACAATCAATGTTCACTTCTTGTCACTTTTAGTGCTTTTGCTATTGGCCCTACTCACATGGTAGGAGGCCTTTAATCTTTGAAGGACGAACTGGTGACCGTGGAAATACTCCCTTTTGGAACCGTGTGACATCATCTACTTTATAAAATCCAAAAATATTCATTGGAATCATACTACTGTAGAAGACCTACGTTTTTCTCTCAAAATTCTGCGGATGAATAATCGTAGTTCTGTCCTACAGAGAGAGATTCTTTATCATCCGTCGGATACAAAACATCCGCGTTGACGTTGAAGGGTTAAACTCCCTACACTAGAGAATTAAGTTGGAAGACATAAAAACATGATTTCCGTGCACTAGCTTATAATTCTCACATGTTAAGACAAGCATAGTCCATCACACACTCACAAACTTTGATTTTAACTCAAGTAAGAAGACGTACTTGAAAGTCTCTCACATCACATATGTCAAATCCTAACAACCATATGGGCAAAGAAACTTCAAGGTTAGTTACTTAAGAGTCTAGAGAGCTTGGAGTGTTAAAGGAAATAAGAAGTATCAAATATTGAGATATTTGAGGGACAAGAGATGATCTAGTGCATTTAACAAGGTAGGGCCATTTCATTTGATTCATTTACTATTCATTGAATTGTTGGTTAGTCAATAATTAGAATTCCAATAGGACTTAGTAGGTTAGGATTTGGCTAAATTTTATTTTATTAGGACTAATAAGCTAGACAAATAAAGACAAAATTCCAATTTAAAACATTTAAAATAATAAGGAAAAATTCATGAACAATTAGGAAATAATATTTTAACCCCTAAGTGGACATAGTCATAGTGTCACACCCCTATCTCCTTGGGGTGTCTGAAGTGCCATAGTAAACAAGGGGGACCTTGGGGGTGACATCCTAAGCCTTGCAATAGGCTAAGAAGGGAGAAATGTGAGATTCCTGAGCAAATAGGGTGCAATAGTGCCTTGATTAAAAAGGGAATAGTAGCATGTCATATATTCATGTAAAGCTCTTGAAAATACGCTTCTAATCGTCTAAAGAACGCGTGATTTGGACTAGTAGGCTAGAAGTTATGGCCATTCAAAGTTGGGGGTGTCCTAGTGGCGCCGGGACACTCAAAAGCTAAGTGTGAGGGGTTCCTAAAGAATCACTCAACAAAGCATAGCATGTAGCATATCATTGGAAAGCTACAAAAACAAGGAACTTAGAATGACGAACATTACGAGGTTCTAAGACATGAGCCAAAAGTTATGGCCAAGAGAAGGGTCGTGGTGAAGGCGTGATGCCCCTCCTAGTGAATCCGAATCTTTGGAGGGCCATAACTTTGTGAAAACTTGTCCAAATAGGACAAGTGAGCAGTCCATCGACATCTATTCGTCGCATAGATATCCAAAATGGTCTTGCATATGGGATTTGGAGCTCTGACAACAAAGTTACACCGTTTGGAAGTTCGGGAGTCCAAATGGAGGTAGAACTTGGGGAGTTCAGTTGGAAACAGGTGGTCTTGCAAAACCCAAGGGGGGTTGGCAAGTCCCTTTGATCCACAAGGGGGGTTTCCGAATACTACAGAGAGTACTATAGGAGGGGTTGGTCTCCCTCCTCACTCTCTTTTGGAGCTTTTGTGAGTCCCGGTGACTCATGGGTGGTGATGTAACTTCACCATCGGCTTCAAGGCTCCTTGGGACACTTGTATGTGTGTCCCAAGGCACTGATTGGTTGGAGTCCTACTCCTTGCTAGGCCTTTGGTAATGTGTCTCAAGTTGTGAGTCCCGATTAGTGTTGGTGTAAGGGTAGCAAATGCACAACGGGCCTAGTATGAAGTGGGGTAACAACCAAGGGTAGTTTGGACTTTGGTGAGTAGTGCCACTATGAGTCCTAATATAGTAAGATGCAAGTTTTGTCCAATGTGACCAAGTGATATGCCAGGTGTCACAAGTAGAATACGTGCTAGAAGTCCTAAGCACTGGGACTTAGCAATGTGAGTTGGACATGGGAACTGATGCTATAAATGTGTGGCATGTGCAGTGTTACTTAGTTGGGCCTAAGTAAAACCGATATTAGAGCATGGTGAGCCCTGAAAGCTGTGAAGGGCTGTTGAAGTCTACTTGGAGATATAAGGTGTTACTAGGGCTACGACACGTAGAGAAGTCTGGAAATTGGGCAAAAACATGAAAATCTTAGAGGATATCGCTTTTATGCATGAGTGAAGTGGGACAAAAATAAACTGTATAATCTTATACTCCAGTGTCAAAGGAGTGGATCACAAAAAAGAATCATTGGAATAGCTTGGGCGATGCTGAGATTATAACATTTGACTAGTATGTGAGGGTCGTTGCCCATCATGGGCAGGATCTTCTACATGCTTGCTACTTCATTTTCAACGCATTCATGAGGATCACAAAAATCCAGAAAATTATATAGATGGAAGAGCTTCAAGCCTACAATATAACGGAAGTCACAATTTGTAGAAACTAATAATAGTCTAGGGAATACAGAGCTTGCTACCTCCAAGTAGTACAAACTTCAAGCCTCTTGTGGTAGTTGAACTTGACCATGGTTGTTCGGCCGAACAACTCGACAACACAACAAACATGACATCCAACACGTCTAGTAGCCCCCTTGTCCGTCTAATAAAGTCAACTTTAAGGTTGACTTTCAAATAAAGCACTTTCTATTTCCAATCTTGACATATTTGAGTTTCATTTTATTGAAGTGTCTCAATTTAATAATCACTTATTACATTCTAAATTATGAATCATAAATAAAGGGAGATTTCAAATTGTCTCTACTACTAGGATAAGGCCTTCTGCGACAAAATTGTCTAGTGTATGCGACACTCATCTTATACGACACACGACATCAGATGAACAACTCAATACCTGAACCCCAAAATACATTCGACAGAACAACCCTAAACTTGATACGTACCAGAAAACAAGCACGAAAAATGGGAGTCAAAAGCACTTGACTCTGAAGACCACTTCAATAGGAATTTGCTGCCCACCGCAAGTGAGTGAAGAAAGTTGGTGTCAAATTCATAAAGAAAGACATGTACAAAAAATATATTATATTATATGTGGCCATGAGGACTGCAAGAATGAGATTGTGGCCCTAGTCACTAATACTTTAGGTTGTTTTCACAGACAACACATAATACGCAATTTGTTTGCTCATCTGCCATGCAAGGCACATGAAGTGCAAGGCAACAAATCTCAAACACTCTGTACATATGATTTACACACCAAAATTGAGTATTATATTACGTTATTTCTATACATGCAAAGTTGGAGCAACGGGACCTACAACGACTACATGGAAGTTGTCACTCCTAGTCAATTCGTGCTACAACTTTCTAAAGCAACAGAAGCAACAAATGTGCTCACTACCCATGCTTGAGCAACATGCACCATTGGCGGATGGTGCTCACGTCCAACTTCTATACATACCCTACTATTACCTTCATGCTTACACAATGCCAATAGTCTTCCTATAGAAATGGACACCCCATCTGTATGTACTCAACTTCCCTACTCATACAAGTATAAATCGCATATCCACCTATGTAGACAATTGGGCTTGCTCGAAAACTACTACAATCCGCACCCCACATATTCAGATGTCCTATACAACTCTCCAATTTTGCTTCTTTTGTTCAAAATTGGCATGTTCACTTCTATTACGCCCATTCACCTTCTCAACACAAAGTGACTCGTTTGGAAGCACTCCCTCATATGGAGAAACATTCCACTGGATTGCGGACATGGTAAATTCGTCCTTGTTTTTCCCATGCAATACCGACATTTGTGACAATGCGCACTACGCACAAGTCCATGAACTCTTGGCGCAAAGAGTCGAAATTGTGACACTAATCCCCTCCGCATGGCCCATGGTCGACTTAGCTCATCTGCAAGTTGCATTTGGAAGTATAGATGAGACTCAGCTCCTTTTCCCAACTGTTGCATCGCCACTTGGTGTAGGATGTAGGCATTCACAAGAGATGTGTCAATGAGGTACCAAAAAATCCTGTGCCACCACTTTTGGCTATGAGTTTGGGAAGAATAAGAACCTCTCATCTAATCAGCTATATCAACACTATGCATGAAGTCAGAATATACTTTGTGTATAGGTGAAGTGTTCAAGTAGATCAAAATGCCATTCACTCGCCTAAGTACCATTGGCCAAGCAACATTAGCAACAAGTATGAGATCGTAGTAATTAGACAAGAGTACTACTAGCTTGCAATCAACAAACACCACACAAGATATGTCACAGCTGGAATGCATCCTCCAATGAAGTGTCCCTTGCGGTTCTTTAGAGAGTGCCTTCATATTCACCATCGTCTTCGGCAAGCCCGTGCCATTGCTTCAAACAGTCCCCATAGCGAATGTGCCAAGCGCATGTAAGTCCACCATTAGTTTGACAAAGGTGAAATAATTATCCGTGAAGACTACATGGAAGCATCCATGCAAGCCATGCATCAATTGCATGACCACTTTGTAAAGGGACTTAGCATCTCCTCGACTTCTGCCAACTTGCGGCTCTCTAGTAAGCAAACCAATGTAAATCTGAAAATCATATACATACTTATGTAAGACATCTGCTAAACTCTAGACTTTGATACCCCACTTCGTAGGCTTCCTAGGTAGGTATTGTCTTATAGGGCAATACTTGCCTTTGTAACCTATTATGCTTTCATTTACACTAATCTCCTAATACAAATTCCAATTTGACTTAAAACGGCCTTACATTTCAGATAGCAACCATCGCATTTTGCAAATCCTGTCGAACTCGACTTCCTCTTCAAGAACTCTAAGGAGTCTATCATTGGCTACATGTCTGCAACGTGTAATATCTTCATACCGGCAGCATGTCATGATTGTAGAAATGCAAGGGCAGTATAGAAACTTATTGCCCCGATTCCAATAGCAACAATGGTTGGGAAGTTGTTTGATGCCCACCAATAAGTTCACTGCTATGAAAGCCTTCAATTCTAGTTTATTAAGATGTCATCAGTTCCCTTCGCTTAAGGGCAAAAAAGTTTGAGGGTGCACTTGACTCGCGTAACAATTGGTTTCATCCCAAATTTGTCGGAATGTCTTCTCAGACCAAAAACGACTAAAGAGCACCATCTTAGTGGGCATTCTGAGTACGAGAAATGTTGGCCCTCACTAGTTGTCGCGCCCCTTAGTAACACTTACCACCTTAAGCTCACTTTCCAAACACTTAATACCTTAGTGCCACTAAGGTTCACGCTCTCCTAACACTGCACATGCCACGCACCCACAATGTTAAGTTCCACCTCAAGTCACGGGGTTCCCCATTCCTCCGTGACTCCCAATCCTTTCCTTCCAATACTTAACTTCCACAAGACACCGGGCATGTCATTTGATGACATGGGGCGGAACTTCCATTGATGTCCAAGCACTTGGTGAGGCACTACTCCCACCGGTGCTAACCGCCCTTGAATGGGACCCAACTCCCCACTAGGCCCAACCCAACTCAATTCGGGACTCACTAATCGAGACTCACCAAACGGGACTCATACCATGGCCTAGTGTGGAGTGGGACACCACCCAACCAGTATCAAGGAGTGCACAAACACTCCATGGTAACACACAAGTGGTGGTGAGGCTCCAACACTAGCCTCACCACCCAGGGCCACTTAGGCTCACCATGGCACCATCCGGGAGTAAGGAGGGAGACCACCCCTCCTCATAGTACTCTCTGCGGGATTCGGCAGCCCCCCCCCCTTGTATGTCAAGGGGTCTCCCAAACACCCTTTGGTTTTGGAAGACCACCCCGTTTCTCCCGATTCGCACTAGTTTGGGACTCCCGAACTTCCACCTGGCATAACTTTGCGGTCCGGGATCCAAATCGCACATGTGACCCCATTTTCGACATCTACGCGACGCGTAGATGGCGATGGACTACTCACTTGCTCCATTCGGACAAGTACTCGCAAAGTTATTGCCCTCCAAAGATTCGGGACACTCCCAGCGCGGCCAGGGCACTCCCGGCGCGACTGGGACACCCCCCAACTTAGAGCGCCCATAACTTTTGACTCGCAAGTCCAAATCATGCGTTCTTTGGACGTCTAGAAGCATCTTCTCAAGACCTTTCCAAGCATGTATCACACGCCCCCAAATTCGTCCGGATCAGAGCGCTACATCGCTCTGATCACTCGGGACTCCTAGTCCCCCTCACCTCATCTCTTGCAAGGCTTGGGGAGTCACCCCCAATGTCCCCCTTGTTCACCAAGGTGGCACGGGCACGCCTTGTGATGAGGGTCATGACACTAGTAGAAAACAATGTCCTAAATGACTTATCCGCAATGACTGCAATAGTCATTTTACAATCATTTTGGTCCTAAATGATTGCAACAATGACAACTATAGTCATTGTGGACAAGTCATTTATAGCTTGTTTTCTACTAGTGCCTCCACTAGGCCCATTCAAAGCTGGACTACCTTGCATGTAAGATGAGTGCTAGATACTCCAAGTCTCCTCAACGTATATCCTCTGGAAGGCTAGTCAGGCCGCTATTGCGGACAATCAAGTAGTACATCTGTTGGGTTGAAGAGGAGGCACACCACTTCCACTGGCTTGATCCACAATAGAAGCTCTTGTTGACCTCGTCGAAGTAGCTGTCTTGTTCTTCATTGGACGTAGTTGATGGCATTGTGTAGTGCTATGGGCCCCCTCCACTAAATCACTGTTGATGTGTCTGTCTTCACATGCTATATGAACATGCTCTATAGGATGATCGGACAAAATGCGATGGATGAGCGAAGGCCCTACCATGTTCATCATTGAAGATTGTTGCGGATCAACCGGTGTCCTTAGGTAAGCAAGTGGCAAATGCGACACATGTGCGATGACAGGGTCCTCTACATGATGAATGACAAAGGCAGTGGGAACTTCTATTGTTGTTCTAGAAAGATGTACATTTCCGGTGTCAATTGGAGAGGGCAACTACTGATTTCAAATAGGACTTGCAATGTTGCCTTCTTCGTGCATTGTGTTTGGGAAGTCTTCTCCTGTGTCAAGCAATTGGAGAAGATGGTCCTTCACATCAACATGGAACATTTGCACCAATGAGAGCGACACCTCCTTCTGTATTGTTCGCACTTCCAATGTTGAAGCTTTAATGCAGCTCTGTTGTGTATGAGCCGACAGCCCTTGAAGTTCAACACTATAGCTTGTGCCTTCGATGTGGGAGCTCTTCATGAAGAAGGTGTTGTCAACACTAGAGCATTCACCAATTCCATACTTTGAAAAGCCATCAAAGTCGTAGAAAGACTACCAAGAGTTGTCCTCTTCAGGCAACAAGGTGGTAGCTGTTGCATCCAGCATCACAGGAAAGAAGGAATCATTGTGGCCTATGTCAGTATAACTTTCATCAACATGTTGGGACGAGAAGGTATTCCCTCCTTGTTAATCATCAATGGAGTCATCAATGTCAAGAAGAGTCATGTCATTTCCTTAGTACTTGTTCATTATCGAAAGCGATTTCAACATGCCACATGGAATGCTCATCTCTCTCCAATTTCCAAACTTGACAACGTATAAGAGTTTCCTAGTGTCATTATCCTTGCAAGAGCATGTAGCTAGTTCAAACAGCATGTGTACATCGTTAGCTATGGTCTCACTTCCTTCATGTCTTGTGATGATAGTAGAAGAGAAGCACACTAGAATGGGGGTACAACTACTTTGAGTTCCACATTGCTAAAGAGATGCAAGGGCACTCAAAAAAGGGCGTAGAAGAGACTACAATGGCTATGCATTATTGATAGGTGGGACCATCTCTTGCGCGCTCACTTTGACGGAATTTGTAGGAGAATGAGCACTTGATTACAGCAAAAGCTCTGAAGATGAGTCACCACTTGAAAGGGGTGCCTTCCCCGCCTCCTCTTCTCAATTTCTCATCATTGCAGTCATTGCTATCGATAATCTGTTTGCGTTTTCTACTTGAGTTGAATGCTCTCTCTAAAGATGTTGCATTGTTGAGTTCTTTGGCAAACTAAAGGTGCGTTCAATAAGGCAAAAACGAACAACCGACGATAGCATTATGTTTCTACAGAATGGTTGTGATTAAGTTGCCAAAGAAAGTTGAACAGAGTAGCAGACCCACGCCTCACCTATGTAGAACTAGCAACAATGTAGACAAGACAAAGGCACGGAGGTGATGCTATGTCAGGCCACAATAGCATCCATAGAACATAGTTGACTTTATTAGAGAATCCGAGCAGATGCCCCTCGAGTATTCGCTCTTTCCACCCAAGGATTCTTGCACAGTGGTGTTTGAAAAGGTATTGCACACCCCACAAACTATCAATTCTTTTCACGTCTCATTTGACTGAGCGGCAAAGTAGTCGTCTTTGATCCAATAACCCGAGAATTTGGTGTGATTGTGCTTTGGTAGCTCCAATGGAAGAAGACCAATGCCTAATAATTTCACGAATTTGTGGCAATGTCGATGGCTACGGATTAGTGGAGCCCATGTCAGAACTTGGTCATTTTATAGTGAAGGCATTGTACTAGACAAGGTGCATGGTCACTTACTACATCCACCACAACATATAAGGTAGATGTAGTTGCTCCGACTATGCAAAGTGCAAATTTGGTAAAACATACTAGAAGAAGGAGTAGGCCACAGTAGTCTCAACCCCGGACAAAACTCAACATACAACTATGCGAATGCTCAGATGAAGACTTCCCAAATCAACTTCCAAGGAATGGTGATGGCTATTGACAAAAGGCTTTAGTTGTACATGATCTGACTTCTCTATTGGACACTTGTGTAAGAAAAAAGCAAGAATGGACTACAACTACGATGCTCAGCAGTTGGACAGAGAATACTAGAAGAGTACAACTACAGATACAATGAAAGTAATTGGAAAGAAGCAAAGCAGGAGATAGTGGAGTGAGATGATGCTCAATGAAAGTGACCACAGTAATTAGAACTATTGAAGAGCAAACACGAGAGGACTCCACCAAGTATTGAAATCACAGAAAAATGGAAGCTTCAATTCTTTGGAACGAGATGGTGATGATTAGAAAGTAGAGCTAAGTGAGGTGGCCTTCAATTGTTCCTCAAAATTCTTCTTATTGATCAATGAGGAGTATTCTACAAGTAGAAATTCTAGAAGATCATGAATGCATATGGCGGCCTTGTAAATGCAGCTAAATTATAGAAAATATTGGAATTAATGATGGCCTCCAAAGGTGGGGTCTTTGGATTGGCTTGAAATTGTATTTGCAACTCTAGGCTTGCCACATGACATAAAGTACTACATGGATTTCTATGGAAATGCAATTTTCAAAGTCTAAGGTCTAAAAAAATGCTTAGTTCACAATGAAGTAGTGTGTGTAGGTAGGCGTCACATTTTCCTCACATGTGGGCGTAAATTATACAACCTAGGAAGTTCTAGAATTTTTTGTTGTTAGCATTGAAGAAGCAACCGGCAATGTTGTAATTAGAGATTTTCTAATGGAATTCTTAATACAACAAATGACAAGTGTGATTTCTTGTTGGTTTGGCACCTACTCTTACTCTTTGCGCATAGCTCCACTATCATACGTTTCCAATTGTTGAATATAAAGCTTGAGCTGCTAGAAATTTTCATGCACTCTGACGTTAGCATTTGTATGAGTGGAGTAGAATCCATCATTGCCCAGAAAACCATAAAGAATTCCCGAATATCATGAGAGGTCCCACCTCACCTAACAGGGCAATGGAAAATTTCAACACTTCCGAGGCACCTCTCGACTTTCCCTTTTTTCAAAAATTAGTGACGTTGAATTCAGAGAAGGTGTTCTCCATTCTCTGTACATAACTATTCCACCTATTTGCCAAAAAAAAGCACAGATGAAAGAACCACAAAAACTAAGAGATTCAAGGCTTTTTTTCTAAACATCATCCAGAAATTAGACGTTGACCAGCTAGAGGGTTAATCCCTAAATGTATTTGACTATGTTTTCACCAAAAACACTCCAAAACTATTATTTCTAGTACAAGTACCAAATTCTAGAAACTAATACGTTTAGGACACATGTAATTGTAGGATCTTGTAGTACACTGGCTTGAGAAGATGTGGAAAAAAATTCAGAAATTTCCACCATGTAGATTGCAAGATATTAGTGTTTAAATTGACAAATTGCTTATTTTTGGCCCTACAAAAACTCGGGCAGCTGCACTTCACAAGGTCAAATCATTATGAAAAAATGTCCTAAACAATTGTAATGCTTTGAATTCATTCTTCAACTCAAGTTGGCCACATGCTTGGAAAATGTTAGATCATTTGGAATTTTACAACATATAAGAATAAATTAGTAAGTAGAAAGAAGTAGAGAATGATTCAAAATACTAAATTGTTAACAATTTATTTATGGGATTGAAAATTGTGAAACCCAATGGTTGTGATGTTCTAGTAAACAAATTACATCAAACATTTTTATTTTTTTCCAAAAATATAAAAAATCTAATTAAATAATGGTCTTCAAAGTTTATTTTAGAGTGAAGATTCTCTTACTACCCACAAACTACCAACAACTAAAACTCTTTAGAACTTTCATCTCATAAATCAAAATGGAATGATTCAAAGAATTCCATGTACAAAAAATCTCTTAAAACTAATTTCAAATTTTTAATTTTTAAAAAGATGATTTTTTAAGAAGTTTTTATGTTTGCATGAGCTACTCGATGAACCATTAGAGGAGTTTTGAGGGCTCTATATGCTAGTTTCAAGGTTTTTCCCTTGCCTATTCCTCATGCTATCTGGGAACGCTTGGCTACTATCAG
This sequence comes from Straminergon stramineum, assembly GCA_963920665.1. Classification (NCBI taxonomy): domain Eukaryota; kingdom Viridiplantae; phylum Streptophyta; class Bryopsida; order Hypnales; family Calliergonaceae; genus Straminergon; species Straminergon stramineum. The sequence continues at coordinate 21,836,067 of OY987271.1, forward strand.
TAAAATAAATATCAAAAAAATAAAAATAAAAATTTATGATTTCTAAAATGCAAAAAGAAGAGTAAGAAAAATTCAATTTTTTTTTGATGTGGCATGTTCTTGGCCACATCAAACTACAACAATGGTGTAGTTCCTACATTCACTGTAGCTTGGGAACTCGCAAGCACATAGAGCCCTCAAATCTCTCCTAATAAATGAAAACTACATATCATTCAATAACTTTTAACTATGTCTTCAAATGTTATGAAAATTGATGGGTCTTAAAGCTACTCTTTAGGCATATGTTATGTGAAAATTTCAAAGAAACAAAAAATAAATTTCATTCTTATTGAGTTTCCCAAATCAATATGTCACCAAAAAATGTTGTTTGGTCCTTTAGGGGTTAACAATTTTGATTTGATTTAGGACTATTTAGAAGACGCTTCATATTGAAAATAATTTCCAAATAACAAGGAAATTATTAAAATACTTTAAAACTAACAAATACTATAGAAATTAGTATGGGCTTAAACTGTAGGGAATTTAATTGGCAAAGCATTTAAACTAAAACTCTTAGTTATTTAGGCATGATGGAGAGCGAAGACTATTACAAAACTACTATGGTTGTTATCTGCAATGACAACACTGTTGACAAAGAGGTATATTGAATTCACAACTTTCTTTGATGATTTATTTTTAATTGGTTAGATTAGAGATAGTGATATAAATATTAATGATTAGATCAAAGCTTAAAATTTTTTTATTAGAATTTAGAATATCATAAATAGGTTTCCAAAAATATTTTGAACTTAAAAAAATAACTAAAAATTGATGATTAGTTAGAAGATAATTAAAAAGAATCTTCAATGAGTGACCAAGGAACATTTCAAAATTGGAATCAATTAGGGCATCTTTTGGTTATTTCAAAAGCAATTTACACTTTAAAAGTACTTTGTTTTTTAAGGAGATAAGATTGGATGAACTTTGGCCCAATTATGGATGAAATTCTTTAGTTTTGGCCAAAATTAGGTTTCATTTTGAAACTAGCTAATTTAATTACTTAAAGAATCAATCCTAAAATCTAGATAAGTTTTAAATTGATACACTATTTAAATTTTATGGATGAAGTTTTTAGGTTAGTTAGAGGTTAAAACTTCATCCTTTCATTTCTTTCACTAGGAAGGTCAGAATTTAACTTGCTCTACCATTTTAGAAAGGACAAATAACATTCTACAAGTTAGGCTAGATTTCTTTTTAGTTTGAATCCATATTTTTCATTCATCATTAGACATTTGATTTAGTTTACCAAAGTTCGATAGTTTAAAGATCTAAGAAGTTTCAAGTGATTTAAATTCAATCAGGATATTACAAACAAAGTATTCACTGTTTAGAAGGTGTGAATTGAACTTAGATTAAAAACACCCTAAGATAATTGATAAACAAGATGCTAAAACAGGTGTACACGTTTTAACTTAGAGGGTGGAGTTTTATACTTACAACTACAAGTACTTCTATTTTTCTAAAAGTTTGAATTTTAACACCCTTTATTAGTTGTAAAAAAAATTTAAAAAGCTCATTAAGCTTAAAGTAATGCAAATGGATTCAAGATTAGACAAAAGAATATTTGTTGGCATCCCTGATTATGAAATCTTTGTTGACAAGAAAAGTGATAAGAATTCAGAAACCCAATTCATACAATTCTAGAGAAAAAATGATACGAGAAAATGATTCAATACAAAATCCAAAAATAATTGACACAAATCAAAAGGTAGAAGCAAAATAATTATTGTAACCAAATGCCAGCATTAGATGAAATTTGAGGGCTCCAACAAGAGCCCGTGAATTATCTTGAGTTCCCAAGCTATGGGAACTCGCCACAATAGCAGTATGACATGCCATAGTCACTACCATGTCAAAAAATAATATATTTTTTAATTTTTAAAATTCTTTTCAAAATTCTTTTTCAAAATTCAGTTTTAAGTTTATCAATACTTTCTAGAAATTTTTTGGGAAAAAAAAATTCAGTTTTCATTTTTCGAAAATTTGAAAATTCAGCCCATTATGGGCTGGTTCCCAATTTTTGGCAACACATGAACAATGCAGGGAACAACCTTGAAATAGGCTTTCGGAGCCCTCAAATGTCCTCTAATGTAAGATAGCAAAATATGGAGCATAGGGAAAGAAGATTGTTCAAGAAGAAATTATGATTCAAAATGACAAAAATAGACACCCTAAATTAAGCTTTGACGTTGACAAGTTTTCTTTCCATTTGTCAATCACTATTCATTCATTGAAGATATTAGCTATACTATACATTAAAACTTGCCTGCCACCCCTTGGTGACAATTCCCCCCCCCCCTCTCGAGAAGAAAAATTCTCAGCCGTGGATGCTTTTAAAAAGAAAATATTCCGGCCCCCTCTTGGTGATCTGGGCTGTTGAATAAGGAAATGAGTAGGCCATTGATGCAGCCGCTTGAAGGGGCAATCGGAGCCATTCACCAATTTGGTCGGGTGTGTGCTCCAAAGATGACGGGATACAGATACAACAGTATGGGATTATCCCATAATGATTGTTTGCAATCCTAGCCTCCCAAAATTATAAAAAGGGGAGGTGGGGGACAATTTAAATTTAAAATTAAATATCAAATCTTTCATAAAATTGCACCCTTCCAAAATTATAAGAGGGGGTGAGCTTAAAATTAAATTTTCATTAAATTTTTTTTGTCATGGTGCATAGTTTCACTATGCACCATGAAATGGCTGTAACAGCCAACCACAATTACTACATACTATGAAGTACAATAGTTCAACATTTATAAAACATCCTCTTTCTTAAAAACACAAAAGCATAATTTATTTTTGTTAAGGATCTACTAGCCATGTTTTTTTGGAACCCTCTAATATTTGTACAACCATATTTTGCATTGAGATAAACAAAATGCTTCACTAGTATAGTCAAATGCAAGCATGAAATTGTGGGGAATTGCGTTATTTCTACATTAAACTTATTAGAGATAATATATAATTTATTTTCCATAACAAAAAACATTGAGAAAATTTGGGTAATGTTGTATTGGTATTAGCCCTAGTCTGGATCTTTGTTAATCCAAGCATAATTATGCTAAATAAATTCTAGTATATGTTTCATACAACATGATTGTGTTGATCACAATGGGAATTATAGTGTCTCCAAGAACTTGCATTGCAAGCCGAAAATATGGAAATTCAAGTCAATTTTCATCTTCAAATATACATTTGTGATTTGAGTTCTCCAATGAAAAGTTATAAACAAAGTTGGAAGAGGAGTATGAGAAACATTTCATGACTTCTCTCTCAATTTTGCCAATAAATTTTGTATAAAGGATTCAAATCAAAAATGAATTCTTAAGGTTGAAAGTTGAAATGAATTTTCAAATTTTCATAGGTTAAGAATTTATGAATTTTTTTGAATTAATATACATAAATGAGGTCTTAATTCTACAAGGTTCTCAATTACTATGTGAATTTCAACATATTCCAAGTAGATTTGCCATGCTTCCGTCCCCACACTTTTGTGTTGTACTTGCCATCTCTCCATTTCTTAGATATTTATTGGATTGAAAAATTATAACTGTGCATATTAATAATGCTGGATTCAAAAAGAAATCCCAAATCTTAAACCTAAAAATTCTTCACAATAGGCCATTGTAGATTTGTCAACAAAAAAGTCAAACTTGCTATGCATATTTGCAAATCTACAAGACTTTTATGATAAATTTTTACAAGATTGAAATTAAATTTTTCGAAAATGTGGGGGTAGTTATAATAAAAAAAAAGTAATTCCAAAAAATAAAATTTTGAGATAATGAGATATACATGTAATCTCAAACCTTGGGAATTTATGGAAATTTTTTCTTAGACTTTGACCATACAAATTAATAGATCTACTAGAAAATTTGAAATGAAAAAAAAGTTTTCCCAACCTTGCCAAACAAGGCCATACAATCTTAAGTCCTCCTAGAATAAGATTTTTGCACTAGATATGGTTTTTTAATAGCTACATATTATATCATCTTAATAGTTGTATAGTTTCAAATTTTCAAAAGTATAGGAGTCTTGCACATACTACATGATAACATGAAGCTATCCAAATTGATTGAAAAGTTTAGGGCAACATAAATTTTGATCTAGGCACTTGATTGAGAAAAAATTATAATCCCACGAAGGGAGACATGCATGTTCACAACATGCATCAAAATTTTGTGAACATTTGACCCAAATTGACTTTCTGCGTGCAAAATCTCAAGATTTCTTGTGTACATTGTACAATCACTAGGTCCTTTAGGTATTAAAGGTGGATTTTTTTCTCTATTTGACATAGGATAAGACTAGGATAAGCAAGTATAATGCATCCATGGATATCAAATTGGAATTATTTGGCAATGAAAGTGTAAGAAACTTATGAAAGACCTTTGAGAGTTCATTAACCTTAGGATGTTGATTCTCAATATAATTACCTTTACAAAGTGATTGCAGTTGCTCAATGGTAGAAAATATGACATTTTCTTAAAGAGCTACCTCTAGAAAGGTTAAGAAGGTTAAAAGTTTATGGATTAGCATTTTGTGACTACATTCTATTTAATAATTTCATAAGAATAAGAATTCATTTTTATATTTTATATCCTCAAAATCTCAACTCAATTCTCTACCATAACAATTTAAGCTGCAAAACTATAAGTCCAAAACTTTTAAGTTATGAGAATTCAAAATTTGAAAAACTAATAAAATAAGGTGTAAATTTTTTTTGTTTAGACTGTAAGCTTGAGCACAAAATCTCTTACAATCTTCTTAATCCAAATTTCTGAATTTTTTTTCCACACATTCTCATATAAGTTCAATGCAAGATCTTATAGTTGGTTATTTAAAAGAATTAGACTTTTTTCATATTTTCTCTTTACATTAGAAATAACAATTCCAGAGTGATTTTTGTCAGAGTGAAATATATTTAGTCTTCAATTTTTAGGGATTCAATAGAATATAAATAGAGTATTATATGGTATTAGTTAGTAGAAGAAAACCACCTATGGTCAAAATTGATTTTGTGCTAAATTTGCAAAGTAGCTAACTTTATGTAATAGCTAACACAAATTATGTTGAAGCTAGCATTGTGGTGTTAAAAGCAACACAAATTTAAAGCTTTTTACAATTGTAGACGATTTTCTATTAATATTTATTGTTCTTAGTTGTCAATATGACAACCATGGACTATTCTACTTTAGTTTGGTGATGAGAGACCTTGAAGCTTGAATAGTACAAGAGATTTTTACCTCATTCTTGCATTCTTAAAAGGACTATTGTAGCATGAAATCCCAAATGAGAATGGGTCTTGATGTCCACTTTGATTGACTTAAATAGCTACCTTTTGGACCTCTATACACTTGGAGACCAACTAAGAAAATAAAAAATTATGAGAACTATCATAGACCATGCTCAAATATTGCTTAACCCCTAAATGCCCAAGGCACTAGATTGTGGTGTTTTGAAAACTTTGAAATTAAGTAAAATCCAATCAAATTGCTATTTTTAGTAGTTTATATTTTTGGAGAATTTTTTTTGAAGTCTAGTTTTAGGATCAAAAAGTTGATCTGAAAAATAAAGGATTATGATTTTTCTATTGAAGATTTAGTGCAAGGATGCCCATTGCAATCTTGACTTCCCGTAGTATTGAGGGCTCTTGAAAATGAGCCTCAAATACACTAGATCTTGGAGGCAAAATCACATTAGAAATTCATTTAAAAAAATTGTAGAATAGATTTTGAATAACCGTAAATTGATTGGGGTTGTGAATGCTAGGTCCGATAACCTCATATTTTTTTAGTGACCAACTTTTTAGAGTTGACATGCAAAAAGTGAATTGAAAAATTCACAGTTTTTACACCCTCATGATCAAACATTATAATCTTTTAATCTCTAAGAGATATTGTTATGTTTTCTTTTCCTATGTGACCTCTAACATGTCTAGTTAGAATTTGTACGGTTACAATTCAAAAGAAATTGGTACAACTTAAGAAAATGTTGACTTTTTGTTCAATTTAGAGCAAATTTCAAGGAGCTCCAAACAGGCCTTGGGCATTTAGGGGTTAAGAATGGTATATTTTGATATAGAAGTGTTAAAGTCTTTTTATTTTCAAGGTTTGGGCCCTGAGTGTAAGCTACACTAAATAGTGAAATTAGGTTGCCTTAACAATTAGATTGACTTACCCCAAGAAAAGTACTTTACAAGCCATTAAAGTCAACAAAAATTTCTATATATACTTCCATTTGTATACATGAAGGTTCATAAGTCCCAATAACAACACTCTCTAATTTAAAAGTAGTGCCATTTTGTAGAGTAATAGCAAATATTTCTATAGTGTGGGGCAACCTAATTTCACTATTTAGTGTAGTTGCGTACCGACAGGATCACTCAGTGTTGGGTAAGTACACTCAGATGTAGTTAACGTTATCTGAGCGGATGAATGATTTCGTTCCTTCATGGACGCGGGAACGGTCACTGGTTTCCCGCGAAAACTCAAAGCCCAAACCAGCGATTTCGCGCCATTCAAACCGGGAACGTTACTTCTCTCTCGCAACGGACAGTAGTTCTTCAAACATCTGGAACTGATGCCAGTGCCATTGCCACTTCTATTTACACTGCGATTGCCATTGCCGTCGTCGCTTTCTTCTTGAATTCTCGCTACCCTGTAAGGCTTCTGTCTTGGGTTTAGGGTTTCTATCGGTTTTTTGATCCGTGCTCTGTGAGGGGAAAATGGGCGAATGGGATTACCTTTGAACAGCTGAATTATGGGCCAACAGGGCATTTCCTCACTCCGTTTTTCATGGGGCTTTCGATGACGAGTCCTCACATCGGGATGCACTTCGTGTAGTTTTCTCCCGTTGTTGATGGTATTGTGTAGTGACAGTGCCCTGGGTTTGGTTTTGCAGTCCTACGCCTACGGAAATGGGCTCCAAGAGGGTCTACCCCATTCTTTCGCTGAATCCTTATCAAGGAAACTGGACAATCAAAGTAAGGGTTACCAGCAAGAGCCCGCTTCGTACATTCAAAAATGCGCGGGGTAATGGAAATGTCTTCAACGTCGAGCTCACCGATGAAGACGTATGTACAGAGCTTCTGAACTCGAAAGGTCGAATGATAACGACAGAGCGTATTAGTTTCTATTCTGTTCTGCGAACTGTCCTGACCGGATGCACCTATATGATTTGCAGGGCACACAAATTCAGGCTACGATGTTCAAGGAGGCAGCGGACAAATTCTTTGACATTCTGCAAATGGACAAGGTGTCTTCCATCCCCACGCGTCTCTTTCTGTATATGAGTCTGTAGAGGAAAGATTACCCAGTCCGTTGTAGTACTGTACTGAACATGACATCTAAATCTTGCTCTCTAGGTGTATTACATATCGAAGGGAAGCTTGCGTATGGCAAATAAGCAGTATGCTACAGTGAAAAACGACTACGAAATGACACTCAATGCTAACTCAGAGGTCATCGAAGCGGCTGAAGAGGGTGCTTCTTTCAAGTTGCCTTCCACGACGTACAACTTCACCAAGATTGGTGAACTTGGTCAGCATATTAGTGCCAAGAGATTTGTTGGTAAGTTTTCTGCATAATCTACCATTTAGAGCATTGAGATGCGCTTCCTCCTTTCCGCGTTATGGTTCGTAGTAATATGTGGCAACGAATGTCTTGATCCAGGGAATTCGATGACAGGAAATGACCCTTTTGTACTTTCCGTGGTTCTGCAGATGTCTTAGGGGTAGTCCAAAGTGTCGGTCCGTTGACTACAGTTAACCGCAAGTCCAACAATGAGGAGATTCCGAAACGTGACGTCGTCCTTGTCGACCAAAGGTAAGTGGTCAATATCGATGTGCTGATCTTGGGTCTAGAACTTGGTCAGAGGTTAAGAGGATTGCGGTTATCGGGGTCGTAGTCGAATCTGAAGAGGATTGTTGTGAATGTAATCCGGGCTTGTGATGTGACAGTCAGCAAACGGTGGTGCTGACTCTTTGGAATAATACGGCCGAGAAGGAAGGGGCGACCCTGGCAGACATAGCGAGTGATTCTCCCATCCTCATGGCCAAAGGGTTACGCCTCAGCGACTTTCAAGGTGAGGAATCTCCATGCATGTGAAGTACAGATTGAGCATCCGGTTGGCAATTGAGTGGCTTTGCAGATCCTACAGATTTTCCGAATCTTTTGCTGGATTCTGAGAATTGTTTTATGGCATTGCAGGTGTATCTCTGTCATCTACAATGAACACTATGGTTGTAATCAACCCGGACATTTCGAATGCCAAAGATCTTCAATCATGGTTTGTTGCTCCCTCCCTTTCGAGTGCATTCCTATGGAACATATGATTCCAGTAGAGCACGTGCCTAATTCATCTCGCAGAAGACCACTCTGAGAGATGAGCCTTAGGCCGCCGTATTTCCTCCTGCTTGACTCAAGTGGTGGTTTCACTGTAGGTATGAACAGGATGGAAGGACTGCCTCACTCACTCCAGCTGGAGCGGGCCTCCCTGGGGGAACGAACCAATCACGGTCGAGCTTCACAGACCGAGCTGTCCTCTCTGAAATGACTCAGCTTTCTGTTGGTGAGGGCAAGGTGAGTTCACTCTCTCACGTGCTGATGCAAAAAGAAAGCAATTCTGTTTAATAAGATGGGAATGCTTGATATCATCTGCTTGGTACGTTGACACCCATGCTCGGTGATTGCAGCCAGTGTATTTCAATGTAAGAGCCTACATCAGTTTCATCAAGCCCGATCAAGCTATGTGGTATCTCGCTTGCCAGACGTGTAATCGCAAGGCAGTCGAGGAGAGCACGTCAAGCTACTGGTGTGAAGGTTGTCAGAAACATGCCGATACCTGCAGTAGGAGGTATGGTCACATGTCTGCATTTTCTCGATTTAGCTTCGAGTGGGGAATGCAGCATATGAATCATACTACTGAAATGAGGCTTTAAGTCTCTGATGCTGGTCAGTTTGTGACGGCTGAAGTCATTCGGTGAATTGTACTGGTGGCATGTGATGTTAGGTATATCATGCAAGCGAAGGTTCTGGATTCATCAGGCGAGGCTTGGGTGTCGGCATTCAATGAGCAGGCGGAATCTTTACTTGGTGTCAGTGCCGACAACCTTTCAGAGATGAGGAACCAGGTATGTGTAAATCAAACCGACTGAGCGAATTACATTTACACGCAGTATTATTTTCACGGAAGTGTGGACAATCCTAAATCTGCATTCCTGATGTGTAGGCTGGTGATGATAATCATGACTATGAACGGGCTGTACGAAAGGCGATGTGGCAACCCCGTGTGTATCGCATCAGCGCTGCGCAAACGGAGTACATGGGTGAAAAGCGGCAGCGGCTCACGGTCCGCACAGTTATGCCAGTTGATTGGGTAGCTGAAAGCAAGCACTTGTTGGCCAAGATAACTGCACAATGATAATTGTCGTTAGCACAGTTTCTACATTCCGACACCTCATATTCCTGCCCTGATACCCCAAGGATTAACAAGCCTACGCAATCCAGCTTAAGAGCATATTCACCTCTGCGTTCGGAACTTTCTAAGTCGCCGCCATACACTACGACCCGAGGGTGTCTCAATTTTAATGATAATGAGACCGAAATCCAACGGTGATGAAGGAAATTATGGTACATGTACATAGTGCAGTGAAGACTTCCTACTCTTCTGTGTAATTCATTGCCCAAATCTTTTTGAGCAGACCTCTGTATCGTGAGCGGCTATTTAGTTTTGTAACAACGTTTTTGGGTGTTTGTTTCCTTTCTCAACCACTTGGATACTTCTTCTTATGCAAACTCTTTCAGGTATTGTCATGTGACATTTGTAGTTTGTTGCACGACAGAAAATATGACCTACAGAAATAGCAATCGAATGCTCAGATGCAAGCAAAGTGGGACCCTGACTATTCAGTTGATAAAATCGGGTTAGGGTCAACTTTATAAAATAGATTATTCAATTTGTTTGAAATTCTCAAAATGGAAGTATACACTAGTAATGAGCATCCGTAGCATAGAGGAAGAACACCTTTCAATGTTGGGTTAAGATTCTCCACCGTTTCTTGAGAGGAAGAGTCAGTGACCGTTCAGTACAACTTACCCTCGTTATAGTGAACACCTAGATCTAAAAAGTGACAATTACTTCAAAGCGGGAAAGGTTTGAAGCATCGTGAATGTGGATGAGAATGTGACGTTGAATTGAAGTGGGGAAAATGGTGAGAAGGGCTTGGTTATTCTCGAATATTCATCTGTGATGGAGAAAGGAGGTTAAATAGAATATGCTGAACCTGTTGATCTGAATTAGAATACTATACGACATATATCCATAGATCTTCCATCTTCCATATAACCTGACATATACCATATATTGTACATCATATTCCATTCATATCGTATGCCATATCATAAATGCTAATCTAGATGGCCAGAATTGCTAAGAACGGCTCAATCAATGACGACAAGTGTTTTCTAGATTGGTTACATAGGAGGGGGCAGGGTGTGCATTTTTTCCTCATCTGCATAAATGGTTGTGATTTATTCTAAGTAGGGTAGGAGTGCTAATGGTCCTAGGTGGGTGTATTTGTCTATTTTCATCACATTGTGTTGTCCATCTTAGGTTTGTTAAATTTGTAGTGATTGGATATTTGGTTAGTATGAATATGGAGGTAGGAGACAAGTGACCATTTTAGTAAGTGAATTTGATGAATTATATTTTATGATGTTTGGATGGGATAGATGGGGTGGTATTTTGGAGCAGTGTAGTCTATATACAAACAATGTATAGGCATAGTTTTGCTCTACATGTGAAGTGTGCGAGGTTTGATCAAGTACAGGGGTATAACTAATTTAGAATTGTTTGTTCTTGTAGGTGTCTATCTATTGTATCAACATTAATGAGTATAAAATAATTTGAGGTTGTATGAAAAAAGAATTTGCTCATTTCATATACTATTTTTTTTTTCATCTTTGAATTTTTAAGGCTTTCATATTTAGTTCAAAGCACTGAAGGAGTACATATAGCCAAGTATACATATGGTTGAAATTATAAAGAAGGCATAGAGATGGAGATGGAATGGATTATTGATTGCTAGCACTTCTTGAAAATGGCTTTATTGGAGTGGTTGTTTGAGAATGTTGGGTTTTTTAGCTGGTTTAGAATAAAGTAGATGGTATTGAGATTGCCAGAAGTTATGGAAAAATATTTTATATTTTATTAATAAAAAATGAACTACCAAGTCAACCCTTCCAATTTTAATCAATTATTTGACAAACATGTGCCATAAGTGATCTCCAATTACAATATAAAAAGGAGAGGAAAAGATTCTACATTACAAAGAAAACCTTCATGAAGGGAAGGAAAGTCCCTATTTATGGCCTACACAACAAAGCTTGCTAAGGTTTGACAATTGCAAACCTTTCTATAGAAAACCAACTTATAGACTCTCAATATTTTTCCAACTTGCTAAGCTTATAAAAGAATGGTGGGGTTAAAAATGGAGAGGGACCAATTCCAATTACTTTGTGGAGTGTTTTCTTGGGAGTAGCCCCTTCATTATGGATTCATTATGGCATTAGCATAATGGTTTATGATTGGACTAAAGACACCATTATATTCCAGTAGTGCCATATCCCACCTTGAAGAAATGGCACCATCTTTGCTATAGAAAATCCAAACACCAAGGGCAATTATCTCACATAGTATTTCATTTAGTCATTCAAATGCTTAAAAGTACCCAAAAGTAAATGGACTGCACCAAGCCTCAAAGGAAAATTTGAAGAAAAATTGGATGATGATGCCGACTTGTTCCGATTTACGACAGTAACTCAGATGAAATTGCCAATTATAGATTAAAATCATCCACACGTGTCAATGAAAAGACGGTTCTATCCTGAAAATCAAAATACGTCGATGATTACTAAAATATTTGGCTACAACATTTTCTTGTATATTGGACACTTCAGCATTTCTTCAATAAACAAAGACCCTGCTTTCACACATAGTGCATTAAAACCACAGCTGTATTGCAGAGAACAGATCGTTGAGGTGAAGTTTCGAGTTACTTGTGCACCCCGTACTTTCAAGAGATGAAGAGAGGTTCTCACAAGAGTTGAATTCGAAAACTTCTGTTGATACCGGGCGTATGGTTGATACAGAAAGAAGTTGGACGTGCTGTACCTCAACGTGTTCGCTGATAGTAGCTAATCAGTGCGTGTCGGACCATAGAAGCATTCAGCCACCCGGCGCTGCGCTCACTTCAGGTACAATACCAGTCGTAAAGAAAGAAACAATTGATGTTCACTTTTGAGTTCATTTTTTATTATTATAATTTTAATAAAAACTCAAGCCTCCCACATATGAGATTCTGGAATTCTAGTCCCGAAGTGAACTTTTCAAGATTCTCCAAAAGTATACGACAAGTTCATGCAAGAGTAAGGAACTATGGACATGATCTCATACAACTCAATCACCAGAAAACCACAGAACTATATGTTTAAGACACCAATGGACGTCCGTTAACAAATTCATTGAATCGATGTGCCCAACGAAACATGTCTGTCATGTGCGTTAAGACGGGAATACTAAGCAGCGGCAGAAGTGGTTCCACTTCGCAGGCGTGCTTGATTTTTCCTGTGCTTCGGTGCAGCAACCTCTTCAACCTGCAAATTAATCAAGTGCAAACCATTAGCAATACAAATTGAACTCCAATTTACACGCTTAAGCATTACTCGCAAGATCCCGTGAAATCTGGAAAGCAAAGACTTAACCTCTTTCTTCACGGGTGCTTCCTTCTCCGAAAGGATCAGCTCAATGTGGCAAGGAGAGGACATGTAAGCTGCATCACAAAACAACAGCAGGGAATCAGTTCTAAGATAGGGCAATTATCACATGCAAGGAACATACTTCGTACTGCCAAAAGTGAAAGAATCGCATAGGTAATTACTCACGATTTATGCGTCCATGGGCACGGTAGGTACGTCTGCGCTGCTTCTGAGCCTTGTTGACTTGAATGTGGGATACATAAAGAGTGTCAACATCAAGACCCTTCACCTGCAATCGTTGATACCAAGAACTTAATCATAAATTCGGCATCCTAAAACCAATGACGTGCATGTTCGGATACCAATGGAATATGTCGTTCGTTCAGTCGATTGGGCTTCAAAACATACCTCCGCATTGCTCTCGGCATTCTTCAACAACCCTAGCAAGAAGGTCGCTGATTTCACCGGCCAGCGCCCTTGTCCATTGGAATGCCGTGCCTTAGCCTGAGCAGTACGCCCAACACCACCACAGAACCTACGAAATGGAATGGCCTGCTTGTGGGCGCACACATCCTCGAGGTACCGCTTGGCCTTGGCCAACTCCATATGCTTAATGGATTGTGCTGCCTCTCTCGAATTCTGAGTTAAAACCAAGTTTCCCGTCAACTCCCTTCACAAATAGCAAGGCTCCGGCCCAGGAATAAGATCATCAGCACTTTTCAATCGTAAAACCCTAAAAACAATAGTAGCACTCCAGAACAACTCGGTTGGCAAACAATACCTTGAAATGCACACGCAAATCAGACCCTCGGGCCTTACATGCCTTGGTCGAATTGTCCGGGTCCCTCGCGTACTTCACCTGCACAGAGAAACCTGTTACACATCAGCGAAAACCAGAAACATATAATGTCTCCAAACCCGCCCACCTCACACCCAAACCTAAAATGCAAAGATAAAACCAAAGCACGTGGACCTTTCCTCAGGCTCATTCAAGCGAGCCCGTAACACTGGAACCCGTGAACCAAAAATGATCACCAGAAGCTTGAGCGATACATGACACCAGGACTGGCAGCAGCCGCAACAGAAAGCGCCGTCCAAGGAAACAAGGAGGGCACCAAGAGAGACACGAAAAAGAAGACCCGCCGGAGGTAAAAACGTACCATGGCGCAAGAACGATTTGGTGCTGGACCACGCGAGACGGGTTGCAAAGAGACACATGTAGACGCTGGACTAGGACTTCAATCACCCCCCTCTCTCCGATTTAGGGTTTGGTTCTCAATGCTCGTTTCCCCGTTAAACTTCGGTCATTCTGGTTAGGGTTTACCCACTCAGTGGAAGTTCTCCGAGGCCAGGGGCGATTGACCCCCTCAGTGCCCCAGCCAAGGGTAAATGTAAAAATTGCCCCCTATTTTGTGCCACGTAAATTTTATATTTCTTCACCTCTCCTAGCTCATTTGGGGACTCTGATTGCAAATGTGACATCCGAATTTATAAATTTCAGTATTCTCCCCTGGGGTAAAATGCAGGGCAATGAAGGGGTCAATTTTCCCTAGCCATTCTCCAATGCTTCGAGCTCGGTAAAAACATTGGAATTGAATTGAATATTTATCTCTCAAATAGAGATCCTAAATTCGTATTTGGAGTTGGAGGCCTCCAAATTGCAAAGAGGGGTTTGGAAATATATAATGATCCAACTACAAACTAATTGGAGACTTGGGTGGCTCTTGAAGGTGGGTTGGTTAGTCTGAACCGAATTTTTGCAAGGCGAAAATATTTGATTAGTTCTAAATGTATATTCCATTTGTTATAATACATATTGTAGTTGCAAAGCAAGGTTGGAGGAAATTCACCTTGAAATTTCAAATAGACACCGAAATTTTAGGAAAATTGTTTTTCAAAAAACATTAAGAATTGTATAGTGATAAAAAATATTGGCAAAAATATTATATTTTAAGCATCCGTTGAACCTTATTTTTCAAAAAACAAATACTCAACAAAGAAGTGCTAACCCTATCCTATACTTACAATAATTGTACATTAAATCTTTTCACATTATAATCTTGTATTCTTTATAGGTGGGACATTTTAATGTGGGAAGGATGTAAAAAAATATCAACCTTCTAAGGTCAATGGTCACTCAAGGTAATTAATAAATGGTAAAATATTTTTTGGTCATTATTGAAAAATCATTAAAATTCATACAAAATTTGGATATTTGGCTTGGCTGATGGTACATTCACATCATTTTTGTTGAGTTCAAAATAGAATTACTATGTTTATATTTGATAAAGGATATTTTCAATATTTACATAATTTTTACTTGATTCTTTTGGTCATGGAAGGAGATTTTGATTTATACGTAGCTAGAAATGGAGGGTTGCTACTATGTAAGCATAGGAGTGTGAGCCCACGAGTGTACAATACTACACACCTATATTATAGGTGTATATACTATAGAAATTAACTATGATTATTGGGTATATATGTTACAAATACCCATATTATAGGTGTTTATGATACATACACCTTCTATAGTGTGGGGTATCTATATTATAGGTACCTATAATGTAGGCTTAATGCTCATAAGCTTGTATTCTTGGGCTCACATATTAGCACCTCTGGCTAGAAAAGGAGTCAAGAAAGTCTAAAAGCCAATAGATTGATTAATCTAATACCTAGCACGCTTCAATCTCATAAATCTCTAAATTCCAATTTCAATCAATTTTTTTATAATTATATTAAAATAATAATAATTTATAACATTATAATTCTAAAAGATAGAATGAATAGTTAAATGTAATAAATAAATATTCACTTGTATCTAATATACCTTAAATTAGGGTGTTTGTTTGATACATTAAGATTTAAGAAATTGTGAATCCTTGAGCGTTGTTCTTGGTAATGTTAGATAGCTCTCTACAATGAAGGGTGCATGAACTTTGTTTTAGGGCATTTGGACCAATGGTGTGAAAGTTATGGATTTTTGAATTATTTTCAATTTTCAATTTTCAATTCAAAATCTCTTATTTTGGAAAAAACATAATTTTATATTGCATGTCTAAACACCATGAAGTAAAGCCCTTGCAATCCTTCATGCATAAAGCTTTCTATTTGTATAAAAAATGCAACCTTTCACATCACAACAAAGCCCCTATACTCCTTCATGTATAAAAGATATTGAATTTCAAAGTTTTTGTAAATGAAAAATTATTTTTATAGTCATTTTGGCTATGGCACACATAACATTATTAGGTTGTTTGTTTGTTTATTAGACACAATGAGATCTAAGAGACCATGCCCAGGCAACGTTCTTGGTACCATTAGAAAGCTCTCCATGAGGAGGGGTGTATGAACTTTGCCCATGGTGTTTGGACCTACAATATGGAATTTATGTATTTTTGAATTATTTTCAAATTAAAAATTTTCATTAAATCATCTTTTATTTTTGAAAAAACCATAGCTTTCACATCTCATGTTTAAATGCTACAAAACAAAACCCTTGCCTCTTTTATGCACAAATCTTTCTATTTGTATATCAAGAACGTAACCTCTCACACCATAACAAAGCATTGCACTCCTTCTTATGTAGAAATTATGAATTTTGGAGTTATTTTAGAATTAAAAAATTTATTTTATTCTTATTTTGACTTTGGCAATGGCACATGGCAAACAAATATAACTCTAAATCTAAACTTCAATGAAATATTTTTGTACTTATTTTTTATAAAAATAAATAGAATTGGAAAGATTACAATTATTAGATACAATAAAATGGATTAATAATTAACCTTTGAAGGACTACATGTTCAAACTTTGAACAATGGATATATGCAAACATGTCCTAGTTACATCATAGTTTTGAGGAAAGTGAAGGTCAATAAGGATGGACATTTTTTGCTAAAATTTAAGACCAAAAAAATTATTCTCTAGAGATTTTGTTGGCTATGAATGTTGTATTGAAGAAGACCATTTTATAAGAAATGATTGCATCTAAATATTTTTATCATTGATGAATTTCTTACCCTACAACATTGTTGAGGAAGAACAAACATGTGCAAATGCACATCCTTAGCAATAACTAAGGTCTTGGGGTTTCTAATGCAGCAAGAACTTATGATTTTCTTTTCTTTGCTACAAAACTACACTATGTGAACTACACATAGAAAAAACAATAAATTTCATTCAATTTCAGTTTTACTCATATCATGGTATATACATTATTTGAGTTCTTCAAGTTTCTCAAACAATTTGCTACATTGATACTTTGGCCAAGGCTCAAAGAAGTAAAGTGTACTTAAAAAGAATCATTAACCCCTAAAAGACCAAGTGTCCGTTCAACGTATGCAAGAAATCTTGGGTAGGCTCCTATGAAGTCATTTTTAGTCACATGTTCATGAAATTTGGACATAATGAATAACTATGTATCCCCTTCCTGAAAATCTAATTTTGTTTTTGATCGGGTGCCGGGATCAAAAGTTATGCTGTCTTGAGCTTTGCGGGCAACTTAGGCAGCACGTGCAAAACTCTTCCTATGATATTGAAATTTGGTAGGTGTGTAGCTTACATGATCCAAGATGCAAATGTCAAAAAAATAACCCTAATTAGTGTAAGAATCTCATTCTAGAAGAAGTTAAAGTTTGTAGGCCATGTCGGGCAAGGTTGGAAAAAAACTTTTTTGCCTAATTTCAAACAGTATAACCTTTCAATCCGTGTGGTCAAAGTTTCTAAAAATTTTTCCACATGTTCCCAGAGAAGTCTAGTTCAAATTTGTATGGTTGAATTTTGAAAAAAACACTCTTTTTTTCATTTTTTTCTTACTGCCCTAAAAAGTGGCAGTTTTTGACAATTTCTGCCCAAAATGTGCCTCAGTCCTTTAGGAGTTAAACTATCCCCTTGCTTATAATAACTATGATTAGTTGATCGGGGATTCTGTCAGATTTTGGTTTTAGATTCACCTATACAATGGTTTCAGTGGTCTATGGAGCTATCACTTTGAAAATTCATAGAAATGACATGTCATATCCAAAAGTTTTATTTTCTTAATTCATAATTTTCAATTGTTAATATTACAAACAAAAAAATTTAGAAAAGGTGCCTCTAACTATGATGAATTGCTTATATTCATGGTTTTGGGTGTTTTGACTATAGACATGCATGGGAAGTCTTCTTTTTAAACAAAATATCAGGAAGTATTTATTCATTTTCAATTCCTTCATTATGGTACTATTGATTTCTTTAAAGAAGAAGATGCTTAATCTAGATATCATTCACCCTTGTATTGTACTTTGTCCATTTTTTGCTATTTTTTCTTTTTGATAATTTTAGCCATAAATATGAAATTCTTTAAATTTGAGTCTAATTATTGAAATGAAGATTATTAAGTGTAGTTTCTACTCCTATTGGAAATTTTAGAAAATTAGTAAATTTCAATATTCATAGTAATATTAACTTTGGTTTATACCATGATGTTATATAATATAATACTCATATATGGTAAAAATTTCAGATTTTTTGAATATATTCTACATTTGATATGAATTTTCTTTGTTTTTTTCTTAAAAAAATTCATAGTAATTTTTATTTTTTCTAGAAATTTATAATTTGTTAAGATGTATGACTTCATCCTTGAAAAATAAATGTATATTTTTTCCTTCACACCTAATTGAAAAATGGTAGCAAATAGTTTGACGGCCAGTGTGGCTTGAAATTAGTGGTCATAGGCCCATCTTTAATAGGTTAAAAAATCACGAACTATTGCCTAATTGCCTAAGTAATACTAAAAAAAATTACAAAACTACTGAAGTTGAATTTCTCTTAGTCTTGTTACTGCTTTCTAAAAATACTCATTTAACGCTTGATGAAGCAAATTAAAGTGTTGCTTTCTGGTGTTCCTATGTTTGGTTTATTACAACCCCCATTAAAGAAAGGTGACGCTCCCTTGACGGGGGAACCCCAGCGCCGTGGAGGAGAACGTTGGGTCAGGGAACACGGGGATGAAGACAGCTTATGTTGTCGGTGTTGGCATCCAAGCTGAATGGTGAACCAAGGTGAGTATGCTTGCATCTCTTTCGTGGTAT
Organism: Straminergon stramineum; assembly: GCA_963920665.1. NCBI lineage: Eukaryota > Viridiplantae > Streptophyta > Bryopsida > Hypnales > Calliergonaceae > Straminergon > Straminergon stramineum. The sequence goes on from OY987271.1 coordinate 21,854,941, forward strand.
ACGAATTTCCCAGGGAAGAAAACATGATTTGAGAGAGAATTCAAATTTGAGCATTGCGGAAACGATGAAGTTATGCGAGATTTTAAGTAGTTTGGGGTTTTGGGGTTTGGGGTTTGTCATGCCTTGATTTCTGAAGTTATTTTTTCCCTATGATGACAGAATTTGAAATTTGAGGATGCGGAGGTTGGAAAGCCCGGCCCTGGACAAGCGAGGGTGAAGCATACCGCAATTGGCTTGAACATGATCGATACCTACTTTAGAAAAGGCCTGTACAAAATGCAGCTTCCCTTTATTACAGGTGTTTGCATTTGATCTCATGTCCCAGGATCTTGATTCTATTGAATTTTTCTGTCTGAGATGTTAGGGTTTCTATTTTGGGTGACCTAACCAGAGGATGCAATGCACTTGCAGATTAAGCTGCATGTGAGGAAAGAACTTTGCACTGCACCTCACACAGTTGATATGTCAGACAGTTTTTGACAATTTCTCATACCAGCATAAATCCATCTCCATGCAGGTTCCATTACATCTGCTCTATTTCACAGGACTGAAATGTACTGTGAAAATGTCATAAACCCACAAATTTTAATCCCATAAGCCCATAAGCCCCTAAACCCTAAACCCCATCATTTTTGTATTTTATGATTCAATGTTAACTATCTGTATGGATCTATGAATTGTGGAGTTCGCTACTAATTTCTTCAAATGAATCTCATTGCTGAGCTCTATACCAGACCGAGCTCTGATTTCATTTTGCTCCAAGATTTCTATGAGTGACTTGACTTGATGTTAATTTCTTTGTCAGGTTAGATGAGGAGAATTTTCGATTGTTTCGATCTAGTAGCTGTGTGTTCTAGCTATTGATAATTTAGAGCAAGTAATTCAAAAATTTGACTATGGTGTTGTTATGATTTTGGATGCAGGTTTGGGTATGAAGGTTGGGCACAAAGTGGTTGTTCCTTCTCGGATATAACGTGTGGCATTTTTCCTATTGCAAATCAACTCGTCTTTGATATCTGTTACCTGTTCCAAAGAGCAACAACCATGTCAAATGTTAGATTTTTCTGGCTCACATTTTCCTTCACATTTTCAAAATTGTAAACAGCAGATTGCTTCGGATGATAGACGAGTGCTGAATATTCTGGCTTGATCTTGTTTGAGTCTCAGTCGACCTAGATTTTGCTGGATTTTGGTAGTGACTTCCACAAAGGATTCACATTTGATTTGATAAGGTCTTGAATCTGGTAGTTTGGAACACATCCATGATATTGTGGAATTTAGTTTCATTACTATTGCATATTAAACAACATGTATGAGAGTGCTGCCATCGGAAGATGAGGAAGGATTGGAACTATGGAGAATATACGTAGGGAACAAGAGTCAAATCTGGAGCCAAAACTGTTGAGATCAAGTTGTTATCTCTACACTAGATAATTACGCCTCGCACATTAGGTTGTCATTGACGAACAATGTAGTTTAGACAGGCATAGCTTGTTGATCTCTATTTGCCTAAGTGTCTGACAATTGCAGAGTATTATGCTTCCTTTCATTCAATGAGGGGAATGTTTTGACTTGCTCAGTAATGTCATGTATGTGTGAATTTCTTATGCAATTCTAAAGTGGGATAGGCAATTGACCCCCGGCCTCATTTTAACACCATTTGCTTACCTTTGAACTTTAATTTAGGAAAGACAAAAAAATAGATGAATTTAGATGAAAATTTACCCCATGTGGTTACACTCTAATCATCTTACATTATGCACATTGGGAGTCATATTATAGGTGAAATATTTTGAATTTGTGACAAATATCCTATGTAGCAATTTGAATTTGAGACAAGTAACCCATATATAGATAGTGATAGTGTAGATACTCCAAAGGTTCAAATTAAAGAGGTTTAAATATACTATCCATGTATAACTCTAGAGAGATTCCATCATAATTCCAAAAATCTACTAGTATGCGTTATGTTGTTCCTATAGTGTAATAAAAGAAAAGTAATTTTTTAATTTTTTAATTCATAGAAATGCCAAAATTCAATATCTTTTCTTCTATGCCATATTAAGAATAATTATACTATAAAAAAATTCCATTAAAAGATTAATTAACAATATCATTTTAATAATAGAAAATATGAATATGAATAATATATTCAACATATAAAAAATAGTGTTACCTAAACTGATATTATTAATTGCTAATAAAATATTAGATTATTAGAAGTGAAGGTTTGCAAAATCCATATTGAAATGATGAGTTTTTTAAACTAGGAAATTGTTTAGATCTTGACGTGTGTAGGGTTTTTTGATTGCAAGAAAGAAATGTTAATTTTGGAGCATTGGCCTTTGGCATAGATGAGGGGGCTTGGATGATTGCAAGAATGAATTGTTGCTTTTGCTACAATACTCGTGAATTTTTTCTTGATTATTTCAAAATAATAATAATAATAATAATAATAATGATAATAATATATACATGGAACTTTGTAAGAAGATTATAGTTTAGGAAGATCGAATATAGAATAATTCTTGAACTAAGATAACTAAAAAACTATAAAAAATTCAATGAAGTAGCTATTTTGGTGCTTTATTTTGGAAAAATACATCAGGTTTTTTTATGTTTACACTTACAAGTAAGTGATTTTGATTGTTAGGAGAGTTTTCGTGGTATTTTTACACCTTCAATTAAGCTTAATTTTAACCATTGGAATTCTATATTTTGGCAAGACCGAAGATAAATCAAATCAAATTGTCAACATATAAAAAAGAATCTATTAGAAAACTAGCTATCAACATTCACATGACATTTTGCTTTCAGAGCTCAAATAGAACAAGGGAAAAGATGAGTTGTGCATAGCTATGGCCATCAACACTCAACTTGGTTACTTACATGCCAACATGCTCCTATTTCCTATTGTATAATATCAACCTTTTACAGGAAGATACTGAAATATTCTTATACAAGTGAAAAAAAAATCCACCAATTAAATCATTGAAAGACTTCATCATATTTTTGTTCCAAATTTTATATTTTAATTCTTAAAATCATTCAACCTTATGACTATCTAAAAAGATAAAGACTATAAAATGTGATACCTATCTACCCAAGAATGCAACTATAATCAATATAACAATGACTCTGAGTGTGTAATACTTGTAGGCCAATAAACCTACAACTATCTAATAAGACAAGAGAAAAAAAGTAACACAAAAGAACTCCATAATATTTCTCAAATATTAATGTAATGCAAAGCTTAGTTATAAATGCTCTACAATATAATTTCTAGTAGGAGACCACAATGGTCAAGGAATCAAGGTTGTTGGGGTAGCTTCTACAATTAGGCTAGTTTGGGGGGGCTTTGTAAATTTGTAGGACTTAGGAAGCTTAGAAAAGATCCATTGCTTGGAAGGCACAACATAACAATGTTAGGCACCCATTACGATAGGACTCAACATCCAAACACAAGAACCTAGTTGCACTCATATATCTACCAAGGGTGGGTAAATATCCACTCACAATTCACAACATCTTATTTTTCAAAATCCATGTAGTAAAAATGTAAGTCACATACTACAATAACCTAGAAATCAATTGCATAGATAAAAGGTCTTTATTTCAATGTTTTTCTTATAAAGATGAATTACACCAAAAAAATTCAATTACAAATACTTCACCTACTTCAATGCAAATGTTATCACTTCTTCATTACAACCTTGTGGGACACTTGGGTTGAGTTAGAAAACTAGGTGAATTAAAAACATAGGTCCTTTTTTTCCATGAAAGATAACATTTCTACTTATTTGTAAAATTCTACATATAAATGATATAATGTAGGATGTTTTAAACTCAAAAATGGAATAATTTGGAATTTTTATTAGAAGATTTCTAAAATTTTCTAGAATATACTTCAAATTTTCCAAGTATGTGATAGCTTCCATTTAAATACCCTCTTAACGCACATGGTTACAATAGATATATGCTAGTGATCCCATCGGCTTTATAAAAAATATTATTCAATTTCTAAAAACAATTCCCATTTACATGTTGCAAGAATAAGTTCTTTGATGTGGACATGTAACATCTTTTTTGAAGGAGATTCTTAAGGGCCCACACGTCTTTTCAGTGTAAAAACTCATGTAAGGAAATTTTGAAAATTTCTAAGAATCCCTGACTCGCTCATGGCACCCGACCCGGCCCGACCCGGCCGGGCCAACGGGGGCTGGCCCTAGGCGGGTGAAGAACAAGAAAGCGGACGTCGACGGAGTTTGTTCGTTTGCTCTCGCTTCGCGCCTGCCTCAACTTGTTGCTGGATCGCCATTGCAGCGCGACGCTGCTGCCTGCCTGTTTTTCCTCCATATTGCCTTGCGGCCGGGTCTCCTTACCGGCTATCATCATGAAGCTCGTCAGGTGTGGCGCCCGTCTTCACTTCCTTTCTTCTTCAATTTTCGCTTGGCTTCCAATTTTCGTTTGGCTTTAGGGTTTCTCTACGGGGTTTAGGGTTCGTATCGGGCTATTGATCCGTGCATGGTAAAGGACACCAGAGAATGGAACTCTTTCTCTATTCCGTTTCTCTTGGGACTTTTGGGACGGGAGTGACCATGGCTGGCTTTTTGTTGTGCTGGTTGGTTGCAGATTTTTGATGAAACTGAACAATGAGACTGTATCGATAGAGCTCAAGAATGGTACTATTGTGCACGGCACTATCACAGGTGCAATATGGTTCTCATCCACTTACCGAACTCTACGATGCCCCAGTAAACTCCATTGTATGTATCTGAAGTGAGTTGGAGTTGAGGTACAGTCGTCCCAGCTCCTGCGATTAGCTGTACCCGTCGTTGCGAGTCATATCCTGGACGGAGCTTGTTGAATTTTCTGGGGTTTTAGGTTTCGGCAGAGAGCTTCGGTGAGGATATTAAGTTGGAGTGTTGCTCATAGGATACGCAGTGTATGTTCTCCGATGAGAACGTACCTGGGATGTACATTTCAGGGGGTAGTGTCCCCTGAGTAGCACTCATGCTAGGGGTTTACTTTTTCGAGATGGGTCATCGGCGATGGGATGCAGTTTACGAAGTCCGTGAAGATTTCGACTCTCTGTTGTAGAGTTTGTAGCTCTTGTTGGGGTATCTGCCTATTTGCGCATTTGACCAGAAACGTTAATGAGAGTACTGGGGCTCACAGGCAGAATTTCTGTTGCATTTATTGTTGTTTGAGGGCTTACCATCTGTTGGCTGTGGTTTTTAGTGGAGTTCCACTGGCAGCAAAGTTCCGTTGTGAGAACTGTCAATGAATGTGCAGAAGATGGCTGGTGTTGGGAATTAAAGCACCTTAATATTTCGTATATCTTCCATCGAAGGGTGTCCAAGTTACTGATTATGCGAGGTTGTTTTCTGCAGGAGTTGATATCAGCATGAACACACATTTGAAAACCGTGAAGCTCACTTTGAAGGGAAAGGTTCCTGTGGCTCTTGATCATCTCAGTATCCGTGGCAATAATATCCGTTATTACATCTTGCCTGACAGCTTGAACCTCGACACGCTTCTCGTTGATGACACTCCCCGCGTGAAAGCCAAGAAACCCGTCGCAGGTACGTTCGACATTCCATTGTTGGGAGTCTTGTCTAGACCAGTATTGCTACCTTCTTTCCCGAATGGCGTTAGTAATATCGAATCGGAACTGATGGTGCATTGGACTGAACACAAAGTCTGGAGTCTGATTACATCGTATTCGTTCACGTTTTTGTGTTTTGTATTTTTATGTATATTTTCACTAGCAAGCTAACATTGGTGAGTTTCTCCTGCAGGCAAACCAGTGGGAAGAGGGAGAGGGCGAGGCCGTGGCAGGGGACGTGGACGTGGTCGTTAATTTTGTATTATACTGCCCTCTTTGGGGTTTCTGCTGTACTTCTCAGAGCTTCTGGTGTAGAGCCTGAGGGGTACTTGGCTACTCCGTTTAGTCTCAATTTTGAGTAGTCTCTGCTAGGACTAGGCGCTTGCAAGTGACAACCAATAGTCAAAAAGCGGTTGAGAATTTGTAGTGTCCTGCAACGTTGGATTTAGGAAATACTTGGCGGTTTGACTCTGTTAAGGAAATAGTCAAATTTACCTGCATTGCTCAAGCTTGTTCTTCTATTGTCCTATAGCTTCTGTGAACACAAAATTTGTCTGCAATTTTAGCTGGAAATTTAATGTTCTAATGTTTTGTCTAAATCGTTCTTTGAAGGCAATCTATGGTTTGCTCCCAGCCGCGAGTATCCATGGCGTGCGGAATTGGAGTGCTCTTCTCTACGCTTCTCAATAACTATATCCCTAGAGTTGTAAAACCAACAGGGTTCTAAAACAGTTCGAATGTGCCCACCGTCATTCTAGGATGTAAATGCATGCACATTGTACATGGCTTAAACGTTTTCTGAAAAATCACGTAAGAAATGTACCAATGGCATGTATGTCTGATCTTGGATGATCAGTGTGCTTACATTTGAGCTGTTCTAGAACCTCTGTTAGGTTTACAACGCTGTATCTGAACACTTTCCCCTTATTTCTTGGTACAGAAACCCTCCATTTGTGTCAATTGTTTGTTGCATCCCAAGTTCCATACTGTTTGCTTTTGGATTTATTGGCACCATAGCTAGTAGCATACGACTTCAAATTTAATGTTGCGAAGCAATCAGTATCCTGGTATAGCCTCGGTCATCAATCAATATGTGGATTCTTGCCTTGTATAATTGAGTGACACTTATCCCACCACTTTGGCATTGATTTAAATTTTGGAATGATGTACACACATGATCAACCCTAAACGCCTGAGGCACCAAGATGTGGTGTTTGGAAAACTTTGATGTTAGATGAAACCTAAGCAATTTGTTATTTTGGGTAGTTTATATTTTTGAAAAATTCATTTTGAAGTCTAGTTCTAGTATCGAAAATTCAATTTGAAAATGATTGATTATGGTTTTTCTCATCAAGATTTTGTGCAAGGGTGTCTAGCAATCTTGACTATCCATAATGTTGGGGGTTCTTGGAAATCGACCTCAAATACACTAGATCTTGGAGAAAAAATCACATTCAAAATTCATTGAAAAAAATTGTAGAGTAGATTTTGAGAAACCATAAATTGATTGGGATTATGCATGTTAGGCCCTTTAACCTCAAATTTTTTTGGTGACCAACTTTTTAGATTTGACATGTAAAAAAAGGATGTTAAAATTTTTGTGGTTTTGACACTGTCATGATCAGATATTATAATCTTTCAATCCATATGTGATATTGTTGTGATTTCTTTTCCCATGTGATCTCTAACATGTCTAGTTTGAATTTGTATAGTTAATTTTTTTTTTTAAAGTGATACAACTTATCAAAATGATGGATTTTTGTTCAATTTAGATCAAATTCTTAGAAAACCCCAAATGGCCTTAGGCCTTTAGGGGTTAAAGGACAAAGTGGCGACCATGGAAATCATCCCTTATAGAACTGTGTGACATCATCTACTTTACAAAAGTAAAAAAATACTCATTGGAGGTCAAAGTATTGTAGAAGATCTTCCCTTTTGACACAAAATTTCAAAGATAAATAGTTGTAGTTTAGTCCTACATGGAGAATTTTTTGTCACCCATCAGATACGAAATGTCCATGTCGACATTTATGGGTTAAATGGCGTGGGGATTGCAAAATGGCGGATGGATGACTTCATTATTCATTGTAGAAATAAAGAATGCCCCTATTGGTCCAAGAAGCCAAACATTTTGGTGACTACTTTGATCATAGGGGGTGAGTCCTCTAATCCCAAAGTACTCTAATTTTCACTTTCTAGATGACAAATAGATTGAGATTCAAGTTCCATCCTCAGTATTATTCAGATGAAAGTCTTAATTTGTAGAGATACTTTGTCAAGTTGTTGTTCTATCTAATAGTTGAATTTTGTGTTACTAGAGTAGTACATATTTTTCTAAAGTTACAAATGTAGAAGTATGTCAAGTGGTTGACTAAGCCAAAATTGCATTGACTCTAAATCAAAACTGAATTTGCAAAAATGGGATCATAGATTTTAAGAATACAAAAATTTCAAAGAAACACCATGTCCAAAGAACCTCATCTCAAATCCATTCCAACAAATTTTTTATTCAAAAGATGATAATCTTTTGATTGTTATCAAATATATAATGAATTTTGAACATTCTTTTCTAAAATTTATAAAAGAATATTGGTGATAGCATTTGTGAATCTAACCATATATTTCGAATCTTAAACTCACAATCCACAACTTTTACTTGGAAGAATATCAACTCCAAAATATTCTTCCATACAACACTTTATAATAATTTTTCTCAAATCATTGCTTTTGGATAATACTTTGTATGCTTAAAGATTAAGGATTAACCCCTAAGCATCTTAGGATACCCAAAGTGTCTCCATTAGTTTGGAAGTCTAGTTTGAAGTGCTATAACTTTTGCATTTAGTGTCCAAATTTTTAAAACTAGTTAGCAAATCTGTGCAATCTCCTCTAGTTTTTCTAGTTAATTTTTTAGATCAGTCCAAGATATACTTAAGTTTCGGGAGCCATTCAAAGTTCACAAGTTCAATTTGAATTCACCAAACTATATTTTGATGGCTACAAACTTTGGTGGCTTATACCTTTGTCTCCCAATGTTTGTTTTCAATAAAAAATTTGGGGATATGATCCCCTTGAAGTCTACTTATTGTAGTAAATTTTCATGTCAATCCAAGTTGTTTTGAATGCTTGGGAGTAATTCAAATTTCAAAATTTGGACAATTTTTGATGACACTGAAATTCGGCAACTTGTTTCTTCTTCATATGGTGTCCATTTCTAATATTAAAAAATGAAAAATGTTGCACATACTAGTCTAGGTTGTGTGGTTTAAATTTCCTATCAATCCAAAAGATTAAAAGTGTTTTAGAGGCATTTTAGTGGAAGGAGGTTAAGCCTTTGATGGGGTTTTTTGCAACTTTTTGCTATGTTTTGACATTTCCAAGTCCTTTTGTAAACATAATGAGCCATTTGAATGATATTTTATTTCACTAATGTGTTTGTATGTTGATTTTAAATCACTTTATAGTTTAGAGGCTTTTCATTTGAGTAGGTTTAGAAATCGAATTTCACCTCCAATGTATTTCTAGGAAAATTTCAACACTTATTTTCAAATTTCAATACGAAATCATTGTAATCTTGCACTGATCTATGTGGCTAAATGACTCCAAATTTGATTCACATTGTCTACAACACATGTACACTATAAGGTATTTTTTTCCTTTTTAACCCTCTAAGTGGTGATTGTCAAGTCACACCACCACCATCAAGCTAAATTTAGCCTTCATAATTGCCATGTGTGAATAAATATAATTTTTTATGAATGTTGATTGTTTTAGAACTTTTAGAGTATATACATAAGAAAAATTTGGAATTTTGACCAAAAAAGAATTTTAGAATGACAAAAACTATTTTAAATTTAAACTTGGAAATTATTTTTTAACAAGAAAATGCAATGAAAAACATAAAGGATTATGTGGTTTAGAATTTAACATATGAAGTTTCTAATTGCAATAACTCATTGATTTTAATAAGTTTTCAAAGTTTTCATATGGTTTAGAAAGGTAACATACTAGACTTTAATTTATAAGTTTAAATCAAAACCAAAATGAACACTAAATGTTATTAATAAGATTGAACAAGGCACAACCATTTGGAGGATGTTATGATTTATAGGTGTAAAACACTTAAACATTATTTCAATCCTTGAAAATTGTTTAATGGCAATTTCAAATTCATCTATATCCAATTTGTAAATGTGCTCTCATTTTTTTATGGTCAAACCGTCATATTTTGGAATCTAGAAAATAGAACCTTCTAAAACCTTTGTTTAAATTGTTTATGTTCTTGAATATGGATATAGTCTTCATGGTTGGAGGGGGGGCTAAGTGTCTATAAGTTTTGACAATGGTTTAGATGTAACTTCAATTGTAGGAATTGGGATAGTTAATTCAAAATTTCAAGTTACTTGAAATTGTATTGGATCTCCCAAATTACCAAGATATTATGTAAAATTCATTAGAATTAACTAAAGGGTGAAAGCCTAAAATACTTGTTTATTTTGTAGCATTTGGAGATTGTATTTATAATACTATAATTAATGTATTTCCAAAATTGAGGCTTAAAATGTATTTATTCCAAAATTTATCTAGAGTAAATATTTTCATGAAAAAAATTGTTTTTTAATTAGATTGCTAGAACATATTAAAAACATTCAGATAACTAAATTAAACTAAAATTGTTCATTTTTAGCAACTTGATGGAGATGAGATTTGATTAAAGAACTTATAGAAAGGTATTTTTGGATATCTAGAAATGCTCACACAATACAACCTTTGCGTCTATTAGAGGAAGACAAGGAATTTTTTTATGATTCCCTTCACGTTAGTTGTAAACCTAATAGAGTATTATGAAGTTCAAATTTCCACATGAAAACCATTGTTTCAAACTCAATACTACAATACTAAAAAACCATAGAGCCTAAAGTTTGAAAAATTAGAGAAATTGAGTAATAAATATTAAAATTTTATAGATATTGCACCAAATTATGTATTACCTTTGATATATAAATAATATTTTTTATGAATTATTATTATTAATTTATAAACAAAAAAATTCCATCAACTGCGAATCTAAAAAATTCCAACAATTAGAATTTGCTAATTAGAAATCATAAAAATTCATAACCTTTGATATTTGATTAGATTTTAATATTGAAATATATTAATATAATATATTCTTAATTTTAAGATATAATAGACTTTCTATTGAAGATTTTACATTTGGCAAAATTACTATTTATATCAAATAACATGTCTTATATAAATAGTAGGATTATAGGGAAAGAAGAATTTTTATTATTTCTTAAGATAAAGGCTCCATCTCTCTCTTTCATGATAGTTATAATAATTTATAAATTATGATTATGAAATATTCAAATATATAAACTTCTTTCATGTTTAATTTTCAATACATCTAAATTTGTAAAATCACATATTTGATATTAATAAATTTGAGAAGTTGACGGTTGTTCATTTTCATTTTTCTATTTAAAATGATTGAATTTGAAAATTGAAAATTGAAAATTTTTAAATTGAACTAATTAAATTACATATACAGTATTTATAAATATAATATATTATACATTATATTTATAAATTTTATTTCAATGATGACCTTGGAATTGGTGTAGCCACTATTTTGTGATATATTTTTGTATTGACAACTACAAGATGTATTAGGTGAAGAATTACAACTAAAGCCATGAAATTTTGAAAGCTCATTAACCCCTAAAGGACCAAACGGGTTTTTTTGGCAACATAGAGATTTCGGGCAACTCATTAAAAATGGAATTTTTATTTTTTTCTTTGAAATTTTCATACAACATGTGCCCGAGGAGTAGCTTTAAGACCCAAAAAATTTCATAACATTTGAATACATGGTTAAAAAGTAATTGTATGATATGTTGTTTTCATTACTCAGTGGGCAACCTAGGCAGCACAAAAAACTTCTTTAAAAATCACTCTTTTTAAAAATAAAATTTTGAAATTTGTTTTCCTAATTTATATGTACATAGAAATCTTTGAATCATTCCATTTTGATTTATGAGATGAAAGTTATGAAGAGTCTTAGTTGTGGGTAGTTTGTGGGTAGTAATGGAATCTCTACTCTAAAATAAACTTTGGAGACCTTTGTTTAACTCAATTTTTAATATTTTTGGAAAAAAATAAAAATGTAAGGTGTAGATTGTTTATTACATAAATTTAACCATTGGGATTGGCATTTTTTAGTTCCATGAATAAATTATTACCAATTTAGTATTTTGAATCATTCTGTACTTCTTTCAACTTGCTAATTTTTTCCTATATGTTGTACAATTCCAAATGATCTAAATTTTTTCAAGCATGTAGCCAACATGACTTGAAGAATGAATCCAAAGAGTTACAACCATTTTGGACATTTTTTCATAATGATTTGACTTTGTGAAGTGCATTTGCCTGGATTTTTGCAAAGCCAAAAAAGGGCTTTTTGTCACTTCAAATGTTGATATCTTGCAATCGAAACAGTGGAAATTTCTGGAATGTTTTCCACATCTTCTCAAATCAACGTACTACAAGATCTTATGGTCACATGTGTCCAGAAATGTATTTTTTTTCTAAAATTTGGTACTTATACTAGAGATGATAGTTTTGGAGCATTTTTGGTGAAAACATAGTCAAATACCTTTAGGGGTTAATGAGGCTATAAAATGAAGTCACACAAATTAAGCCATGACCCCATCTACAACTTAAGCCACAAAATGAAGCCACTTGAGTAAAGTCACAACTATTCCTTTGGATTTTCATTCATCCACAATTATATTATTTTAAAAGAAATTAAGATAAGAAAATGGACTTTTGAAAGTTGAAGAGTTCTTTCAAGCAAAAATATTAAGTTATTTCCAATGGTAAGAATGTTTTGGTAAAGAATTCATATCTAATCATGAAAGTGTTTTGAATTTGTCAAGTAACTTAAAACATAAAAAAGTCCAAATAAGTGATGGTTGCTTACACAATTTCAAAACCATTGTCATCATCAAACTTGGACCCCATTTTGCAAACATAAAAAAAGTTTCAACAAGTCATCAATGTCACCTTTCTATCACTACATCTTAGAACTTTCATCAACATTTCATGTCACACAATTTCAATATTAAATCTTCAATTGCAAATTATTTGTAGCAACATCCAATGGCAAACACAATGCCAAAAAGGAATCTTAGTCTCTTTTAATTGTAGAGATCATAGACATTAATTACTTAATTGGAGAAGATTTTAGTCATGTAAATTTGAGATTATAGTATTTGCGGCTTGGTTTAATTCCACCATTTTTGTCCAAGCATTCCTTCATTCTAATCATGGCTTCGATATTAGTTGTGGATTCAAAGGAACCTTATATTCACAAAGTGAACACTATATATGTTCATACAAAAAAATCCAAAGGTAACTCCCAAAATTTGGCTAAACCCAATTCAACCTTAAGATCATCACTTGAATTTTTAAAGTAATTTTGATTTGAATTTTTGGTTTCAAGTTTTATTGGTTTTGGATGCAATTTATTTCATAAATTAGATACAATCTATAGATCATATTTTACAATTTAAAAAAATAAATCTCTAATGAAATTATTATTCCATGTTGCATTATACAATACATCTTCACAATTTTTGAAATGTGAACCATTAAGAAGAACTTATTTTCACTTTCACCATTGAATGGAACCTACTTTGGTGTCACTTGATCGATCACTCTTCTAACATATTTTTAAAAAAATTCTCAAGTTATTTGAAAGTGATAGAAATTTTAAGAAATAGATAATGAAAGGTCCCTTCTAAACTTTTGAAATCTAGTCACTGAATCAAGTAGCAAAAGTATTGAAGTGCTAAGGCAAGGAAAGATTTCATTGAAAGATCTTCTCATAATAGATCCTTTTAACTTTGAGAAGAAACAAGACCTATCACCAAGGTAGTCAATCTAAAATGATCCAATATATAATTGGATAAGTACATTCTATATTTCTACACTAATTTTGAAATTCATTCATTAGACATTTTGAGACATAACATCCTTCCAAGGTTAACACGTTCTACAAAACTTCATCACTTGAATGAATGGAATTCATAAAATGGTTTTCACTTTTTATTTACAATCCAATGATTTGAATGCTCTATTAACTACTTCATCAATGACAAGCTTGCACAAATCAAGTCTACTATATATTAGAGTTTGTCATCTCTTGAGGTCTTTTTTGTTTGCTTATTTGTGATCATCAAAACAACTCTACTTAAAATTCTCCTCTCAAGATGTCTTTTTTACTATTCGAAGCTTTTCAATGAATTTCTTACTATTCTATGAAAAGTTATTTGAAATTAAATGTTTCAACATTTTCTTATAAAGAGCACAAATTAGGTTTACAAGGTTTCAAAGATAGTTAATTGAGAACTTTTCAATGTATGAAGTTAGTGAATAAGGAGATGGAAGTAGATTCATTAGATGAATTGCATCTTCATTGGAGGACCATTTTAGGTTGGAACCAACCATTGTAAGCCAAAATTGAAAAAATGACTAAAATTATTAAAATCTGAAATAATTACATAAAAAATATTTTTTATTATTGTCTAACATGATCGTCGCATAACCTTGTCAACCTATTGTTGTCGCCAAGTTCCTATAGTCTGAGAACTCGAGAGAACCTGAAGGCTTGTTGACTAGGTAAATTTCATCCAATGTCTAATTCTCATTGTTCTATGACAATAAATAATGATAGATTAGTTCACTTTGAAAACATTTAACATCATGACTATATCATAGAAGCAATGAAGTGCGAAGATTCAATGAAAACTTTTTTGAAAACTTTTCATCACTAAAAGAATGTCACTGAATCAACAATTCACGAAAATGTTGAAGTTCTAGAATTATATAAATTTCAATCTTCAACTTTTCTTGAAATAGATCTAACCTTTTTAATAATTTCTATAAAATTTCATTATTTGAATGAGTACAAGTTTATAAAACTGGTTTTATACTCTTGACTAGGATACACTATAAGAAAACGAAGTTTTTTTAGACGTCAAAGAAAACATTTTCAGTTGTTTTGTTTGACATAGTAGTTATCCCGAAGGATGTCACCTAAAATTCATTATAATGGACGGGCAAAAAACATCCGACAATTTGAAAAAACGCATGGAGTTTTAGCTTGTTTTTTCCTAACGTCAAAGACAACAGGCTCTTGCAAGGTCCCCACATTGTGGCACGTGGAGGATAGGTAAGCTCCACGTCAGTGCTTCATGGTCGGGCAGGGCCAAGTGGGCCACTTTTTCATCCAACCCCTTGGTGACGTGGTTTGTAACTTGGACCCGGAAAAAAAAATGACGTGGACTACCACTTTTTTGACGTGGCATTCAAAGTTGCTGACGTGGACTATGCATTTCATTGTTCTACAGTATGAAGTGTTGTTTTTTCGGACGTCGTGTATGACACGAGGATGTTTTGCGTGACATCAAATTGGACAGGAACTTGTTGGAAAGAACATAGTGGTAGACAAAACACCATGTTGTTAGAAACGTGTTGGTAGAGAATGTGCTATCAACATTGATGTCTATACCAACATTACGAGCGTAGTCAGGGATGTCTACTTGCATGTTTTGCATGATACTACTGATGTTTTACTGGATAGCCATTACAATGTTTGCTTGTGAATTAGGTATTTTCTTCAATGTCTAGACAAAGAGAATTGGAAATTACGCATTCCCCATTAACATAAGCACAGATATAGAGAGCAACAGATGGCTATTCTTCGGAGAGAGTGAAAAAGAGACATATGTCATTATAGAGTGCATTGTCTTCTTCTCTACAACATGTTGCTGAGAGAAAGGCCAATATGTATAAAAGACATTGATATTCCTACTTCAGCAATGTAATGCTTTGCGAAAAAACATAATGTATTTCAAGATTTTTGTAGTATTCCCAGAACTAAGGAAACAAAAAATGCTCGTAATGACACAATCGACAACGTTAGGTGCTACCTTGGACATCATACTAGACAATGCTTGACCAACACAACATTAGGTGCAGCATGGCTGTTGACGTATCACTTCTTTCGAGGTACCTCCGATTTCTTACTACTCCTTGCCTGCTACATTCCATCACCATTCATGGAACACCATAACTGTTCGTGAGAATTTTTCACTCCACAGACTTCTCATACATGTGTAGTGCACAATTCTACTTACAAGGATGGTTTACTATGTCAAAAGAAGAAAAGTTCTTTGACATATGACCACAGTATTCCTCAACTTTGCAACAGCTTGGGGAGGTTTGAAGAGAGCAACTAAGCAACCACCTTTGATGGCTTTGCCGTTGACTTTGTTGCCTTTGACACCTGTGTGCTTTTCCCAGATCGTCGAGGTTGACCTGACGACTCTTCAGGGACTTGTTCCTCCTCCTGCTGAAACATGTGCCACTCTTGCTTTACAATGTGCATTAATTTGCATGCTTTCATCACCTATTGGGCATTTTCTTACAATACGTACAATGCATTGAAGACTAGAAATACCTTGTTTCTGCCTAACCTACTAATATCGCCTCCTCTCATGACAATTTAATGAAGGAAAACACATTTTACATGACATCATTCAACGTCTCCGTAGATATCTTATGAGGTGTCGGAGTTGACACATACATGTCTTACAGACCATAGTGCGCCAACAGACTACATGATCCTCCAATAATGTTTGGACATAAAAATTGGAAAATAAGACCACAACTTATGAGATGATCATGCATCTCAAGCTTCATCTGCAGATCGAATTCCATTAATGGATGCTACTGTGCGATACCTGCTCCACCAACATGTTGTCAAGCATGGTTTCAATGTCATTTGTCACAGGATCCCCTCTAGTGCTGTCCACCATGGCATATACATCCACCTCCTCTTTTTTGGCTTCCACAGGATTAGCATTCGCTTGAGCATCAACTAATTTATTCTCTTCCTCCTCACGTATTGCAACAACGTCAACAACAACAACATTAATGACGTCCTTATCCTTCGTGGCATAAACAACGACATAGTTGATGCCGTTGCTAGCAACAGTGTGGGAGGAAGGCAATGGCGCTTTCGGTGCGGTCACGGGGTTTAGCATTGAAAAAAGGAAATCTTCTTGCACCAATGTGCATGCCTCTGCTGTCGTTGACGTCAATGCTAATGTATCCACTACCTTAGTGCACGACAATGGCTCCGTCATGTCCTCAAGTGCATTGCTGTGCTTTTGGCCATCACTGTGAAGAAGTTTCTGCATCATTTCCTCCAAGCACTTGTGGGACGATGTCATGCTCTCCCCTAGACATGTCACACTGCCCTCTAAGTCTGCAATACGACAATGCACCGCCTCTATCTCTCTACCATAATTAGGTTGTGCTCTACGCTTCTCCTCTTGAAGGCGCTAGTATTCCTTTTCCACTTCAGCATGGACTTCTGGATCATATGATGGCCGGTTCTTCAACATGGTCTGCAAAAAACAACAAACACGTTTGGAAGTAGGTAGGACGTCACCCACTTGAATGTCATTGCTATTTTGTGACATTACCTTACGAAGCCATTCAAATCTCTATTGTGTGCCCTACCACAACAATAGTGTTCCTCTCAACCATGCATCTACAGACGCTATTATAGACGTTGTCACAAATGGAAGTCGTCGTGACAAATGTCGTACTTGACATGTGCTGTAACAAACATATGAGAAAGATGGCAACTGCATCATGTATGTGAGCATAGGCTTGTCAAAATCTCACCAATCGTGAAACAACCTCTCTTTCAATTGCCTTCATTTGTCCTGTTGTTGATCCCTTCTCTTTTGAAATAGACTGCATGTGTTCAGATTTAGCCTGTGCAGCCTCAGTGGTGCGCATAGCTACTAGCTTCTCCCAGTGCTCTAGGTCAACGTCACTGGGTCTTGGTAACTTGGCGTCAATGAGTTCATTGATTCTCCAGCAGGTGTTCATGAGGACCTTTGCTATGATCGGTTGCATCCACTTCTCACACACTCTATCGAAGTCTTTGAATATCTACCAGTCTACAAGCCAAACACAATCATTAATTCACTTGAACTTGTGAGGCCACTCATTTCCTCCCTAGATTCGCACCTTCATAGCAAGGGATATGAACTCCGTGACATTTCCTCAAGGTGACATCCTTCGTGAAATTGCCCTAGTCCTTACCATGCCATGCACGAAAAACTGTTAGAAGCATATTGCTATCACAGTAGATGTCACAATAGACATCAAAACGTCCCAAGAGATGTCCGAGACGACATTATCTAGAGCTTGAACCTTTCGGAAAAACACTGAAATCATAGAAATCGTACAGGAAGTGCACAAAAATTATGGAATGAAGTGCGTACTTGTATACAAACATTTGAATAGTCTTCTTCTATGATGACGTGGCTGGCCTTCCCATCCTGTAGTGGGGTCCAGGTCCTTCGCATACTTCTTAACATTACTTGACAAAACAGCCTTCATTGCGCCAAAAGGTTGCCCTTGCCCGTCCAGCTCAACAGGTTTCTTCATGGTAGTGCTTGCCCCTACTTTTCTTTTCTGCAAGGGCTACAAGGCTCCAATTTCGTCATCAATATTAGCACTTGAGTCCTCTTCAACTAACTCTGCCTTGTATTTGCGGCTGCATAAGATGCATTGCATTTTAGGATACACTCTCCTAATTCGACATGAAGAAACATCACTCTAGTATAAGCCACCCCATGTCAAAGATATGCCTAGCATAGTATGGTTGAAGTACAATGCAAACAAGTGAGGAAGGTAGTGCTGTTGATTTTTCCCTATGCGTTTTGTAGGACGTCAAAACGAACATAATAGATGTTTCTTGGGACATCTATAACAATACCTATGGCATGAAATGCATATTGCCATGTGCCACTACATCATAACTAAGCCTTGTACACGATTAACACACACCTTCAGTCACAAAGTGAACGGTTGAGGCGTTTTTCCAAATTCGCCAGAACTAATTATCACAAGCTCACATGTCTTCCTAGACGTTTAAGTAGACATGAACATGTTTTATAAGATGTTGTTGGGGACGCAAGTCATTTTTGATCTATCCGCACAAACGTTACAACAGACGTCTCTGCATTACTGAAGACGTCTCTGAAAACGCAACGCCGTCATGCAGGAGTCAAATTGACAACCTAAAAGTTCTTTAAAGATGACGGAAGACTTTACCTCCATGACTGCTCCTTCTCTGTCATACCTACGCTCTGTTCACCTTTTGTGTAGACATACTTTTTGATGTACTTTTGTCATTTTTGAAAGTAAAAGACTAATGGACTAATTAAGCTAGCTTTATAGCTTAATAGAATGTGAATTAGGTCAAATAGACACACTAATATGAAAAGGACTATTAGACAGCCGGATAGGGAGTTAGGGTTAGTTAGGATCGGAGCAGTTAGACAAATAGACAATGAAGCTAACTGTGGTTTAGTTACGGGCCAAGAAACAAAAGACAAGTAGACTGTGTTTTTCGCTCTCTCTCGGCGTTTGCAGTGATTGCTCGCCTTTGTCAATTGTACTTGTGCATTCCTTCAAGCTTAATACAATTGTCTATTCGTCTATTTTATGTGGTAGCCAGGGATTGGCTTTCTAGGTTTTGTTTAATTGCTAGGGATTGGCGATCTTTTCTTTGGTCACTAGAAGAAAACACACAGTTGCCCGACTACGAAATTTAGACACTCAGACGTCAAATCCGACATCAGGCATGTCGACGTAGGTGTCTAATCACATCGCGTCTGCAAAAATAGGGGTCGGACATCCAAGAATCAGCTTGGACAGTGGCATGCTAAGCACCGGACATCCAAAAAAACACTGGTCAACGGGTGCCAGAACTCTGCCATGTGGCTACAAATTTGGTGCCACATGAGCACGGGTAGCCAAGTTGGCAATTTTCTCATCCATCCAATTTTGGTGATGTGGCATCTGATGTGGCATCTGATGTGTACATTGACCAGGGAATCAACATTAGGTGACGTGGCATCTTCGAATGCTGACGTGGACAATTTTGGTGCGTGGAGAAGCCTCTTCTGGAGCGTTCTACATACGTATAAAAGATGTCTTTTCAGACATTACAAAGTCTAACACGATGTTGTCCTAGACACAACTATGTTAAAGACAATGTTTATGCGGAACATGCACTGCTGGTAAGCACTACGATTCTAACGCCATTTGTGTCGTCTGAGGCTTTCACAGTGGGGCATTAGACATGGTTAAGGACATGTTTATGCAATTTTCTACTAAACGTGTGGCGTGTTGGATGTCAACATTCACATGTACAACATTTTTACAAGTAACAAATCATTTTAGACAACGTGTGCATGCTTCATACCAACGTCCTTGAAGATTGGGTTTGAGCATGGGATGTCTGAAATGACACTAACTAGTTAGGCAATTGAGAAGCACAAGTCTACGTAGACAATGTTCAGGACGTATATAGGGCTAGGGTTAATGACATGCTTGCATAGCTTTTGATGCTTCCACGTTTAGGGCAAGCTTCGATGTGATAGCAATGTGCATTGTGAGACGTGAATGAAGACATGTTGTAGACTTCATGGACATTGACACTGAATTGAAGGGGTCTAGGATTAAGTCCTACCTAACCACATGGTGCATTCCTATGTGCGCTTGTAGATAGACATTGAGACATCAAAACAATGCGGTGCAACATTGCAATGATCGTGAGGATGTTGAACATTAGACATTGTGCCCACATTTGAAGAGACCTAAACAACGCTCTAGCATGGCACGTATTTACCAAAGTTGGTTTTACACTATATCAATGAATGACATTGCATAGCAAGAGAGCTTAGCACAATCACAATACTTGAAATACAGGCACCATTGAATGGAGGAACCTTTAGGCAAACAAAAAATATCATATTCATATACCGGTAAAGTGTTGCAAGGAAAACAAATCTCCATGAGGAAAACAAATCTTTTATAAAAGGCAATATAGCACAACATGCCCCACAAAAAATATGATAGACACTAAACCCGTTTAGATAATCATGAAATAGTGCCACGAAGAAGTTCTTACAATGTTGTGTGAAGCGTCCTCTATGTCTAAGCAAACATCTGAGCGTTGAAGGCAAGGTCTCCATGGATAGGAGGAGTCCTGCAAACAAATGCTAGACGTTAGTGACAATGGACAAACAAACAACTGAAGGCCTACTAGCCACATATCCATGCTTTTGAGAGAATCAAAACACACCTCAATGGCCATTTCTTCCGTGATGCTTCTCCTTTTTTGGGCTGCCCCCCTCCTGTAGGGGGATTGGGTTTGGGTACTTACTGCATGGTTCCCTTCGTAGCCTTCACAGTGGTGACCACTTGTGTTGGCTTTGGTGTTGGCTTCAAGGTCCTTGTCACACCATTGACGCAAGACGACAATCCCGTAGATGGAAGATTTGCAACCTAATTGCACATTATACTACCATACATACTATTAGAACTAAATGATAAAACACTATAATAAGAGAGAGATACAGAATGTCCAATACAATGTCTAAAACAACACACCAATGTCTAGCTCCCATCTATGTTCTTGTCCCGTCCAACATGAGAAATACCTCTCGAGGGTTGGATTGCCCTGCCAAGGCAATAGGAGTACCCTCTCCCTTGACGGATGTAGGCTGAGCCACTATGGAATATGGATCCGCAGGGACGTCCATGGGAGTGCTCACCGCGTTATCAACAAGCGTTGAAGGGGGGTTAAGGGCCACTCCATCAACGCCGGGCGTGGTACCCGCAGCAACATCAACCTCAATCTGTTCAGGATCAATGGCTCTTGCATTGTCCAGTGGATGGTCCATCAAATAATCAACCTCAAGCTCCGCATCCTCATCTGCATCCACGCCAACGTCGGCACCAACTTCACCAGCCTGCACAGCATTGGTTCTATCTCCATCAACGTCATCTGCAATAGTGTTGTGACTGTCAAAGACTTGGGGTATATTGGTGCAGACGTTGCCCTGCAAGACTGCCAGGCCTGCAGGCATTGATGCAAATATCTGATGCTGTACACTGTCAGGGCCAAAGGATTGCACAAGCAAACGGATCAAGTTATTCATCTCAGCAAGACGACCTCCAATCTCTGACCTTCATATATTTCAAGATATCAAAAAGGGCATCTAAGTACAGGGATTTCTAAAAGGATGTGACTCAAGCAACATAGCTATTGCTGTAGGCAAAAACTGAGATTCAACACGCACAAGGCCTTGATCACTGATCATGACAACACAAGTCTCACAATTACCGATTTGAACACCATATGACTGCAACAGCATGGTCCCATGGTCTTGGAATTTCACCATGACATTTAGACATCTTAGACGTCCACAACAACGGATTTACATCAACAGTGACATGCTCTCTCACCAAAATAATCAATAAAAATATAAGCCCAAGCCCAAGCACCAACACCTTGGGGGGCACAGCCAATCCATGTCAACACAAAGAATTTAAAACATCAGGGGGGATTCCAATGGGGGCCTCAATGTTCATGAACATAAACTACGTTTCCTGACCTATTAAAACCCTAAACCCATAGAGGGGCGAAATTCTGTAGTTAACAACTGGAATCAGATTGTTTGCTTCAATGTCCAAAACAGTGTCTGCATCCACATTGACATGTCCGCACCAAGACTAAGACCTCATACCAAGCATCAAATGACCAGATTTGTGGCATCACACAAGCATTCTCACCCTAAAACTAACGACAACCCTAATTAAAGCTCGACAAAGGCTCCTTGAGGACAAGGATTGAGGATGAAGGCAACATGATCAAGGCAACAAGTTCACTGAGATTATCCCCCCCCCCCTAAGCCCTAACATAGAAATAAAAAGACGTTGTAATGGAATCGGACCGCCTTGACTCAATGTCGAAAACAGGGTCCAAGACAGCCTTGAGACGACCGCACTAAGACTGAGACCTCGTACCAAGCATCAAACGACTGGATTTGTGGCATCACACAAGCATTGTCACCCTAAAACTCACTTGGATTGTGTAGGCGGCTACTTCTATGGAGGTTTTGGGTGGATGCAATGGGCGCCTCGGCTGCCTCCATTGTTGAGGTGAGTGATGCGGCCACAACCCCCTCCAAAAAGTTCTTGAAAATGCTGAGACCTGCATTATCCCTATCAAGATCATGATCTCCTTCTATTAAAGCTCCTTCTCCACTTGGAAACGGAAGACAACTATGCGCACATGAGTGAAGTGTCATGTTGCACACAAAAGATTGCTCTCAATTCCAAAGCTAAATTTTTGAACAGTCTGCAAGAAGATGCCTTAGGGTTCCACGCGATAGGCAAAAGTCGGCGGACACTTTTTTAGGGTTCCGTAGTCACGACAGTACATCATAACGTCCATTCCAATGTCTTCTAAGACATCTAAGAGTCCCATGTGGCATGCCTTTTTAAACCATTTCTATCAAAATAGATGACAACAACAATAGTATAATATAATTTCAAAATCTTGGAGGCCTGCCCATGTTTCCATATTTTTTTTATGAAGATGCTTGGAGGCCTACACATGTTTGCATATTCTAGTTTTAAATAGGATGCTTGGAGGCCTATACATGTTTGCATATTTTAATTTCAAATAGGATGCTTGGAGGCCTACACATGTTTGCATATTTTGATTTCAAATAGGATGCTTGGAGGCCTACACATGTTTGCATATTTTAATTTCAAATTGGATGCTTGGAGGCCTACACATGTTTGCATATTTTAATTTCAAATTGGATGCTTGGAGGCCTACACATGTTTGCATATTTTAATTTCAAATTGGATGCTTGGAGGCCTACACATGTTTGCATATTTTTTTTTATTTTATGACAATGCTTGGAGGCCTACACATGTTTGCATATTTTAATTTCAAATAGGATGCTTGGAGGCCTACCCATGTTTCCATATTTTAGTTTTTAATAGGAGGCTTGGAGGCTTGGAGGCTTGCAAAGTTCTTTCATGAGATTACTTGAAAATAGTAGAGAGATTTTAGATGCCATGCATGTTTCGATATTTTTAGTTCAAATGAACATTGTCAATTTGGACACTTTCAATCAATTAAGATGTGTTAGTTCGGACATTTTTGGTCCATTCTTTGTCATTTTAGACATTTGTTTTTGAATGTGGACATAATTAGTGTATGTGGACCTGTGAATTTGGACCCTTTTATCTTCTTTTGTTATTTCCTAAGACGGATTTGGAATACTACAGATGTGCTCACGTTTGTTTTCTTTAGTGGGATGGATGTTCCTCCTTTTGGGGTTATTGAAGTTATGAGGCCTACACATGTTTTCATATTTTTTTTAATTGGGTGCAGAACATGTCTCCATTTTTTTCCTAAGTGGGCTTTAAGGGCCTACAAATTTTTTCCTAGAGGGTCGCCTAACACATAGCCGTCTATGCAGACATCATGAGAATACTATAGACGATATGTATGTCTTAGTGCATGTTTTAGTACTCCCAAAACATTCATATGACATTGCCAATTTGCATTGAAGGTGCCTCATGTGAACCCTCTACGCAATGCACGTCTTTGTAGTTTCCCACATCATCATGCTCCTCCATGCCACTTGTTCTTATAACTTTTGTATCAAACTATTAAGAGCACTCATGAACCTTCCCCTATGGACATTTATAGTTGGAAATCATCTTCCATGGTGAACACCCTAAACATCATAGTAAAGTTTCATGCTTTAGACATTGCATAAGCTAAATTCTTGTGAATTCAATGCATGTCATCTCAGACAAACATACCTTATGTTGAAGTGCACATGTGCAAGACAATGAAGACTGCCATGCCCCATTGAATGTCTTAGGGAATGTCCGTATTGCCTTATCCTAATCTCATCATCAACATCCTCTTGTCTC
Source organism: Straminergon stramineum (assembly GCA_963920665.1). Taxonomy (NCBI): domain Eukaryota; kingdom Viridiplantae; phylum Streptophyta; class Bryopsida; order Hypnales; family Calliergonaceae; genus Straminergon; species Straminergon stramineum. The sequence continues at coordinate 21,879,455 of OY987271.1, forward strand.
ATGCGCCTCAATGTAAACACCCGAATATTAATAGGAAGATCACCCTCAATGCCAATAGGTCCTCTAAGACATCATTTACAACATTAAATGTCTACGTGGATGTCTTTTGGGACGTCTTGAAGTTGCTCATGGCATTCTAGAGAAGGCCATCAAAATGGTTAAACTAAGAAATTGTTGACGTGACAGTGTCTGCCAAGTCAGCATATTGTTTGCCACGTCAGCTTTGGAACATGTCATCTGCCACGTCATCACTTTTTAACATACCCTGCCCAAAAAATGTTGCCCAACTCTTTTTTTCAAGTGGGCAACGTTGTTATTTAAAAATATAATAATGTAAATGAAAATAACCCATGGTCAAAGTGGGTCCCCCCTGTTGACGTGTCAAATATTGTTTTTTCAGACAACCATTTTAACATGATGATGTCAGGCACCATCTCAACGTCAAAGTGGATGCAAATAACAACACCACCGTGTTTTTTCAGGTGAATTTCACTTTTTTCATCTCCAACATCCACTTCAACTCCTAGTAGACGTAGAGATGTACAAGAAGACATGTAGACACTAAGTTGGACATGAAATGTCTAGGCCTTAGACAGGAGCATGTTAAGGCCCGACACCAAAAAAAACGTAATTTCTACCCGTGGGTTGTGCAGCTTAGCCAGGGATTGGCGGATATTTTTCTATTCTTTTATGTGTCCAATAGTTGAGAGCTGTGAGGTTGGTCAAATTGTCTTGCTACAATGCAAACAACTTGGATATTTCAGGAGAACATGAATTTCTTAGTTGAGCCTGTGGTATGCAATATTTCTTTTTGTTTTCTTTTTCTTGGTTTTGTCAAATGGTCATAAATTGTGAGTTTGTCAAATCGTCTTTCCATTAGCAAGCGCAGTTAAGTATTGTTGACATAGACAAGTAGACAATTGTGAGTGATGAACTTGTCCTGGTGTCTTCGTGTTTTGCAGGCGAGTAGGTCAAGTAGACAAGGAGCCAGTGATTGGCTGTGAAGAGAGCAAGACAATTAGCCAGGGATTGGTATTTCTTGGAGAGTTAGGAATTTAAATTCAGAAAATATATATCTTTGTAAGCCGGATTAAGGCGGAATTGTTGGATCATAAAGATGGTCAATTAGACAGTCAATAAAAGGATTGTAGAAGACGAGTAGTCTGTGATGTTTTGCCACTAATGAGTATCCAGTAATTGAAATTGTTAAGTAAGACAATTTGTCAATGAGTGTAGGCGGATGGAGCCAGTGTAATCAGCCGTATATGGGCTGATTCGGGAAGTCAAATAGACAGTGTTAGCTTCTTGTAAGTGTGAGATTAAAGTAGGAAGTTGAACAGTCCTTAATTTCTAATGTGGTTATGTGAGCCAGGGTTTGGTGTTTGGTAATGAGTCTATTGGTCTGGGATCGATCAGTTTTATTTTCTGATTTAGCATGATGGTAATTATTCAGTATGAACTGGGATTTAAATAAATTATTTGGAATGGTTCAAGATTGTAAACAATTGTCAAATTGTGTGTGTTAAATTGGCTGTTGTTGTAGTCTAATTGTTTGTGAGAGGTAATTGGAAGTTAAGGAGTTAATCATGGATGAGGTTTATGTATGTGAACAATGGACAAATTGACATGCAGATGAGGTGACCAAGTACTTGGAGGATATTTGGCAAATTGACCAAGTATATTTAAGGGATAGTCTGGTTGTTGTGGTTGTTAGTTGAGATGTCAAGTAGTCAACTTGTTATAGTACAGGAGATAGGATATTGTTTAAGTTTGGATTAGAAATTTGGAATTAAAGTAGAAATGTCCAATTGACAATTAGGTCATATAGAAGCCAAGTACTTGACCAATTGACATTAATTATGAGTAATTGGAATAGGTTATGGCTTTTCCATACTATTAGAGTGTCCATTCCAATTCATAGAATAGTAGATTTACATGGACTGTGAGAGTCTAACTTGTTGTAAAATGGACCAATTGACTCGTTGCTGGGGGAGGATGGAGCTGGAGAAAGAAAGAAGCTGTCTAATTGACTGGAGCATAATTTATAGGAATGAACTTTAACTTTTGCATGCTTTGCATAACTGTGACAAATTGACCTTACAGAATTGTGATTTTGCATAATTGCATTTGTAGTAATTAGATTAATTAATTAACTAACTACTAGACCAGTTGACAATGGATTAAATTGAAGAAGTAATTAAAGAATTGCAATTGCATGTATGTGGCAATATGTATATATTATATGTGGGATGATTAAGTCGATAGAACAGGAGCCATGACTATTTGACATACCCTTGACAAATTGACATTAGAATTCTAGTATAGGACTGGGACGTCATGTCATATGTTTGCATTCATGGGAATTGGACGGAATACTAGGATAGGCTAGAATTTGATTACACATTCCTTGAATCAATTAATGAAATTAATCTTTTATTTCTTTAATTATTAAAGTGAGTGAGTATCCTACGTTAAAAGTGACCTTAGATACAACACGATAGACTAATTGACCATTCCCTATTAAAAGAACCACCACTAGGGAATTTCTTGGGTTTTGTTCACCAAGCTTTTTCCACACTACATTTTGCTACTTCCTCCTCTGAGGACTCTGATGCCACAATAATCACCCTCTTTTTCTTTGCTGGAGGAGAGTCTGGTCGGACAGGGGCTTTTCCTTTCAACATTGTCGCACGCCGTGGGTCCTCATGTGACTTGGACCTCCGCTCTCCAATTGGCCACATATGCCTCTACGGTGACAAGGGAGTCCCTTCATCCTGCGGCGAACTCCCCCGCGATGGCGCTTCCTTCCGCTTTCCAGGGTTCTGTCAAGGCCGCGACATCTTCTACGTTTCACCTCTCCACTTCACAAAAAACTCTCTCTCCTGCCACAACACAAAGTAGCCACATGCATAGGTTAGCATCGTGCTTGGGGGAAGTACTTTCTCCAGCGATGAATGTAAATCCAGCAATCGCCAGTTGAAGTCATACCTAGAATTCTAGGAGGCCTACCCAATTTTGATGCCCTAAATTAACCTCCTCGGAGATCGCGACTACATCCGATGCTATGCACAAAGGTAAGTGGCATGTAGACGAAAAGGAACTAGAACGGAGAAGCGAGAGCAGGAAAGGTGTGTTCGAGAAAACACGACATTAAAGAACGGTGGCAATGAATGTCCCCAGTAATGAAGGCATGGTGGTCGGCCTATACCTGGGCCCTACCCTATAACTGCCATAGGGGCCTATGATCGTGGAAGCCCTCACCTCGCGACCCTGCCAATGCCCCACATGCTATGAGTTTCGCTTTTGCGGTGAACAACCGAATTGCGAATTCGTTGACAGATATTGCCTGGAATACGAATCAAAATCACACAGGAAGAAATTACGTTTTTTTTGGTGTCGGGCCTTAACATGCTCCTGTCTAAGGCCTAGACATTTCATGTCCAACTTAGTGTCTACATGTCTTCTTGTACATCTCTACGTCTACTAGGAGTTGAAGTGGATGTTGGAGATGAAAAAAGTGAAATTCACCTGAAAAAACACGGTGGTGTTGTTATTTGCATCCACTTTGACGTTGAGATGGTGCCTGACATCATCATGTTAAAATGGTTGTCTGAAAAAACAATATTTGACACGTCAACAGGGGGGACCCACTTTGACCATGGGTTATTTTCATTTACATTATTATATTTTTAAATAACAACGTTGCCCACTTGAAAAAAAGAGTTGGGCAACATTTTTTGGGCAGGGTATGTTAAAAAGTGATGACGTG